>SJYV01053910.1:193778-208612 GCA_006410875.1 Neotragus pygmaeus
ATGCAGAGTACATCATAAGAAATGCTGTGCTGGAGGAAGCACAAGCTGGAATCAAGATTGCCGGGAGAAATACCAATAACCTCAGCTGTGCAGATGACACCAGCCTTATGGCAGAAAGCAAAGAGGAACTAAAGAGCCTCTTGATGAAAGTGAAAGAAGAGAGTGAAAAATCTGGTTTAAAACTCAACATTCAACAACAAAGATCATGACATCTGGTCCCATCACTACATGGCAAATAGATGGAGATAACGGAAACAGTGACAGACCTTATTTTCCTGGGCTCCCAAATAACTGCAGATGGTGACTTCAGCCATGAAATTAAAAGACACGTGCTCCTTGGAAGAAAAGTTATGACAAACCTAGACAGCATATTAATGGTAGAGACATTACTTTGCCAACAAAGGTCCATATAGTCAAATCTATGGTTTTTCCAGCAGTCATGTATGGATGTGAGACTTGGACCATGTAGGCTTAGTGCCAAAGAATTGATGCTTTTAAACTGTGGTGTTGTAGAAGACTCTTGAGAGTCCCCTGAACAGCAAGGAGATCAAAGCAGTCCATTCTAAAGGAAATCGGTCCTGAATATTCATGGAAAGGTCTGATGCTGAAGCTCCAATACTTTGGCCACCTGATGCTAAGCGCTGACTCATTAGAAAAGACTCTGATGCTGGGAAAGATTGAAGGCAGGAGGAGAAGGTGATGACAGAGGATGAGATGGTTGGATGGCATCACTGACTCAATGGTCATGAGTTGGAGTAAGCTCTGGGAGCTGGTGAAGGACACAGAAGCCTAGCATGCTGCGTCCATGGAGTGGCAGAGTCAGACACAAGTGAGTAACTGAACAAAAACATATCATCCAACTCATTTATCTGATAATAAACAGAAACTTTTTCATGGCAGGGATACACCAAGAAGAAACAGATTCACTCCAAAGTTTCCTTTGGAAACTATAAAAAGAAAATACTTTCAGTGTTCACCGGGGGTAAAGTTGCAAGTAACAAGTCCTTGAGTAAAGCGCTAGATAAGTACTCATTATTATATTATTACTTAATAATTCAGCAACATACACAGAGTACAATAAAAGGAAAATCCTGTTTTGTTTTTACAAGTTCTATTTCTCTAAAAATATAAACCAAAGTGAAATGAGTAAAAAGGAAAGATGAACAAAATAAACAAAAAAGATCAGGTGTTCTAATAAACTCCCAGTCTCACTCTTTGTTACTTATGCACTCAAATTAAATTCTGAAGGTCATTTAGTCTTACAATGTTGTAACATGCCTAAAAATATTTTCGACCTAGAGAGGAGAAAAATCAGAGAAATATGCTGATCTGGTACATGTCCTTGAATTTTAAATTTTAAAAATACCGAAAGTGATGTTTTGTGCAGGGAAGGTGGGGAGATGTAATATAGTTTTCCTGGAAATATGTTATGACCT
This sequence comes from Neotragus pygmaeus, assembly GCA_006410875.1. Lineage (NCBI taxonomy): Eukaryota > Metazoa > Chordata > Mammalia > Artiodactyla > Bovidae > Neotragus > Neotragus pygmaeus. Next base: position 195,215 of record SJYV01053910.1, read on the forward strand.
AATGAAATTTTAAATGATGAAGTGAGTCTCAAAACAATAGTTAAGTGCAATCTTAAGTGGTTCTGCTATAAAAAGCTGCTCTTACTTGGCAAATAAATGCCTTCTGAGCACCAGCTCCTCCACTCCCTGATACGTGCAGAATGAAGAAAATATCTAACGTCTCACAGTTCATCAGATACAAAACAGCCCCAGCAATGGAAGGTTGAGGATTTCCCCTCTGATCACTGAGGAGGAAGCTCAGGGTGACACCTTGGATTCTCTTCGGGCCATTCTCCACAGGGAAGCAGCTTGAAGCATCTTCTTACACTGTCAATCTTATTATATAACTTCTTCTACGATTATTTACTAAGTCCTCTCTCTCTCCCTCTCTCTAAATACACACACACACATACATATAATTGATGTATAGTTGATATACAATATTATATAAGTTACAGGTATACAATAATAGTTATTCACAGTTTTTACAGGTTATACTCCATTTAATGTTGTTTAGTCACTAAGATGAATTGGACTCTGTGACTTCTTGGACTGTAGCCTGCCAGGATCCTCTGTCCAAGGAATTTCCCAGGAAGAATTCTGGACTGGGTTGCCATTTCCTTCTTCATACTCTATTTATAGTTACTATAAAATATTGGTTGTATAACCTATGTAGTATATCATTAGATCGAACCCAGGTCTCCCGCATTGGAGGCAGACGCTTTAACCTCTGAGCCACCAGGGAAGCCCTATAAAATATTGCATAATATTGTATAAGCTATATACTGCATAGTTCTATAAACTATGCAGTATATCACTGTAACTTACTTTATGTGTAATAGCTTATAGTTCTTAATCCCCTAACCCTACACTACCCTGTCTTCCCTCTCCCCACTGGTAACCACTGGTTTGTTCTCTGTTTGTGTCTCTCTTTTTTTGTTATATTCACTGGTTTGTTGTAATTATTAGATTTCATGTGTAAATTATATCATTGTCTTTGTCTTTCTCTATCTGATCTATTTCACTTTAGCATAATACCCTTCAAGATCATCCATGTTTTTGCAAATGACAAAATTGTTCTCGCCTCTTGAGAAACTTATATGCAGGTCAGGAAGTAACAGTTAGAACTGGACATGGAACAACAGACTGGTTCCAAATAGGAACAGAAGTACGTCAAGGTTGTATATTGTCACCCTGCTTATTTAACCTATACACAGAGTACATCATGAGAAACGCTGGACTGGAAGAAACACAAGCTGGAATCAAGATTGCCAGGAGAAATATCAATAACCTCAGATATGCAGATGACACCACCCTTATGGCAGAAAGTGAAGAGGAGCTAAAAAGCCTCTTGATGAAAGTGAAAGAGGAGAGTGAAAAAGTTGGCTTAAAGCTCAACATTCAGAAAACGAAGATCATGGCATCCGGTCCCATCACTTCATGGGAAATAGATGGGGAAACAGTGGAAACAGTGTCAGACTTTATTTTGGGGGGCTCCAAAATCACTGCAGATGGTGACTGCAGCCATGAAATTAAAAGACGCTTACTCCTTGGAAGAAAAGTTATGACCAACCTAGATAGCATATTCAAAAGCAGAGACATTACTTTGCCGACTAAGGTCCGTCTAGTCAAGGCTATGGTTTTTCCTGTGGTCATGTATGGATGTGAGAGTTGGACTGTGAAGAAGGCTGAGCGCCGAAGAATTGATGCTTTTGAACTGTGGTGTTGGAGAAGACTCTTGAGAGTCCCTTGGACTGCAAGGAGATCCAACCAGTCCATTCTGAAGGAGATCAGCCCTGGGATTTCTTTGGAAGGAATGATGCTAAAGCTGAAACTCCAGTACTTTGGCCACTTCATGCAAAGAGTTGTCTCATTGGAAAAAATTTTGATGCTGGGAGGGATTGGGGGCAGGAGAAGAAGGGGACAACAGAGGATAAGATGGGTGGATGGCATCACTGACTCGATGAACGTGAGACTGAGTGAACTCTGGGAGTTAGTGAAGGACAGGGAGGCCTGGTGTGCTGCAATTCATGGGGTCGCAAAGAGTCGGACAGGACTGAGCGACTGAACTGAATTGAAGGGTCCATTCCCCAGCATGTTGATAATAGTCCCCTGATTTGAGACTTGCATTTCCTCTCTGACACAGTATTGGGAATCTCTTAAGGAGCCATACAGTTTCTTAACCTTTCTCCCTGGGATTTAAGGATTGAACAGTATGACCATTGTAGCTGATTCTCCCCAGACAAACATACCCAACAATTCTGTTCATTAATTTTGCTCCTTATAATGACCAGAACTGCCTTAATTCCCTTTCTTTCTCAATCTCATTATTTAATTTTCTCTTAATTTCGTAGGCTACCAAATTTTGTTCACACAATAGATTTCCATTTTTTTCGTCCAAATTAGTCAGCATTAGTTTCTTTGCTGGTTTAAGAAATGTAAATTTGTTTGCTTTTAAACTTGGCCCGTTTAAAATGTAAAGACAAAGTTTAAAACCTTCATGTGAAGGAGTTATGTTTCCAAATCATGAGCTGTGTTTCCAAATTTTAATAAATCAAAGACTAGGAAACATCAGAAACACTTCGCTCAATTCAGTGGATTTCTCCTTGTTTCTTGAAATGGAGAATTGTGCTGGGATACCAGGTTCAAACTCACAAAAAAGTAGATATAAAAAAGAGCAGTATGCATGAAATTCATTGTTTTGTTCAGTAGGGGTCCAACTGAGATGAGAAATATACATTCTCCCACAAATCTCCTTTGTTTATTGCATTGTTTTGTGAGCACTTGCTGTGTAGCAGGCACTGTTCCAAGGACTTGGGATAAATTAGTTAACAAAATGGACACAAATCTCTGTTGCTTTGAGCTCCTGTTCTAGTGGATGAAGACCTAAAGGGAACTCTTCTTGGCCATTGTTATTTTGATTTTGGGTCCATTAAGTATGATGCATTTGTTGTTCACTTGCTCAGTTGTGTCCGACTCTTTGCGACCCCATGGACTGCAACACACCAGGCTTCTCTGTCCTTCACCATCTCTCAGAGTTTGCTCAGACTCACATCCATTGAGTTGGTGATGCCATCCAACCATCTCATCCGCTGTCATCCACTTCTCCTGCCTTCAATCTCTCCCAGCATCAAGGTCTTTTCCAATGGGTAGGCTCTTCACATCAGGTGGCCAAAGTATTAGAGCTTCAGCTTCAGCATCAGTTCCTCCAGTGAATATTCAGGGTTGATTTCCTTTAGGACTGACTGATTAGATCACCTTGTAGTCCATGGGACTCTTTTGAATTGTGAACACCACAATTCAAAAGCATCAACAGCATAGGTCAAGTAAAACTTTACTTGAGATTTTTGACTTTATGCCTCAAATAGAAATCAAATCCAAATTAATAACTTTCAGAAGTGCTCAATTATTTTCATATTTCTGGCTTGTGCAACTGTTTTCCCTCTTGTCAGTCATGACCAATATTGAAAAACAGGCAAGGCTAGCCCAGTTGAATTTAGAATATCACAGAAATTCAGCAGTGTCTGGTGCCTGGAACTTCTTGTTCAGTAAGCACTGAGTGATGGATATTACTGATCTGAAACTGGATTTCTCAGTGGAAGGTGGGAGTGATCCTGCCCTGGGGGATGGAAAGCTCCTGTGTCCTTTCTGCTTTCCCCAACTTCTGGGATGAGGAAATGAATACCCAGAAGATATTTACTGGCTCCCTTTCATAACATTAAAGGCAAAGGGATGGGTCCTTTAGCATTTGATGTGAATTCTAACATCTCTAACTGCCTTTGGCTGGTGAGCCATAGCTATTAAAGGGAAATTGAATGTAAACGATTCTATTTTTCTAAAGCTGCCAATCAAACTCCATTATGAATCCCTAAAGAAATATGTTTTGAAAATAACTAGCTGCTCTGCTTATAGAAACATGTTATTTGGAAACTATTCGGTGGAATTGCATTTTCAAAAAGCATTAGCACCAGAGCCTTGCTTCATGTAGTGTTTCTGGAATACCCAAGTTATAAGAGAAGGTGATCTGTTTTTTTCCTAAAAATATAGCCCCTTGTCTTCAAACTACTGAATAATCCATTCTTCCTCCATGTATATACAGCACTGTTTCGAGACTCTGATCTGTTTCATGGATTTATTGTCTTTTTCTACAGTCTGATCAACTTTTAATTTCTATGGCTTTAGGGTTTGATATCTTGTAGGTTCTAAATAATTATTAAATTTATTATCAGCTTCTTTCCTTCCCTCATGTTCAAAGGCCACCTCCTCCAATTTTATTTTCCTGTTTCAACCTCCCTCTCTTTCTCACCCTAGAATCTATCACTGAGTCTTCTGATTCAGTGCCAGCATTTCAGCCAGATTCATCTCTTAATTGGAAATTTTTTTGTGATTTGAATATTATAATAATTGGTAACACAAATGGGTTTGCTAGTGACCTCCTTTTCCCATGGAGATAGAACCTCTGACTTTTACCTGTTTATACTGTTTGTAGAACGGCAATCTCACTGCCTGGCATCTAGGTTTGGTCATATTACTAAGTTCTGTTCACTGGGGTATAAATTGAAATGTTGTGTAGCAGCTTCTGAGAAACTTCTTCAGGGATAGTATGGGTACCCTTTCCTTCATCCTTCCTTCCATCCTGCCACCATCTTGGATCACCAGGCTAAGGTTATGCTCAGAGGGGCAATAAGGTAGAAAGGACTTGTGTTTCAGGCTTTGTGGAGAACCATTCCAGCTCCAGACGTCCTACACTTGAGACATCCATCAGCATTTATATTGCTTCGGATACTGAGGCAATTTATTTAACATTTTCTGGTTCATAGAGAAACTGAATCTGTGCTAATATGTTGGAGAAAAGAGATAAAGACTGTGGGGTAAAAGTAAAGTATTGGCCAGAGGTGCAAATTAAAGTTTTCTCTCCTAATCTTACTGAGAAATTTAGGGACCTTAAAGAAAATTTTAACTTGGCTGTAACATGACCTTTGTGGACTGTGAGCAAGTCATATGATAAATGATCAAAAGGCTAAGAAAGAGTCATCCAGACCTTATTACAGCCTAAAAGCTTAGAAATCCTCACTACCATCCCCATATGAAGAATTCATGAATGTTTCACAGAAATCAAACACTGTTTTTTACATAGTTTCTTTAAAAAGGGTATGAAAAGAAAGAAGTTTTCTGGTTAAGTTCCATTGGGTGAGACTGGTTGAGAAGTGCTTTATTACTTTTTTTGTTGAAGGACATGCACTTTCAGTTACAGAAAAATGGAAAGGAAATACATTAGTGAGAGTTATCTCATTACTATAAAATCAGGTTTCCTTTTCTGTCTCTGTATGTTGTCCCTACACCAGAAACTAACACAACATTGTAAATCAACTATAATTGTTGAAAATGAGTACTTTCTTCCAACTGTAATGCTGGGCTCACTAATGAGGGATGATGCTGACATAAGCCTACCTCTGAAAGGCTCAGGAAACCTTCTCTGACATACAGAATGGATTTTGTCAAGTGAAGGGAAGAGAACTCTGGCTCTGGGGTTTAAGGAAAAGGAAGTTTATATCTCCCTTTTGGAGCATATGTTTATGTGGATTCACCCAAGGGCTTTGATCTCCCACATTNGGAAACCTTCTCTGACATACAGAATGGATTTTGTCAAGTGAAGGGAAGAGAACTCTGGCTCTGGGGTTTAAGGAAAAGGAAGTTTATATCTCCCTTTTGGAGCATATGTTTATGTGGATTCACCCAAGGGCTTTGATCTCCCACATTGCAGATCTGCTTACACAGAAGGTTCCAGAAATCATAGCTAAATATTTTCCTATTTTAATAATGATTATCAGAGTGAAAGTATCAGAGACATGGGGAAAAACAGGGGTAAAGATCCATTGCTTGGGACTCTGCAGAGTTCATTCAAGTTGTGGCTGGTGTAGGAAAAATGACAAGGGTCAGAAACAATGGATAAATGAGGACTAATGGAGAAAACCACCAAAAGTGAAAGCAAATGATGGAATGTTTGTTTTGGTGATTATTTTGTTTACCTTCTGTTAAGANCTCTGCAGAGTTCATTCAAGTTGTGGCTGGTGTAGGAAAAATGACAAGGGTCAGAAACAATGGATAAATGAGGACTAATGGAGAAAACCACCAAAAGTGAAAGCAAATGATGGAATGTTTGTTTTGGTGATTATTTTGTTTACCTTCTGTTAAGAGGTTATTAGATTTTATTAGGTTGAAAGATTATTTTGTTTACCTTCTGCTGGAGATAAGAGATAAGAAGGAAGAGATCACAATAAAAACAGGACAAGCTCTGCAAACACTGGAGGGTGGTGGGCAAGAGGGAGAGGTCCATTCCTGTTGTTGCTTTCCCATCACCCCCACTCCTGTTTCTCACCACTCCCCCAGGGCCTTCAGGTCAAGGTGTTGCTTCTCAACACTCTCTTTAGTGGTGACTGTGAAACCTGAGAGGGTTAGTTTGTCATTCCACTCTTATAGTGAGAGATTAACTAGCTGGTTTAGGGGTTCAGGGCTTGTGGGAGTTGAACTCAAGACAGATAAATAAATTTTTTTTTTTAAACTTTTTCGCTGAGCCACAGGACATGTGTGATTTCAGTTCCCAGACCAAGAATCGAACCTGGCTGGGCCCCCTGCCTTGGAAGCACAGATTCTTAGCCACTGGACTGCCAGAGAAGTCTCATAGATACATTTTGAAAAGTGTTTATCAGCAGGAAATTTTAAGACTAAGCCACTGCTGGTAAGAACAGAGGGAAGCCAGGGCACTGCTCATCCAGTTGGCAGAGAGCCAAGGGCAGGGTGATAGTAAGATACAAAAAGGTGGGATGGGGAGATCAAAGGCAATTTTGTTTGATATCAATGCTGCTTTAGATTCAACATTTGGTTGAGAAAGCATATTTCAAATTCTTAGCCTTTCATTTGTTCATTCACGCCTTTAAAATGATGGGCTTTGGGGATAATGAGTATCAGGGATCTCTCTCTTTTTTTTTTTTTCTCATGGGTGAAGTTCAGATTCAGAGCTTTAGAAATCATATGAGAAGCAGGAGGGCTGAAAAATATTACTTTTATCTTAGTATTTTGGGAAGGTTTCAGCTTGATCTTAGGGTACTCTCAGAGACATGCTGGGACTCCTGGTAGGGCAGAAATGCTATTGCATAAATGCCTGACGAGGCTCCCAAGAAAAAACTCATCCCCTCCGCCCCCCCAAAAAGAGAGTCAACTGGATACACTTGATCTGGTAAAAGAGATTCAGTCCATTGGCCATCAGAGGGGAGAAGGAGATTTATGAATGATTTGTATTATATGTGACTTTTTTCTGGCTCAGCTTTTCATGGAGTACTGTCTGTGTGCTAGGGGAATGGTAAAGAGGGTCAAAATTGAGTCCTTCATGAAACTCTCTGTACCATATCCTTGCACAGCAGGATTGTGTTGGTATCCAACTGGGCAAAGCAAGTCCACAAAAGAGATATATATCCCACTTGGGTATGGTGTCAGTGGACTGAGGACCTCAGTGGACATGCATTGGAAACTTCAAGGATATCAGCCTATTGGTTCTGGCCAAGGTTGGAGGAAGTTGTCTTCCAAGGAGGCAGCTGCAGTGCTCAACAGAAAGCACAAAGGAGCCCAGTGGACATTAAAGAACCCTACAGATAGGGGACTGCACAGGAGAGAAGCAGAAGGGAAACAGGAGTAAAAGACCCGACTTGATTGTGAACAGAAGATTTCCCGGGGCCTCAGATTCTTCTTGAGAGGGAAGCGGTCAAAGACACTGGAGTGATGCAAAAGTCAGTGAAACAGAACAAGTGTGTGTGTATTAGAAAAGAAAGAAGAGAGCAATTTTATTTTCAGTTTTCTTTAGAGTCTGATAAGTTATATATTTATTTTCATTCCAACACTCTCTTATCAGTTACAGTTGTTCACAGTGACAGTGATTGTCAAATGTTACCCAATGGAGAGTGATGGAAGAATTCCTCCTTAGGCAAGAAGAGTGTTGTGTAGCTGACTTCCCAGTGAGTTGGGTAGATTGGAAGAGCCTCTCCAATATTTCTGTTAACCTTCCTACTTCTGGTGTGTGTGTGTGTGTGCACGTGTAATGTCTCATTGATAAAGTCACTAATCACTAAAAAGTCTTGGGAACATTCTTATCTCTAGAAAGAGAATTTTGTCTTCTTATTTCCAGAACTATAGGGCTATAGGACCCATCTCTACAGCCATAGATCTTAGATAACTACAGCTCACCCTATCTGCTTACCTGCGGCTTGATGCAAGAGGTGCTAAATGAGGTCAACATCGTGGGCGTCAATCCCCATACTGTCCTCTTTACCCCTTTTACCAACAAGTACCATAATGGCAGGAGACTCAGCAAAGCAAGTGTACATGTGTATATGTGTATGTGTGTGTGTGTGTGAGTGGGGAGTAGGTTTACCAGATAAGTCATCCTACTTTAGAACTGCAGGTCTGTAAATATCTATTTGACAGGTGTATCTTCATATATAAAGGGGCATGCTACCACAGATAACATCAGTGCAATTAATTGAGCACTTATTATGTAAGTACTTTATAGAGACAGTATCATTTACTCCTTCCAGTAGCCCTATTGTGCTGTGCTGTGCTGTACNCATTATGTAAGCAGAAGTTTATAGGAGTCACTTGCCCAAAGCCCAGACAGAGTGAAGAGAGCAGGAACAGTGTTTGAACCCAGTTCTGTCTTATTTAAGAGCTCTAGCTAGTAACTGTTACATGCACCCTTAATATTAATAGTAAATCCCTGGTTGAAAATCAGGAGTTCTTTTTTTAGAGTGGGATACATTTTAGATAACTGCCTAAAACCACAGTTAAACTTGTACCCAAGATGATGATGTATCTAATTACAAATTGACTATAATAAGAGTGTATCCTATTATATTGTTGATTACTACAGCTAGAAGTCTCAGGATGTCAAGTTTCTCTCTTCAAAAGAGCAAAGTGATACTAAAAGAGCACAGAATTCCAGGATTTTTTTTTTAGTGAATTTTCCCTTTAGCCACTAGCTCTGTAGCTATAACTAAAGGAAGTCAAAAGTGCATAGTAGCTTTCTAAAAAAGCTGGATCTAAACTTTCCCAAGCATTAATGTTGATTTACCAATTAAATATCCCAGAACAGTCCATAGGAGCATGCCTTAGGATCTCCTTGGCAGAAAAATAGAGGCAACTAAGGAATTCACTGTGTCCTACTTCAATGAAATATGTTACCATTTCTGCCTGATTAGAATTACTCCTTTTTCTTTCTTAACTACATTCCTATGCATGCTTGTCCTCAATTATGTAATAAACAGTGACATCCCCTGAGTTACTGTAATATTTACAGTTTGAGTAAGGTCTATGAAGACATCCATGAAAATTCCAGTTCACGATGATCACCAGTCCATAAAACATCTTAATTCAAATGCCACCAAGAATCAGATGAGACATATAGCGAATCATAAACAACCAAATCAATTTTCCCTCACATTCCTCCCAGATCTGGCAAATAATCTACTCCCAGGTTGAGCTTTTGTGCTGAGTTTCATTCCAGAGTACAACTTTACAGCACAGTTATAAGCCCTTAAATTGCTGATACAGCCTTAATTATTGCTATGCTGGTGACACTGTTCTAATGAACTCTTCGCAATTTTATGTGGCCTGGGTATCCCAGAAGGAGCATTGTCTAAATGTACAAACACACTAGTCGGGGCTTAGTGGGATATTTTTGGAATAGAGTATTTGTAAGTGTGGGTGTGGAACTTTTAGCACAAATATGAATCATGCAAATTTTAATGAGTGACATCAAAATGGTTCTGTCTGCCATTATAGAAAACACTTGAAATAATATAAACCTTCTTAAAGTTACCAAAATTAAAAAGGATACTAAACGATCTGTAAGTTTCATTTTTATTTGTATTATTTTCTCTACTGCCTCCAACAGCAGTAATTTGGCTTTCAAACTGTAATACTAGCTACCATTTTTTGGTTCCATGATAACCAGTGTTTCCCAAAATGTAATGTGCTTTCCAAGTGCAATCTGATTAAAATTCATATTTTGATTCTGCATGTTTGCAATGGGGCCTTGAACTGTGCTGGGAAAGACTGAGGGCAGAAGGAGCAGGGGACGACAGAGGATGCGATGGTTGGATGGCATCACCAACTTGATGGATAAGAGTTTGAGCAAGCTCTGGAGCCAGTGATGGACCGGGAAGCCTGGCGTGCTGCAGTCCATGGGGTGGCAGAGAGTAGGACACAACTGAGCGACTGAACCGAAACTGACAAAGTTGCTGGTCCATGTTCTGTTTACTTGGAATGGAACTTCTACAAGAGATTTTAGTTAGCCTGGTGTCATTTTTATAACATTCAAAAATCATTTTGGAAGTAAGTTGGGTGACAGACTCACATCCAGAATGTATGTTTTCTTAAAAATTGGAGAAGTGATTAAAAAAAAAATTCNATGTTCTGTTTACTTGGAATGGAACTTCTACAAGAGATTTTAGTTAGCCTGGTGTCATTTTTATAACATTCAAAAATCATTTTGGAAGTAAGTTGGGTGACAGACTCACATCCAGAATGTATGTTTTCTTAAAAATTGGAGAAGTGATTAAAAAAAAAATTCTATAACTTGTCACCTAAATGCTCTTTTAATAGTGGTGCTAGTACTGCTTTTTTTTAAGCTTCTGAAAATCAGTGACTCTGGAAGTTAAGGGAATTGCTTAAAAAGACCACAAAGAAAGGCAAATAACCAGAATGACATACCACATTGCTAATTTAATGGAAAAAAAAATCTTAAGAAAAAAAATTAATGCTGAGAAGACAAAGAAAAAAAAAAAGACAAGAAGCAGCATGAAAACAATTATTTGAAGGTTCACATCCCCCATCCTTTAAATCTTGAATCCTGAAAGTTTATTGTTTGAGGTTTTCAAAATACACTCTGTGCATAAATATGTGAACTCTCATACATGTAAAATCTAAAATAGGATAAACAAGGAAACTTTTATTATACTATTACTCTGATTCCCTCTGTTTCTTTCATGTCTGCTGTCTCAAAATGATTAAATGCTGTTTACAACATAAGGCTATTCCATTACCTTTAAGGAAAATCTTAGAAGTTGGATTGGCTCAAAAACCCTAAGCTCAATATGAAAAAATGTCACATTGATAATAGGCCACAGTCTATGACTACAGATTCTAATTTCTACTATTGAAAAAAAAAACAAAAACAAATAAAACAAGCTATGAACACAGAACACTGCTATTAAGCTTGGAAAATTTGCTCAAAATGTGTAACGTGATCCAAATATATTGGGAGATTATAAAATCAACCTCGAGAGGAATATGAAGAAGCTACCAAGCACACTACAGAAATGAATACATGTTCTGTTGTGTTTATTGGAGGGATTACAGCTCCCACTTGTCAGAAAACATGTATATTTAAAATACACAGAGAAATGTATTTAAAAGCAAAGTCTTTTCATACAGATCTTAGAGTGATATAGCTGAAAAGTCCTTCAGAAATTATTTAATCTGGGAAGTTTGAAGGTTTCTTTTTAGCCAAGAAAGCAAAACACTGTATAATACATAAAACAGATAAAATCAGATCTGCTCTGCTCTCTTGCCCTCTTGTCACAAGAATGTGTATCACATTCTTTAGCTCCTGAAGATGACAACCTGGAGCAGGTTTTTCTACTGCTGGTCTGATACAAGTCCCACATTTTACTTCAGAATCAAGAAGTGACTTGCAAATAGCACATATGTACATGCTGTCAGAATTTGAACTAGGATGCTAGCTAGGTTCTCCCTTATTCTTGGCCCACGGTGGTAGTTCACTCTGATACTGTGTTGCCTTGTTAACAGGACAGTAATAAATCTCTACCAATAATGTTCAGTAAAGCGTTCTGCTCAATGTACACATCATGGCAATGATTTAATAGCTGTCTTAATTCAAATGGCTACATTTAACCCAAATTACAGCTTTATTGAGATATAATTTAGAGACCCTAAAATTCACCCTAAAGTATAAAATTCAGTACTTTTTTTTTTAAGTTTTTTGAATGCTGAGGTTTTTTTAAAATATAAATTTATTTATTTTAATTAGAGGTTAATTACTTTACAATATTGTATTGGTTTTGCTATACATCAACATGTATCCACCACAGGTGTACATGTGCTCCCCATCCTGAACGCCCCTCCCTTCTCCCTCCCTGTACCATCCCTCTTGGTCATCCCAGTGCACCAGCCCCAAGCATCCAGTATTATGCGTTTTGTAGTCATCACTGCTATCTAAGTATGGAACAGTTTGTCACCCCCAAAAGACTCCATATCAACTATTATACCAGCCAGTCACTCCCTGTTTTTCCCTACTTTCAGCCCTGGTAACCACTAATCAACTTTATATCTCTACGGGCTTGCCTACTCTAGACATCTCATATAAATAGTTTCATACATTATTTAGCAGTTTGACCAGCTGTGTTCATTTAACATAATGTTTTCAAGGTTTATGCATGTTATAGCCTGTAGCAGCACTTTGTACCTTCATATGGTCAAATAATAGTCCCTTCTAGGATAAACCACATTTCATTTATCCATTCAGTAGCTGATGGACATTTGGGTTGTCTTCAACTTTGGGTTATTATGAATAACGGTGCTATAAATATTTGCATACAAGATTTTGGGTGGTTGGATGTTTTCAGTTCTTTGGGGTATACACCTAGGAGTGGAATTGCTGAGTCATATGGTAACTCTTCTTTTTATCATTTCAAGGAATTCATCACCTACTTCCTAGAGTGTCTGCACCATTTTACAATCTAAGTGGCAATACGTGAGTATATAAGTGTTCCAGTTTCTCTACATCCTTTCCAATGCTTGTTATTGTCTTTCTTTTTATATTGGCCATCTTGGTGGGTGTGAGGTGGTATTTCATTCTAATTTTTACTTCTATTTCCTGGGTGACTAATGATTCTGAGCATCTTTTCAAGGGCTTATTGGCCATTTGCAAATCTTTGGGGAAATGTCTATCCAAATATGTTGCCCATTTTTAATTGAATTGTCTTATTGTTTTCATTGTTTAGTTATGAGTTCTTTATATATTCTAGATACTTATCAGTTGTATGATTTGAAATTATTTCCAAATAAATCTTAAATTATTACTTTCAACTCCATTCTGGAATTGTATTTTGACTTCTTGATAGTGTCCCTTAAACATAAAAGATCAGTGATAATAATAAATAACAATCAGTGAAGTTCATTTTTTTCCTTTGTTGCTTCTGTTTTTCACGTCATACCTAAGAAACCGTTGCCTAATACAGAGTAACTAAGGTTTACTCTCATTTTCTTATAAAGTGTTAGCTCTTAAATTTAGTTCTATGATCCATTATGAATTATTTTTTATACAATGTGAGATACAGCTTGAATTTC
>SJYV01053910.1:208794-230800 GCA_006410875.1 Neotragus pygmaeus
GAGAATGGCATTGAAGCATGTATACTATCATGTAAGAAACGAGGCGCCTGTCTATGTTCGATGCAGGATGCTTGGGGCTGGTGCACGGGGATGATCCAGAGAGATGATGTGGGGTGGGAGGTGGGAGGGGGATTCAGGATTGGAGCTCGTGTACACCTGTGGTGGATTCATGTCGATGTATGGCAAAACCAATACAGTATTGTAAAGTAGAATAAAGTAAAAATTAAAAAAAAAATCAACTGTCCAAAAATGTAAATAATCAATACCAAAAGAGCGCTGGAGAAGGAAAGGCTACCCACTCCAGTATTCTGGCCTGGAGAATTCCATGGACTGTATAGTCCATGGGGTCGCAAAGAGTCAGACACAACAGCGATTTTCATATACCATGCTGCTGCTGCTAAGTCGCCTCAGACGTGTCTGACTCTGTGCGACCCCAGAGACGGCAGCCCACCAGGCTCCCCCGTCTCTGGGATTCTCCAGGCAAGAACACTGGAGTGGGTAGCCATTTCCTTCTTCAATGCATGAAAGTGAAAAGTGAAAGTGAAGTCGTTCAGTCGTGTCCAACTCCTAGTGACCCCGTGGACTGCAGCCTGCCAGGCTCCTCCGTCCATGGGATTCATATACCATAAGAGAATATATAATATACTGTAAGAGCCCGGGAGAAGGAAAGGCTGCCCACTCCAGTACTCTGGCCTGGAGAATTCCATGGACTGTATAGTCCATGGGGTCGCAAAGAGTCAGACATGACAGCGATTTTCATATACCATAAGAGAATATATAATATATATTGCATAAGGATTGAAATTATATAGTAATTCCAGAAAGATACTGTCCTATTTTTGCTATTCTGGGTCACTTTTATTTCCATATGAATTTTAGCATTAACTTGTCAAAATGCAAAAAAAAAAAATGTAGCTTGGAATTTTGACAGAAATTACATTAAGCCTGTAGAAAAATTTGGACAGTTTTTTCATCTTAACAAGATTAACTTTCAATGATGAACATATAATGCTTCAAATGAACTTAGGTATGTCATTTCTTTCTATGATGTTTTGTAATTTTCAGTGTATAAATCTTGTACTTCTTTTGTTAAATTTATTCCTATTTTATTCTTATTTGCAGTATAAACAGAATTTCTTTCNTACTCCACGTGTGACTTTGCAGTTGGCACACAAAGGAGAAACATTCTCCTTTGTTTCTAAGATTTATCTAGGAATAATTTAGACTTTTAGAACTTTTGCTAAGTGTCTCAGCCTATGTTAGGTGTTTTTTTTGGTGCAGTGGTTCTCAAAATTTTCTGCAGTAAGGATTTCCTTGAGTGCTGTTTTTAAAAATACAGATTCCTGGGGCCCTATTTCCAGAGATGCTGATTGATGAAGGACCTCAAAGTTGCATTTTACTTCCTACCAGGTGACTTTGAAGCAATCATCTAAGACTATAGTTTGGGAATTAGATTATTATGGTATGTGGGTTACACTGTCAGAGCCAAAATTCTGACTCAGCAGACCTGAGTTCATTCATGTCCCAACCACAGCACTAACTAGTCATGTGACTTTCAGTGGTTCCCTTGACCTTCCTAGGACTCCTCCTGATCATGGTGCAAATTTCTGTCTTGTTCTGGTTAGTGCCAAAGACAAAAGAGGCAACATGAAAGAAAGGCTTTCTAAATCATAAAGCCTCCATAAATGATATTCAGAATATCCTTACTGCTGAGGCATCTGCCAGAAGTGACCAGGTTACATCATCAATCTTATTTATCATTTAGAAGATATTTACTGCAATTCTACTCTGTATAGGGCTTCATGGCAGATGTACTTCCCTTGGCCTTTATACAACCCTGTAAGAGCATTTCAGGACTCACAAATGGGCAATTAAACCTATAGCCTCTTCCTGAAAGTTCTGCCCTCTATTTGATATGCAGAATTTCCCTTTGATGATTCAGTTGGCACCTGTGTATGAAAGCGCTCCCTCCCCATCCTCCAGGGAAGGCTGTTTTCTCCCATTATGAACTCGACGAGGGAGGAGCATGGCAGGCTTTGCTGTATATTGCACATTGTTAATTAATTTTTAATGTACGAAGCCAGACTGCCAGTAGTGGGTCTCCCTCCTACTATGCAATGCGCCACTTTAGCTGCTCCAGAAAGGTGTCTTTTTGTCACTAGAGATCTTGAGATGGTAAGCTGTTTAGTTACTATCCAAACAAGGGGGCACACAATGGAACTCAGCTCATTTTAAGAAATGACCCGAGAAAACCTCAGAGGAAGAAGCGGTTGTATGATTGGCTGACACAAACGCTGAGGGCCAAAACGCACTAAGAGGAAACAGAAACCAAGGGTGATAGAGAAAGTGGCTCAGGGAAGGAAGAACCCAGAAAGGCAGACGGGGTCAACATCCATCTTGCTTAAAAACCTTTAGGTGTCCCCAGACTCGCTGAGATAGCAAAACCTGTCCCTTGGCAACTAAGAACTTTGTGATCAAGTTCCAACTCACCTGTCTGGTCCCTGAGCTCTGGTCACAGTGAATTTCAGTGTCTGGAATGAGCTATAGTCTTCCACACCTGCCTCTGCTTGGACTTTTCCCTCTTCCATCCGCCATTGCTGATTCACCTCTTGCTTTTCTTTCGCCAGCCCCCACATATAGAATGAGCTCTCCCCTCTTCACCTTCCTTCCTCCCTGATCACCTTCACCGGGCAAATAGTTTCCCTTCCGAAGCAACTGTAGCCCTTGTTTTATTCATGTGTGTGAGTGTGTGTGCGTGCGCGCGTGCGCGTACACATGGGTACTAAGTTGCTTCAGTCACGTCTGACTGTGTGCAAGCCTATGGACTGTAGCCCACCAGGCTGCTCTGTCCATGGGATTCTCCAGGCAAGAATACTAGAGAGAGTTGCCATACCCTCTTCCAGGGATACCTTCCCCACCTAGGGATTGAACCCGTGTCTCTCGCATTATCTCCTAAATTGCAGGTGGATATTTTTTAAATCACTGAGCCACCCGGGAAGCCCATTTTACTCATAATTATGTCCATTCAAGTTTCCAAATATTTGTCGAGTACATACAATGTGCAGGGCACTGCTCTAGATGCTGGGGATATAGCAGTGAGCAAGACAAAGCCCCTTGCCCCCCAAGCTTAATGACTTGGGTGTTCTCTGTTGTTTCTGGGAGCAGGAGAGCAGAGTCTTTTCTGTTTAGTGCATTATTGCAGTTCCGCAGCCTAGAACCCTGCCTGCACACAGAAAACACCTAAGGAATGTTTTACTTTAACACTTTAAAGCTTTAACACTAAACTGGACTAAAGAAGACTGGCTAGGTATCTGTTTTGCATCACAGACTCCAGGCGATTTGAGGGTAGAGGTTACACATTTACCTCTTGCATCTGCAGAGCAGAGCCATGTACCTGGCAGGGATCAGATGCTCATGGATAAATAAAACTCTCTAAGCTTAGTGTTGTAGCTACATCCATGCACTTTATGTTCAGAAGCTAGCTGATCAACTTAATTATTCATCCTGGGATAGCTTAAGTGTTACCCTAAGAAATCTTTCTCTTACTTTAGGCCCTCAGACAGATGTGCGAAGAAGCAGAATCTGTGTGTGGGGAGGTCTCCTTGCTGCCGATGAGGCTGTTTGGCTGGTGGGAGAAAGGGTTTTGGAATACCCACCATTTGCCACAGAGCCTGTAGCAAACTCAACAATATTTTTCAGTGTTAGGAGGGTTGGTTTATTTGGGAAGTCACTCATTACATTGAAGATCCTAAAATTCCAAGAGTTCAATGCATGAAGGCAGATTTCACAGCTGTCCACCTGTTTTCAAGCTCTTGGGCTACTGCACCATGGCCTGAACTTCACCCCCTGATCCTCCTAGCTATCCATTATGAACACTTGTGCTCAGAGTACAAGTTCAAGAACAGCCAGCCTTTGTTTATTGCTAATATGCAAAGGAGTTCCAGATACTACAAGCTAGTGGCATATTCATAGGAGCATTTAAACAACTGAAACTCAACATATTTTATGAGGTTTGGAAGACAAAATACATTCCTCAAATGACATATCTCAAAGAATCTACAAAGGGTTTTTAAGTCATTAAAGGTTTTCAAATGGGAGAAAGAGGCAATTGGGTTGTAATCCTGATAAGTAGGGAAAAGTCAAATTGTAGGAAAAAATATATCATAGACAATTCACCAGGGGGTAATCATATGGGAAATTCTGAGAGCTGACCGTAAGCACTAGATAATAATTTAATCTCCATGGAGACATCTCTTACACACACATTTTGCAATGACAAGGAACATGGTAGATGAGACCATGAGGAAAAAGCTGAATAAGAGCAAAGGCAAATGGAAATGGCATACATAATATAATGAAAAAGAAGAGATTCTGCAAAAATGAGAAATTTGTTGATTTTACAAAAACTGGGAATAGTCTACATAATATACCCTGGGCAATTACCCAAGAGGGAAGAAAAGGATCTATTCAAAACTTTCCTGATGACACTTCCATGATGAAGTGTCAACATTTCAGGTAACAGCATAAGTTATAATGCCTTAAAGGCCCTTTTCAGAATTCCATTGGAATACTTGTGAACCCCACAATACTGTTCATATTCAACAGTGTAGTTTGTGATTCTGTTTGGAAAAAAACAAAAAACAAAAAAACACCTTTCAGAAGTAAGACCTTCTGTGATTAAGTTTCTAACCCAAGTGATATTTTATGGCCAAATTAGAAAGCCTGGAAAAGAAAGATTATAGTGAAGGTGCTGACTCAGCAGTGACTTGCAGAATGGCAATGGGACAGTATTTTAATGATGCCAGAGCTCGAAAGCATCATCCCTAAGATTAGCATACTTGTTAAAAAATTAAAAAAATAAAAAGAACATTCAACCACACATAAGCATTCTGCCACTGGTCAGCAGGAAAGGGATATCTGCATAAGTAACAAGATTAGGAGACAGGGTCAGAAAATTTTAAAGGCATAATACAGTGACCTAAATGATCTGTGGAACTCCAAATTCGATCCAGTCTCTTTTTGCCTAACAAGTTCCAGAAGGGTGTTCTTTAGCATGGTCCCTGGCAGATTTTGACAGTTTACACGGTCATTCCCATCCTTATAGTCGATCTTCCAGTTGATTAGCAAAAATTGTCTCTAATGAATTCACATACCTGAAGCTGATTTAGCATCTACCATATACCAGGTTGGAGAAGGCAATGGGACCCCACTCCAGTACTCTTGCCTGGAGAGTCCCATGGACGGAGGAGCCTGGTAGGCTGCAGTCCATGGGGTCGTTGGGAGTCGGGCACGACTGAGCGACTTCACTTTCACTTTTTACTTTCATGCATTGGAGAAGGAAATGGCAACCCACTCCAGTGTTCTTGCCTGGAGAATCCCAGGGACGGGGGAGCCTGTTGGGCTGCCGTCTATGGGGTTGCACAGAGTCGGACACGACCGAAGCGACTAAGCAGCAGCAGCATATACAAGGTACTTGGGATAAATTAAAGTCAGTCTTCACTCTCAAGAAATGTCATAGTTTACAAGGGGAATATAGCCTAATTTCAGTCCGGAATGAATTAAACACTAATAGAGATGAGTAAGTAGAAAGAACTATGGGAATGTAGAGATGAGATACTTGACCTCGGTTGAAGGAGGTAAATGAAGTGAAAGGTTTAAGCTTTGACTTAAGGATCTTAGGGTTGACTTCCCTCTCTGTACACTTCACTAGAGTATTTTTCAGGTCCAAAGTGAAGCATCAACTTCAGACATTAAAACCAGTTTAATGCCTATCTATGGGTAGAATCAGCTAATGAAGTGAAGAAAATAAGTGTTGGCCTTAAAATAAGACTGCAAGTTGGATCACTGTTTACCAGCTGAATGACCTTGGGCACTTGAGCAAATTTCTTAGCCCCGAGCTCCTCTAAGATAGAAATAACATACCAATTGATATGAAAACTTAGAGATTTGAAGAAATTAATGTAGGTGGTACATCTGACAGAAAGCATCAAGAATATATAAAACAATACCTGCAGTATTATATCTGCTGTTGCAGTTGCTCTGTTTACTGATATTATTAGACATGAGCAATTTAAATAATTATGGTTTTTCAATTTGAAGTCACCAGATACAAGAGAGTTTTCATAAATATGGCTCTATTCCATTTCTTAATGTGTGATTGAAGGAGGGCTGTTTATCAAAATAGTACAAGGCAGTGCTAATAAATTTTCTGCTGTGATGAAAACATTTACTAGCCACATGTGGCTACTCAATGCTTAAGTGTGACCACTGTGAATGAGGATTTGAATTTTTAATTTTAGCTCATCTTGATTTACATATTAATTAACTATATGTTCTGAATGTTTATGTTCCTGCCAAATTCATGTTGAAATCCTAATTCCCAAAGATGATGGTAACAGGAGGTGGGGCCTTCAGGAGCATGAAGCCCTTATGAGTGGGTTATGCCTGATAGAAGAAGCTCTCGAGAGATTCCTAGCCCCCTCTTCTGCTATTTCATCAAACATCAGGAAATCTGTGACCCAGAAGGGGCCCTTACTGTACCACGTTAGCACTCTGATTTCACACTTCCAGGCTCCAGAAGTGAGAGAAATAATGTCTATTGGTTATGAGCCACTCTGTCCATAGGTATCTTGGTATAGTAGCCTGAATGGAGTAAGACAAATGTGTAGCCATGGATTGCCAAACTGGATGGTGCAGTTCTATGGTGGTTGTTAAACATAAAGATACCCACATCCTACCATAGATCCAATCAGGAAGAACCCTGAGAATCTGCATTTTTAGAACACACACTAGAAGATTCTTACACATGCAGATATTGAGAATCACTGCTCTCTGTTTGATTTCAGAAGTTATGTGTTCACAGATGGACCCTGGGGTTATAAATTAAAAGAGATATATTTCCTTGGAGGCTATGCTGTTTTAAAGAAAGTTTTGGTATTTTGTAATCTCGTTAAGGCTTATGGAGGTGTGTTGTGTCTCTTCTGTGGATTCATCAGGAAAGCCATCCAAAGGAGGCAAGCACGAGAACAGAAACTACAAGGACAGGAGTGAGTGTGGTTAGAATGTGAATTTAGAGACAATTGCAGTAATACTAAAAAAGTAATTGATCATTTACTTTCTACTGAGATACTTCACCTGTACTACCTTAATTTCCCCAATGACCCTAAGAGGAGATATTACTATCATCTTCCATTTCACATCTGAGGAAATGAGTTCAGTAACTCTTAAGATCATAGAGCTTGACGATAAAGTAGTATCAGAGTCCATCAGGGAAAGCAATTGATCCAGGATTCAAAGGAAGCCATTCAATCTTCAAGGAGCTGAACTGAAATACTGGTCAAATATTTGTTGCAGAACAGATATTTAGGAGACACAAAACATGGAAAGCACAGAAACAACAAAATAATAGCTAGCTATCATTTATTGAGCACTTACTACTGCCAAGCCCTCTGTTGGGATTTTACACTTATTCTTCAGAGTTTTCTCCTAACAAGTTGCCAATAGACATTGAACAACAATGGGAACAAGAAAAAATTACTAAGCATGCACCCAAACAGCCACGGGTAGGAATCACTTCACATGAAGAAAATTTTCTCCCTTTAGTTCACCTTAGTTTAGGTCTCCAAATCCGAAAAGCATGTACTAGTGAAGAGAGATACGCAGTGCTCATGTAAAGTGCCAACAATTATAGCTCCATTCACCTTTCTGGGTGGAAATGACACATTCTGTTGATTTCTCAAACATGTAAGCTGTGTCTTTCACCTCTGGGTTATATTAATGAATTCAGGAAACTCTAGGGTCACTTTCTGATATGTCAACATCTGTTGGTAGTTTTCCATTATATAGTAAGGGATTCCTCTGCACACACAAGCACTCACACACACCACAAACCAATACAGAAAACTGGAGACAGAGAAGAGAAATATCTATAAAACGGATTTCAGGCAGAAAGTATTTTTTTAAGAAGTACATAAATTTTTTATCTCATAAATAAGGGCTTCCCAGCTGGTGCTAGTGGTAAAGAATCTGCTTGTCAATACAGCAGACGTAAGAGATGCTGGTTTGATCCCTGGGTCAGGAAGATTCCCTGGAGGAGGAAATGGTAGCCCACTCCAGTATTCTTGCCTGGAGAATCCCGTGGATGGAGGAGCCTGGCAAGCTACAGTCCATAGGGTTGCAGAGGGTTAGACATGGCTGAGAGTCTGAGCAACCAAATATGGTCCATATAATAATAATAATAAATTTACCCAAACATTAATATATCAGGGATTAATGTTTTTAATTCCCCACAATCTTTTGAATATTAGACAAGGTTTTCTGTTTAATGTACTAACCACTGGATTTCAAACAGTATATAGTACTAAATTAGAGCTACATCTAGAGATCATGCTTCAACAGTAACCAATGGTAAATGTATTTTTTAACAATTTTAATTTCTTCATCTCCCTTATCACCCAGGAACTTTTTTTTAAGGCAAGGCAAAGTTAAAACTTTCATTGTAATTTTCTTCTCCCTCAAATAACTAAGGGCTTATTCATTCTTCTGGGTTCAATCCATACCTTAACATATGCAGTCTTTAAAATGTAGGTTTATTAACAGAAGGTGAAACTACAGAATATACTTGAGAAAAAAACATTACTATGACACTGCACATCATCAAAGAACCCAGAGGGCATGTACTTGTTTATTGGTAAATGGTTTTAATTTACATAGCAATTTCTATTTCTTAACACTAGATGCTCAGAACACTCACTGGAGAAAAATGTTGAGATTGGCTCTGTGGAGAAAGAAGGTATGTATAAACATTGACCTGTTATGTCTGCCCTGCTGAAAGTAATGGAAATGGTGTTCCAATTGCTTAATGTTACTTGCCACTAATTTTGTTTATATTTTACTTTAATTAATAACGTGACTGCCACATCAAAATGCAGTCTTATCAAGGCTCTTTAGCAAGAGCACAGCAGAAATAGCAGAATAGAAATGAAGATACTTGTTGGCTAACACCCAAATCAAAAGCTTTCCCATTGCATCATCCTGTTTTTTTTTTTTTCTTTTCCTTTTTTTCTCAAAATCAACAGTATTTTGTTAAAATCTCACTAAACACACTAGAAAAGGCTGATCAATACATAGACAAGAACAGTCCTTCAGAACATTACACCAAAAGAAAAATGGCTATGCCCTTGAAAGGAAAGCTACTTTTATTTATGTTAATAAAGTTTATTTGTTCTCTAGTCGTTAAGTTTATAGAAATTAAACGTCTTGACNCTAAACACACTAGAAAAGACTGATCAATACATAGACAAGAACAGTCCTTCAGAACATTACACCAAAAGAAAAATGGCTATGCCCTTGAAAGGAAAGCTACTTTTATTTATGTTAATAAAGTTTATTTGTTCTCTAGTCGTTAAGTTTATAGAAATTAAACGTCTTGACTATTTGTCTTTTGCCAACATGAATTTAAAAGTGGCTTTAAAAAATCTCATTAACATTGTGCTTCTTTTTTCTATCCCAAGCTGATTCAATACAAAACAGATTACCTCCTGTCTGTGCCACTAAAATGCACATAAATATTTCACAAACCAATTTATCTAAAAATTTTGTCATTCCTCATTCTGAGTCTGGACACAGAGCTCACTATAAAACACTTCAGGTTTTTCAGATAACATAATCACTGAGGCAAGAGTATATTTCTTGTTTTGATTCTTTCCTGGACTCAAAACATTCCTCTTGGAATGTTTTCAGAATGTCCCTATGTAACAACACTTGCTGAGAATAACTAGAAAATATGTAATTGTGGTAATCTGATGGTCGGAATGCTGACAGAGTCCACACTACTGAACCATAGGGGAAAGGGAAAGCAATTTACTGATTCTGGTAGGGAGAATGATAGTTCTCACATGAACAGTCATCCAGCACACTGAAAAAGATGCAGAAAAGAGTTGAGGAGCCTAACTGAAGTCCCAGTTAGGACACTGAATTTAGCAACTCTAATCTGCTAGCTCATTCACCAAAAGTGATGTGAGATACTGGCTACCTCCAGACCAGTGACTGGCAAGAATTTTCTGGAAAATGTCAAATAGTAAAGGATTCTTGCTCTGGGGGCATGTAACCTCTGTTTCAACTATTCAGTACTGCTGTTGCAGTGCCATAACAGCTGTTCATAGATAATAGTTATACAAATGAGCGTTACTGTGTTCCAATAAATCTATATTTACAAAAACAACTGATGGGCCTGCATAGCTCTGACAAACTGTCATTGGCTGACTCCTGCTCCAGAGGACTAAAAATCATGGATCTCCCTGGGGCTTCTCTATCATCCTTGCTTCCTTGCTATCTATGAACTCTTTCTTCTTCAGACCAGGCTGTGAGCTCTTTGAGACTAGGGTTGGTACCCTTCTCATCTGTATCCCCAGCAAATTAAACAAAGCTTACAGTATAGGAGATGCTCAATAATCAGTAGTTGACTGAGCAGGAGATTGAACAAAAAGTCAGGCCCTTCCTCAGTGTTTGGAATTCCTTCATTCAGTCAGCATTGGCTTGGCTAACTTTAAAGATGCAGAAATTTCCCACAGACACTATAAGATTCTCTCTTAAACCTCTATGCATGCAAAATGCCCTCTCCTGACACAAAATACATATTATAAAGTTATAGCATACATTTATTCAAATTACATGAAATCAAATGCACTTACTTTGTAAAAGAAAAAAAGTAATGTGCAAATGGAAGAGAAGAGAAAAATAATTTGGTTGCAAATTCCTGAACTCTCAAATTGAGACTCTCTCATCTCAATGATTCTAGGGTTTAAGAGTATTTTTCACACTACATGACTCTCTATGCAAGCCAATTATCATCATATATTTAATGGAAGAAAGAGTAAACTTGACTAATCCTGGTAATTCATCTTGGTAGACATATAAATTTATTTNGCAAAGAGTCAGACACGACTGAGCGACTTCACTTCACTTCACACCATATTTTCCATTTCCATTTTGCAGATGAAAAAAACTGAGGCCTGAAAAAGTCAGTCAATTTGCCTAAAGTCTCACATTTAATATGAAGCAAATCCAGGAGGAAAAAAAGGCCCCAAACAACTGAGCTAGCAAACAAACAAGCAGGCAAAATAGTGCCTCCTTTTAAATCCCACGCTTATGTGTACCATGTCACGTTGCCTATACATTCAGATTACATGTCTACCTTTAGGTCTTCATCCCTCCTTGCTTCCAAGACTCTGGTTAGAAGAGGCAAGCTTGCAGGCCAAAAGCTCAGATACGACGACTGTAGGTCACGCAGTCTTCCTCTTCCTCCAGACCTTATGTCAGGATCCTGGTCCCCAGTTCTGCCTCAGGAAAGCCGGCAGGGTTCTTGTGCTGTTACCCTATTCTCATCGACTAGCATGTCCTGCCACAGCTCTCAGGTTCTTCAAAAGAACTCAAGAATCAGAAATGGCACCCTTGGGCCAAACGCAGTCTACCTGACCCCGGGGTTTAGACCACCTGGTATTTGAGGCAAGAGGGGAGGGGGGAAAAGAAAGTAACAACCTAATTATTGCAACCACCTGCCTGCCATCACTGTCGTGTTCCTGACTGCTGCCAGGTGCTAAGCTGGCAGGCTTGGATCAATCAGTAATTGTAACCAAACCTGAGTGCAATTAATTACATAACTTTAAGCTGTTCACATTTAATAACCCTGAAATTACTTCATGAAACTGCAGTGTAGTAGAGGATTGCAGCAAATAAAGAAAAATAGCTGTGGATAAGGTTTCTGTAAGTATTTTCTTCAGGTTTGGATCTAACTTAATCCTCATATATCCTGTGTATGCCCAACTTGTCCTATTTACCATAGGTAAGGGAGAAGAGAAACAGAAGCCTCCGTGAAATGCCATGGGCTTAGGTAAGAGGATAAGAACTTTGCTAACTGTGATCATAGCAGGCATTTAAATTCCCTGGATCTTACTGCAGCCCAGAAGCAAAAGACAGTCCCAGGAATGATGGTAGCAGGAAGTGGCCAAATATTCACTAAACCCATTTCTTTCTCTTGGGTGAACATAGAAATTAACTTTGCCAGATCTGGCCCCTGGAATATGGGCAGAAGTAATGCATATGACATTCAACCTGAAGCTCAGCAGGTGATGTCCTATACACCTTCTCTTTGCTCACTAGCTGACTGATGCAGTAGAGAATATGAGGACATTCAGAAAATGGATGGAAGGATCCACTGAACCACCATATGAAAAGTCACTTGCCAAGTATGCAATCAGACTATGTATAACAAGACTGAGACATAAATGCATATGATATTAAGCCACAAAGAATTAGATGCTGTTTATTATTAATGCAATGGCTAACATTAATTACTAATTAATAAAACACCTGACACAGAATTTTTCATCAGCCCTAGAATGTGAAGGAAAGAAAACAAAATTAATTTAAAGAATTATTAATGTATAATTAAAGAATTAATATATGTAGAATATATGATTTACACCTAAGTTTGTGCACAGCTTTAATATTATAAAAATTGAATTTTCCATGTAACAGTCTAAGTAACATACCAGCAATAAGCATCATAAAAAGCAAGTATTTTACATCACAGGTTGTTTTAATAACAAATTCGTTTGAGTCATATAACAGGGTTCTCTTGCTCAAGAAAAGTGTCAAGGTTAGAGTTGCCATCTCAGCCATTCTACCAGGATAACACCAGAGACTGATCAGACCAGCATAAGAATCTTAACCACCCATGAAGTGCTCTCTGAAAATATGCATGATGCTAATTCCTGGAGGTTATAAATAAATAAAATATGAACAAATGAAATAAATTTACTTTAAGAGCTCAATTCCAAAACTCTTCAAAGCTATAGGAGAGCTTTTCAAATTACATCCAAGAAATACCCTCACGTCAATCCACATATCGTTCAACTTCCATACAAAGTCCCCACTCTCTCCAGCCCCCTCATCTGGCCTCTTTGTCAGCTTCCAGTTAGGACCATTCTGTTGTCCTCAACCTGCAGCAGTTTTTAGATGCAGGTTGAGGGCAACACTATCATTGTCGCGGCCAGCACAGTCAAGGAGCAACCTCCGTAAGGAGGACGCGAAGAACGCCCGCTTAGAAAAAATAAGAAGGCAGAAAGATGGGGTTGAGAGGATCAGACCTTATTGTCTGATACCAACTTTATTAGGTGTTCAGTATATATAGGATAACATACGTGACTTGTGACATCTACTAGGTTACTTTGATCTAGATAATCATTCACCAGACCTTCACCATTGTGTTCAGAACACAATGCCTAGTTACTTGAAGTGCGATAAGCACCAGTGACCAGAACATAGTGACCAGACATCTTGGAGACACAAGGTCATANTTAGGTGTTCAGTATATATAGGATAACATACGTGACTTATGACATCTACTAGGTTACTTTGATCTAGATAATCATTCACCAGACCTTCACCATTGTGTTCAGAACACAATGCCTAGTTACTTGAAGTGCGATAAGCACCAGTGACCAGAACATAGTGACCAGACATCTTGGAGACACAAGGTCGTAAACAAGACAGAGAGCTTAGGGCATGCCTAAGGCTCAGCGATAACGCTCGAGCAGCTCCCAAAACTTAACCCTTCACGGGCAGTCCCCCACATATCATGGCCACTTTTTCCATTTAACTGACTTGAGCAGCTGGGAAATAAATTCTATTAGAACACTAATTGGGTCTGATGTGAATATTGATCTATAGGGAGATGTACCTCACAGAGCACTGGATTACATTAGATTTGATAACATTTAAAAATATTTGCATAGAAAATTATGCTACATCCAAACACTAAGGAGAAAGACAAGAGCAGAGCCATGAGCAGAGTGTGGCTTCTTTTACTTATTAGTGGTAAAAAGGATAACTACTGATTTGCCTGTCCATCATTCCCTTTACTTGGAGTATTAAGACTCAAATTTCCCTTGGGAACCAAGCCTCTCTTGCTGTCAGTTCTTATGGTTCACCAATGGCTGGATTCCACCTTTCACTCCTTCCCTGCAGCTTCAGAATCCTGTGGACAGGATCCAAGTCTGGCCAAACTTGGGGGAGGGGCATGCCATCTCCATCTTCTCTTTGGTTCAGGGAGGTTATGGTAGTAATCTGGCTCCTGAAGGAACTGTGTTGAAAGATGTACTCTTCCCATTGGAAATTCTAACCTGGCAGTAGATAAACCTGGAGGTGGTGGAGGCAATCCCATCCCTCCTTCGAAGTGGCTACCTAAGAATGAAGCCCAAACAGAGAAGAGGTGACCCAAAGCACAATTCTTTCTGACTGTGTGTAAGCACCTTGATCAAAATGTATTATACATAAGCAAATCAATTACCTTTATGTTTCTTCCAGGCACCACTCAGTTCAGCTCACTCAGTCGTGTCTGACTCTTTGCGACCCCATGAATCGCAGCACGCCAGGCCTCCCTGTCCATCACCAACTCTCAGAGTTCACTCAGACTCACCTCCACTGAGTCAGTGATACCATCCAGCCATCTCATCCTCTGTCGTCCCCTTCTCCTCCTGCCCCCAATCCCTCCCAGCATCAGAGTCTTTTGCAATGAGTGAACTCTTCGCATGAGGTGGCCAACTCTTCGCATGAGGTGGCCAAAGTACTGGAGTTTCAGTCTTAGCATCATTCCTTCCAAAGAAATCCCAGGGCTGATCTCCTTCAGAATGGACTGGTTGGATCTCCTTGCAGTCCAAGGGACTCTCAAGAGTCTTCTCGGCACCATTAGGTTTCTCTAAAAGCAACAAGTCTAATATCATGTGGATGAATTAAGCTGATAGCAACAGGGTCAGATTTTCCTGGCAGTGGTGTATTTAGGTATCATTTATTGTAAGCTGTTCAAAATTGTTTCACTCACTGATTTATACCAGTGTCACCAGACTAGTAGTTACTTTTTGAAGGACTTACCAAAATGTAATGAGCTTTTTAACCCAAGTAAAAGTTATATGGATTCCCGGGACAGTTGGGAAAATGATGCAGATTCCTAAGGTCTTTATGGATAGATTCTGATTTAGGAGACCTTTGAGCCCTCCACAAATCACCATTTTCATCAAGCAGTCTAGATGATTTTGATACAGGCAGCCATACTTTATGAAATAGTACTGTGACAAGTGGATGAGAACTCAGGGACTAAAATAATATACAAATGAATTTCAAATCCTGTTTCTACTGCCTACAGGCAATACCTGGGACAAAGGGTAATCTTTTAATCTTTTTATGCTTCAGCTTCCTAATTTACAAATGAAGATAATAAAGCCATCATAGAGGGCTTTGCAAGATAAAGCTTATAAAGTATTTAGCACATAGCCTCTCATACCATAAGACGCCAACAATGGTTATCTATCGGTAATTCATTTACATGGATTAGCTTCTCAGATAAACCAATTATTACTAATTAGAAATATACAAGACCTTGAAGCAATGAAACATAAAATATATAAATTTTGCTGTGGAAAAGAGGATATAGGCTCAGCCTGATAAAAAAAGTTCTGGTGTACAAAAGATGGGAAAATACAAAAAAAAAAAAAAAAATTACTGCCTCACCTATTATCTGGCCTAAAGCCACTTAGGACTAATGTCCTTAAGTTTAATGGCTTACCAGTACAGTTTTAGGTCTCACACTGAAAAGTCTTGTACATTAAATAGCAATGCCCTAAACTTTCCCTGTTTAAAAAAAGAATAACAATGCCCTAAACACAGAAGTGAGTAGGCAATGGAACTGGTTTAGCAACTTGTATAATAGGCATAGCTGCACAAGGGAGGATGTTCATGGTGAAAGTTGTGGAGGAAATAAGCATACCTATACAAGGTACAGGTCTATAAGTCATCCTGACACGGAGGACAGGCTTTGAAGGAGGACTGGTTGTTCCGAGTTTAAATTACCAAGGTCCCATTTACTAGAAGGGCCACGACATTGATGAGTCACTTAGCTTCTGGTTTCCAGAGGAAAATGAAGCTAGTCTCATTTGGTTGTGTTCAGGACTCAATGAAATATCTGATATAAAATATTTAATAGAATGCTTAACATAGGATGAGTGCAGTATTTTTGTTATTACTGTGGTTTTACCATGGAGATACTACTTTTTAAAGTAATTAGCAAGATGAAGATAGGAAAAAACATACAAAATATTTCATATTTCTATAGACGTGAGAGTAGGGAGAAGAAACAATCAGAAAGAACCTAAGGAGTTAATTTCAACAAGTGGCAAAAGAAATAAAGAAGGGGCAGGCTTAAGAAAGTACTTCCTGCTNCAAGATGAAGATAGGAAAAAACATACAAAATATTTCATATTTCTATAGACGTGAGAGTAGGGAGAAGAAACAATCAGAAAGAACCTAAAGAGTTAATTTCAACAAGTGGCAAAAGAAATAAAGAAGGGGCAGGCTTAAGAAAGTACTTCCTGCTAGTCCAGCGTTGCAGGCCCTCATTTCCTTCATTGGCTTTGCCCATATACACGGTGGCGCAGCGGGAGCCCGAGCACTAACAATGGCTCTGATGTTGATGGACCTTCAAGGGCTATCTCCCAAATCCATTTTTAACCTGTGCTGCCATAACAGTTGCAAGAAGAAAAAAATAAAATCAATTTCACAGTCCTCTCCTTTTCCAAAATGCCTGGGCTTTGGCTGATAAAGCGATGATTTAAGTCAATGGCTGAGGTGAAAATTTGAGTATGTTCTTAAAGGATAATCACCAGGCTCCTTCTTGAAATGCATCTGTTTTTAACCAATTTCTCAACCTCTGAGAGGGGTAATTAAACAGAGAGGTGCACAAAACATAAATAGTGGAAACTGAAAACTAGCTTCATTAGCCTCCTTATCTTTGGTAACTGCAGGTGTGTGCTAATGAATTACATGACTGGTAAAAGAAAATTAAAGGCAGCTGCATGTGTTTACAAAACTGAAGCCACAAATTACAGGTATCTGTAGCATCCATAATTCATCCATAATTGACAATTTTCATATTACTGGAATAAAGAATCAAGTCATGCAGATGATTACAGTATTTGCCTCTCAGCACTAGAGATTTTGCTTCATTTCCTTTGCAGCATCTCCACTGAAATAAATGACAGTTTTATGGGTGGAGTTATATGTCAAAGTAAAGGACCAAATATGGCAGACAACCCAGAACCCAGTTCTGTCTCCCATGTTGCCAACCTCTAGTTTCCCATCAAGAGAGAAGTGAGCTTACACACAAGCTTTAGAAATGTACACACTGGGGCCACTTTTGACATTGCTAGCTAGAAAACTGAGGTAAGGTTTCTATGTCTATATCTCAATGTCTTCATCTGTTAAATAGGATAATAATAGTGCCTACCTCACAAGGTTGAAAAGTTTGAGTTAATTAAGATTGAGTTAATGCATGTAAAGTGCTTCAAGTAGTGACTGGCACTGAGAAACCAGTGAGTGAATTTGTAACTATTAACAACTCCAAGCCTCGGTTTCCTTAACCATAAACTGAGATAAGAACATTATCCATCACATACGATTGTCAAGATGATGAAATGAGACAAGTATGGGAAGTGCATTATGTCCAGGCACATGCAAAACACTCCATATTCTAGTCAGCAGTAGACACAGAACGACAGCACCGTACCCAAACAGATAAAACAAACAAGTACTAAAGGGCTGCACAAAAAAGTAAACACTGCTAATTTTAAAAGTGTATGTGTGTGTATGTAAAAATCTCAACTCTTGGGCTTGTCATTTACTTAGAAGAATTTTCTTTCATTTGGGTATTCTGATACAGGTACTCTTGTGGGACTGGAGTTTTACAAAGTATCTTGGACTTGAATAAACATAATCTTGATACAAATCACTTGCATGAGAGATGCCCTGTACATTACTGGGAGGTCCTGTAGCTTTTCCTCCCTGGAGAGAGCTGACCAGAGCTGCACATGGAATTCTCCAGTACTTGATGAGGATGAATTTGGAGGCCACTTTAGAAAACTACCAGAGTTGGGAGGAAAGCTGAAAACAGCAGATGATGTGATGGAGACAGAGCTGAGAAGTTACAGGGATACAGGCCAAATGTTTTTCTGAAGCTTCTGTGACATGCTTTAGAAATGACTTTCTCAACTGCCCATCATTTCATAGATGAGAGGTCAATGGTCTGCCCTCATGTTAGGTATTTTGGTTCCTATTCCTTAAACGTAGGAGGAAAAGACAATGCAAATATGCTGTCAACACAGAATTTCTTAAACAAACTACTCTGAACATGTGTCAAAGTTTATAGTCCATTATAGGGACCTAGCAAGTAGAAGACGCTTGTTCAAAATGCACAGGAGAGAGACGTTAAATACATAAGGCTTCTAGTGAGGTAGAGACTGCTGTATTACTTCAAATGGTCATAAAAAGGTCATATTTGTGTCTGTGGTAGGATGAATTTGTGACACATTATGGAACCATTTGGTGACATGACCCATTGGTCAGAAACCAATCACCTTTAAGAGAAGCAAATGATAAATCTATCTGTGGCTATTCGTTAGAAATACCAGATAACAAAATTTCTCCTGCCTTTTCCATCAGAGTCGACATGTACCCAGGTATTGGGTAGAAGTAAGATATACAAAAATACTGGCAGAAGCACAGAGTCCGGCTTTTTTACTAAACATATTTCTGCAGCAAATGAAGATATCAAACAACATAGCAAATCCTCAGAAAGGTACATGACATTTGCCTTGCACAATGAGAATATTTCATAACATTTTATGTGTGTTTGGTACAAAAGTTTACCAAATGTTTTCTCTGCATTGGAGGTTCCACTTACTTTGCACAACAGGTCTGAGATGCAGACAGGACAGTTGTGAGTCCCACTTGATACCTAAGGAACATGACGTCAAGAAGAACCAAATATCTTTGCTAAAGGTCTATCATTAAATGGATAAAAGAGCCAAGAGTGGAGCTTAAGTCCAGTATAGCTATGAAAAATATCTCTCTTTCAAATATTTTAAGGGTGGTAAGAAAACTATCAGGTCAGAGCCTATAGGAGACAGAGACATGTAGTCAATAGTATAGAGGGTTTGAGAGTGTTTCAAAGTTCTTACGGTCTTTCCTCACCCAATCTGTCAGCTCCACTGTCCCCATATTCCCAGCCTGATTTAAGCCATGTAAATCTGTTCAAACAAGGCCTATTGTATAAACATAGGCCTAACAATTCAGGAGTTGTCATCTTTAGCATTAGATTCAGCAAAGTGTTTGCACAGGAAGTATTTCGACTCCCTAAGGGGGATCTAGTTTTTCCTATTTTTTGGCTGTGTGGCTTATGAGATCTTAGTTCCCTGACCAGCAATTGAACCTGGGTCCTCAGCAGTGAAAATCTGGAGTCCTAACCCCTGGATCGCCAGGAATTCCCCCAAACGAGCTCGAGCTCTATGTATTGTAGGACGTCCTCTTTACCACTGTCCCCATTGCACATTGGAATCACCTGGGAAGGCAATATCTGATATCTGGGGCCTGTCCCTAAGACTCAGATATTGTAACCAACCTAGTTTATGCAGAATATGTAAGAGATACTCTATATTTTAGAGAAGTAAATGGCAACCATTCCAGTATTCTTGCTGGGGAAACCCCATGGGCAGAGAAAGCTGGTGGGCTACAATCCATAGGGTCATAAGAGATGGACACAACTTAGAGACTAAACCACCACCACCATTCTATATTTAACCATGTATAATGGTTTTTTAGCTAGTTTCTTGATAGTAGGATTTCTCAGAGTTTTTAACACACTCTTGTATCCTGTGGTTCTCCAAGATGGGAAGTTTGTAGTGTTGGGCATATTTATTTCACTCTAGAGTTCTTTGAGTAGAAGATAATGGCACCCCACTCCAGTACTCTTGCCTGGAAAAATCCCATGGATGGAGGAGCCTGGTAGGCTACAGTCCATGGGATCGCTAAGAGTTGGGCATGACTGAGCGACTTCACTTTCACTTCTCACTTTCATGCATTGGAGAAGGAAATGGCAACCCACTCCAGTATTCTTGCCTGGAGAATCCCAGGGATGGGGGAGCCTGGTGGGGTACCATCTATAGGGTCGCACAGAGTCGGACACGACTAAGCGACTTAGCAGCAGCAGCAGAGTCTTTGAGGTTGAGCACCTCCTAGGACTCTTGTTCCACAGTGACTTAATGAGTTCTGGGACAGGAGAAGGGATGTTTTCATGGAGTCTGAATTCAGTAACACCCTAAGGCACCTCCTGAAAAGAAGGACAGCACTTAAAGAAAAAAGATGTGATGAAGATAATCTTTCTAGTCTAGAACCTCACTATACAGTGTGGTTACTGCAACAGCCTCAGCGGCAGCTTGGGAAAATTGTTACAAACACAGAATCTCAGGTCTTGTTCCAGACCCACTAAACCATAGATTGCATTTTGACAAGATCCTCAAGAAAGACTAGATGCATTAAAATTTAAGAAGCCCTACTCTCATCCATCACTTTTTAAACCCCTTCCTGGGTCTCATCATTCTGGCTTTGAGGAAACCTTTATGAATCAACAGTAGTTTCTTCTGCAGTGTATCTTCAACATTCCCCCAAAGGCAGGAAAACCCTGGGCTGTGGCTCTACAACTCCAGGGGGCGCCAGTCACATAGGACATAGGGTGCACGGTGGCCCCAGAGTTATACAGACCCAAGAAGTCTTTTCAAAACTGACACTCTACTGTATGGAAGACAGAGCCTTTGTATCATCAGTTTTGTCAAAGAACTTTTATTAGTCATATTTATCAGTAACACTTTTTGAGCACTTAATAGAGTCCAGGAATCTTCAAGTCACTTTACAGTCATTATATTATCAACATCTATTATCATCCCCATTTACTGATAAGGACAAGGGGATTTTTAAGGATTTATAAATGATGTTATATACTCAACGTCAAATAGTAGAGTTGGGATTTGACTGTAAATCTAACTCCAGAGAGTATGTTCTTACTACAGAAAAGCTGACTTTTAAAAATCTATAGAATAGGAATAGAATATTGAGGTGGGAAATTACAGGAGAGCTTGGGAATTATGTTTGACAACAGATTAGTTATCGAAAGTGTGGTAGGCTTCCCTGGTGCTCAGTGGTAAAGAATCCACCTGCCAGTGCAGGAGACAAGGATTTGACCCCTGGTCTGGGTAGATCCCATCTGCCGCTGAACAACAAAGTCCATGCACCATGAGAGTTAAGCCTGGCCCATGAGCCCAGGAGCCACAAGAGAAGCCACCATGATAAGAAGCCTGGGCACCGCAATTAGAGAGTAGCCTGTACTCGCTGCAACTAAGGAACGCCTGCACAGCAACGAAGATGCAGCACAGCCAAATATAAATAAAAATAAATACATAAAATTTTTTTAAAAAACTGTGGCTATAATATGTTTCTAGGGGACATGGTCTTGGTTTGCCCTAATCTGAAATTAAGAACCCTGCATAAGTGGACAATAATTGAACAAACATTTGCTCCATGATTACAATGTCTAATCATGTTGACAAATACTTTGCATAGTCATTGTGAAATCTACAAGCCAGCTACTCTCTGTTTTATCCTCACTGCGGTCTAGTGGAAAATTTTACCATCTCCAATTTTAGGGAGAGAAGAAGGCAGAAAAATTTTAAAATATTTCCTAAAATCTCCAAGTCCAGAAGTAATGGTCATAAAGTTCAAAACCAGGTCTTAAAACTTTGAAATCCTGAGCTTCTTCGCAGCAGCACAACCCGCTTACCAACCGTGGGATAAATGTTAGGACCTTAAGAATAAAAGACGAGAGGTATACTTCTAGCTGCCTAGCCTAGCCTAGACTGCTGACAGACAGCAAGCTAGAGGGCTCATGGAAATGAACTGATAAAACAACAATGACAAAATTGAGGAAATACCTTCCAAGAATTTTTCACACTTTAGCAGAAGCTTGGTTCTAACAAATGGTCGATTTTGGTACCTAAGAGCACAGAAAGTTATTTTTCCACAACCCTTAGATTTAATTTTTCTTCTCTCTCTTTAAAAAAAAAAAAAA
>SJYV01053910.1:233332-421367 GCA_006410875.1 Neotragus pygmaeus
CAGTGAAAGTGAAAGTCACTCAGTCGTGTCCAACTCTTTGTGACCCCATAGACTATACAGTCCGTGAAATTCTCCAGGCTAGAATACTGGAGTGGATAGCCTTTCCCTTCTCCAGGGGATCTTCCCAGCCCAGGGATCGAACCCAGGTCTCCTACATTGTAGGTGGACTCTTTACCAGCTGAACCACAAGGGTACCTAGTAGGTGGAGGCCAGAGATACCCCTAAACACCATAAAATGCCAGGGTAGCCCAACAAGAAAGAATTATCAGGCCCCCAAGTAAACACACCGAGATTGAGAAACAGAGCAATGAGCAGACAAGAGCATCTTTCTTTGCATTTTGCGATACAATACAAGGACCTACCTATAGTGTGACTGAGGTTCCATGGTTCAGAAGTTCAGAAATACGTTTTTTCTTTTTGTTGTTGTTTTTTTGTTTATTTATTTTTAAACTTTATTTTACTTTACAATACTCTATTGGCGTTGCCATACATCGACATGAATCCACCACAGGTGTACACGAGCTCCCAGTCCTGATGATGTGGAACTCTTTTTTTTTGGTAGTCAGAATGACTAGCCAGTCTTATATATTGGATAGTATGTTTTTTCATGAAAGCAGGAACCATACATGGTAATTTCTATTCCTCTAGGGCCTATCACAGAGAATTGCATATAGTAGATGTGTTCGGTGGTGGAGGGGGGGGCTTCCTCAATGGTGCAGTGGGTAAATAATCCACCTACAATGCAGGAGACACGGGAGACTCTGGTTCAATCCTTGGGTTGGAAAGATCCCCTGGAGAAGGAAATGGCAATCCATTCCAATATTCTCGCCTGGATAATGCCAGAGACAGAGGAGCCTGGCAGGCTACTATCCATGAGGTTGCAAAGAGTCAGACACGACTGAGTGACTAAGCGCTTAGCACTCAGATTTATTTTGCAAATCTCTATGTGAAAATTCAAATCATCTAGTTATGTAAAAACAGCGAGACAGATTTTCACAGAATGAGGGGCATGTGCTAGAGATGGTCTGTCTTAAAATTACAGGCTATTTCATATACATGATATTTTGGAGTCCCTGAGTAAGACCTCTCACAAACATAGACAGTCTTCCAGAGCAGCTGAAACTGAGTCTTGGTGACTATAAATGGGGCACAACATACCATATGTATGAAGATGTTGTAGATTAAAAAAAAAAATTGTGGTTTCCAAAGTGAGTCCCAAAGTGAAAAACCTCAGGCCAGCCAGATTCTGTTAATTGTGGATGTTGCTTTGCTTTCCACAAGGGGAACCCTATGTAGTTCTGCATGGTCCACTCCTTGGAAGTGAGCCACCTCTGTCTGAGGGGAATGTCTTAAAGAGAATCAGAGCTGAGCAATTCATGGCACGGGGTGTATTTAAAGTGCTCTTGGAAGGCTACCAATTACCAATATCACAGACACAACCCATTTCTGTTTTAACAGGAACTGCTTTAGCCCATCCTGTTAGAGTAGGAGGTTTTGCCAACTTCCTTTAGACTTTAATTGATAACACACAAATCTGTTGCCACAGATGGTTGGGTGGGCAGCATCTGAAGCTGAGGTCTGGAGAAAGGCTTCCCACCCTCAGCAAATGCAAGAATGTTCAAGGAATGTAGATGCAAGGGGCACCATGGAAACGAAAGTAAGGGAAGAGCTGTGGGCTGCACACCAAAGCATCAGATCTGGATTAAAGATGCCCTGGCATGAAGAAGGTTGCAGGTCTCCAGCATGCCTCTCTGCCATGTGCAAATAAGATTATATGCTTCTGATTCCCAGGCACACCAGCTATTAGCTATATCATCTTGGGCAGCTCATTTAATTTGTCCAGGTTCTGCTTTTTCCCGTATGGAATAGAGATTAATATTAATACCTCTCTTTTGTGACTTTGAGGAACTTGAATGAGTCATAAAATTTTTCTTCTAATAATTATTATTCTTTTCTCATGTATGAAATAAAAGTGTCCTGTAGATGATCTCTATTCTCTTTGACATAGACTCTACACTTTTCCCCAATAAAACTTGCATAGTCTTCAAAATTTTAAGTGAAATCCAAGAGTCAAGAAGCTCTGTGACCTCAGATTCTTCAGACAACTTACATGGTCACAAATAATTCCAAGTGATCACAAGAAGTGTGACCTGGGAGGGCAGATATCTCAAATTTGTTAATCTGGTCTCTTTCAGTGGCAGGTGATTGAAAGTCAAATAAAACTGCTGGAAGGAATAAATAGGAAGACATCTATCAACTCTTATCATAGATGAGAAGTCCAGTGGAAAGCTTCAGGTTAGGCAGAATCCAATTGCTCAAGAGATCACTGGGAATCTGCCTTTCCATCTCTTGACTTTTCTTTCCTTACTGTTGGCTTCCCTCTCCTCAAGGCCCTCTGCAGTGGTGACCCCTAGGAGGTCCAAGCATACATTCTTCCACTGTCAAGCCCAGCAGACCTAATGTGTGTTTCCAGTCACTCTGGTGAAAGTCTCAGTATTTAGTTTGCCTTGCTCAGACCTGGATCATGTCCTTACTCCTGCAGTTGGCACCACACCTGAACCAGGGAGACTGAGGCGGCAGAGGAGTAACCAGGAAATGGCAGAATAGATGCCAGTCAGGCAAAAGCAGGAGCACCCACTGCACCTGCTGACCACCCATGTTCTCTTTCTTGATAAAGGACTTACCTCCTTTCTTTTTTCCTTTTATATTATGTGGGTGGTTATGGAATTGAGTTGAGCAGGGGTTGAAATGAGAATAGATTATGCCCAGCTGGACTGAAAGGAGTTTTTTTTTCTCGTGTGCTATTTTAGTCTTGTTTTAAATTACCCTTCTTGGAAATAGGTGCCTTGTGCCACGTCGGCTGTCCCTCATGGAGCTGCTTGGCTGCATGAGAAAAGTAGACTCTCACAAGTTCCTGCCAGCACCCGACCTGTGGCTCCCCTCTGGTTATTCTCATGCTCCAAAGAGTTCAGACTGTCAAAGTAAGAAGAGGAGACTTAGCTCAGGTACAAGGTTCCATACCTCCATGGTCTCTGAATCTCAGACAGCAGAAATCTGGGTTTATTCTAGGACACTTCTGCTGTGTCTATTTCCAACAAAGATGTGGTACATTTCTTCTTAAGCTCACTGGGCTCACGTCAACTGACAGTAAGGAGCTTTTAAGGATGACAGTCCCTGGACTTGTAGCTATTCACAGTGGATGCTATGAAGCAGGGAAGTAAAAGACAGAGGATGAGATGGTTGGATGGCATCACCAACTCAATGGACATGAGTTTGGGCAAACTCCAAAAGATAGTGAAGGACAGTGAAGCCTGATGTGCTGCCATCCATGTGGTCGCAAAGAGTCGGACATGGCTTAGCAACTGAACAACAACAAAAGACCTAAATGCTGAGAATTTATAGGTAGACAGAATGAGCTCTAAATCCCTAAACAAATTGTCTAACTCTCCTGAGACCATTTCCTTCTCTGTAAAGTGGTCATAGTGACTACTGCCCACTGAACATTTTCAGTTTGCTCCATGCTCTAAAACTGTGCTTTCGTGCATTGAATCCACAGTGGGTTCAGGAACTTGACCAGGGATGCACCTCTAGAAATGGCAGGAAAATATTCATCACAGAACCTTGTATATAGTGGCCAATCAAAAAAAGTTCACAGGTGGGAAGAGTTGGTGACAGATGCACTTCCATTAAGAAATATGTAATTCCAAAGTAGTAGATATCGTTTCAGTTGACTGTCATTTCAGTACCAAAAGGTGTAATTATTGATTGGGATATGCAGTAGTTTAATCTGGAAGAGCTTTGTGGAAGAGGAGATTTATTTTGCTATTCTAGTCAGACTGCATCATACTCAGCTACCTCTATAAAAGGCCTGGTTCTTGTCCTTCAAAGTTTTGGAAACAGATCACCTTTGTGTCCAATGAATAAAGAGGGGTGCTGGCCCCCAAGCTGCCTCATTTTCTTAGTCAACTCTGATGATTGATGTCAAGTGCTACTGTCACCAAATAACCCTCCCAACTAAGTTTTGAAGAGACAGATGGTGTGACAGGCTGGAACTTGAGACTGATTTCACTAATATAGTATGTGTTATTTACTGCAATTGGAGATTCGACTGTGAAACTGAGCCCAGGATATACAGGAAAGCAGAGTTAGGTGATACCTGATGTTTAAGGAGGACTTATTTAAATTTCACATGCATTATGTCATTTAGTCCTGACAACTGTGTATACAGTTTAGTTCCATTATCATCCCCATTTTGCAGATAAGAAAAATGAGGCTCACAAGTCACAGAGAGCTAAAAAGCAGAGGAATCCGCCAATGTAGAAGAGCTTATCTCTTAACCACTAAATGCTCAGTGTCCCATGTTGACATGGACTGAGTTGGAACAGGAGATGAGTGCAAATAAGTACGATAAGTTTTGCTACTGATTGGAAGATATTCCTACACCAGACTCCACATATAATCAAAATGCAAAAGCCAGATCTGACATAACTGTGTGAACTCAACTTTTTCATGACCTTAAGGTATGTAGGGCATGAAAAAATTATTGAGGCCCAAGGAATTTTCTAGTTTATCCCATCAAAGGAAGCAACATAAATATTCCAATTACAGTAAGCAATTCCACACATTTACTTTCCAAATAAGAATACAGTGAGAAAAGAAATGGCCACAAACTCTTTCTTTACCATAACTAGACTCACTGTGCCTGCAGTGAATCAATATTTTCCCATAATGTTACTTGTCTCCCACTGAATTCCTGGCAGATTCTGCAGAGGAAAGCAATGCTTACAGTACATTATTACTTTGGTGTTTCAAGGGGAATTATTCATACTCACATATTATTGAAACAGTGCTCACTTTATAGAACCTATTCCCAAATCTAATTTCCAATGGTGCATATTTCTCCACTTACTGCTATTTACATATACAATTAATTTCTATGGTTAATTGACCTGGTATTTGGTATGTCAATGTTTGCATGTGTTAACATAAATAAATTTATATAATAATGGATGTAACAACACAGTAGAAATTTATTTCCCAATGGACCTCCTTAACAATTGAAACAAGTTGATAGTTTCTAGAATTCTAAAGGTACATCCATGCAAATCTAAAATAGAAGACAAAAACAATCTGATTCAACACGGCCACACTCAGGAACAATAATTCAAAGAGCAGAGGAACTGTCATATCCTGAGTCATTCAGATTTTCTCCCTTTGATCATGGCATTCAGAGCCCCAATTCCACCAGTTCTAGCAACTTCCAGCAATGTCAAACATATCCTAATTCTACCTGGAAAAGATTTGCAATGATTCAGTTCCCTACTAAATGCAGCCTCACTATCACAGAAACCAACTATTGGTAACAACAACAAAGACAACTACCAATACTGCTGAATACACATCATATGCTGAGCACTAAACGCTAAGCGCTTTACGCCACTAGTTATTTCATAGAAACTGCCCTGTGTAAGGAGTTTGCATGTTATGCATGAAGAAACTGAGGCCCTGAGATAGCAAATCATCTTCCCATCATCTATCACCTTGTAAGTGGTAGAGTTAGGATTCAGATCCTACTCTGTTTAACCACAAAGCCTACAACCATAACACCTGCTCCATAAGCTTCCTTCATACTAAACAAGTGGCTGCAGAAATTCAGACTGAGTAACAAACATTCAGGTTTATTAGTCAGGATAGAGAAAGTGCTAGAAGCTCTGACTTATGCCACAGAATCTGATGCAGGATGGGCACCATTCTTGCATTTCCAAATTCCATACATTTATACATGTATTTTTAGTATGTATCCTATCCTTCTGCCTTGTGGCTCCATCATGTTGCATGATACCCATGGCAAGCAATGTAAAACCTGGGGGATCTTGCATTGGCTCAAATGCTTCAGCCCACAGAGAACACACCAATTCTGCTCTTAGTCCATTGGCCTTAGTCCACAGTGCTGCCTAGCTGCCAAAAGATTGGAGAATGTTGGGGCAGGGCACATAGATATTCAATGAGCAACAGATGTCACTGCCATGTAACCCTTCTCATGATTCTTAGGTAGGAGGAGGCTTATACATGGGCATCTGCAAAAACATACTTCATTACGCATTTTCAAGTTCTTTGCCCTAATATTTTGGAGGTAATCAGCTGTTCGTTGGATCCACATTTTTTTCACTCTAAATGGTAGCTAAGGTTAATCATGTGTGTTAACAGGATATTTCACAACAAGAAAAAAACTTTAATAAATGTATCTGTGGGTTGTCAAGAGATGGATTTAGACATCTTTATTACCCTGTTACCAACAACATTGCCATTTCTTGCCAAATATCACAGATCCAATTTTCACTCAACAGTCTTTATGGGGAAATATCAAGCTTTAGTGTCAGCCAGATGACAAGATGGCTCATTCGGGCCTTTATATCTCTCACATGATTTATTGTCACACCCTTACTTTCTAACCAAACACGCTGACCAGCACAACTACAGGTCCAAAGGGAATGCGTATCAGGGGAGACGACTTGTGTGATAGGCAACCTTTCCATTTATTGTTCTCTACTTCACTCTAGGTCTGTCTAGTCAAAGCTATGGTTTTTCCAGTAGTTCATGTATGGATGTGAAAGTTGGATTATAAAGAAAGCAGAGCACCATAGAATTGATGCTTTTGAACTGTGGTATTGGAGAAGGCTCTTGAGAGTCCCTTGGCCTGCAGGGAGATCCAACCAGTCTATCCTAAAGGAAATTAGTCCTGAATATTCATTGGAAGGACTGATGCTGAAGCTGAAACTCCAATACTTTGGCCGCTTGATGTGAAGAGCTGACTCATTTGAAAAGACCCTGATGTTGGAAAGGATTGAAGGCAGGAGAAAGGGACGACAAAGGATGAGATGGTAGGATGGCATCACTACTCAATGGACATGAGTTTGAGTAAACTCCGGGAGTTGGTGATGGACAGGGAGGCCTGGCGTGCTACAGTCCATGGGGCCGCAGAGTCAGACATGACTGTGTGACTGAACTGAACTGAACTGACTTCACTCTACAGCAAAATTTCAGAGCAGGAAAACCTCTGCACCCATCAATTTACTGATCTGGGTTTCTTTGCTTTTTGTGTACTCCAGGGCTTCCTATTTTCTAGAACTTTCATTCATGCAATATTGTATCCCCTACTGCTGTTGTTACAGGCATTCTGTGATGTGCACTACACTTTCTTGATTTAAAATCCAGCTCTCTTTGGCTGAATATAATCTGATGGGATAAATTATTTAAGAAAGACACAACATTGAAGGAAGGTCAATACCTAGTCAGTGCTTACTCCTCCATTTAATCATAAAATTGAAAGAATAATGAAAAATAGAAGACTTAGAAAGATAAAAATAATCAAGGCATTTGTATGGAGTAGTTTAAAGTGACTGAATTCTTGACAGTTTTTGTTTGTGTTGTTTTTCTGTTTAGAGGAGCCTCTTAAATTATACCATGTGAAGAGAGCGATTTTCCTATACAGTACCCTTATTTAGATCTTGGGAAAAAAAGGCTAGAAAACAATATTTTCCTGAAATAATGGAAAAATCATTCATTCTAGTGTTTTCACTTTTGTCTTCTGACAACTTATGTCCTTGTAAACACTATTCTGGGATTTTCCCCTCAACCAAATGCTCCAGGTCTGGGTGGCTAAAGGCAGTCCTCAATGAACAGGTGAAAAGGCGACTAAAATTTCAGCAAACCACTGGGTCAAAACAGTATCAACTGAGATACATATGAATTGTGGTCCAGACCATATCTCATTGGGACACTCACTAATGAATCAAAGAATCCAAAGTATTGGTGATTTTCATTTCTTTTTGACCCATATTCATCCAAGAAGGAGGCAAACTGAGGAAAAAAAAAAATCCTCTTTTCTTTCCTTACAGCCTGTCGTCCCTCCCTTTCTCCTTTATGCACACAAAATATATATATTCTACTTCCTTTCCAATGTGTTCAGTTACAAAGAGAGATGTAATGAAGGCCCTCTGTGAATGGGGTTGCCATGGAGAAGCTGTTCCAGGTAAAGAATAGACACTACAGAAAACCGGCGTGTAACTTGTCAGCGGAAATGCTGCAGCAACCCCTGAGAGATCGTAAGTTCTGCCCCNTTACAGGCATTCTGTGATGTGCACTACACTTTCTTGATTTAAAATCCAGCTCTCTTTGGCTGAATATAATCTGATGGGATAAATTATTTAAGAAAGACACAACATTGAAGGAAGGTCAATACCTAGTCAGTGCTTACTCCTCCATTTAATCATAAAATTGAAAGAATAATGAAAAATAGAAGACTTAGAAAGATAAAAATAATCAAGGCATTTGTATGGAGTAGTTTAAAGTGACTGAATTCTTGACAGTTTTTGTTTGTGTTGTTTTTCTGTTTAGAGGAGCCTCTTAAATTATACCATGTGAAG
Source organism: Neotragus pygmaeus (assembly GCA_006410875.1). Taxonomy (NCBI): domain Eukaryota; kingdom Metazoa; phylum Chordata; class Mammalia; order Artiodactyla; family Bovidae; genus Neotragus; species Neotragus pygmaeus. The sequence continues at coordinate 241,759 of SJYV01053910.1, forward strand.
AGAGCGATTTTCCTATACAGTACCCTTATTTAGATCTTGGGAAAAAAAGGCTAGAAAACAATATTTTCCTGAAATAATGGAAAAATCATTCATTCTAGTGTTTTCACTTTTGTCTTCTGACAACTTATGTCCTTGTAAACACTATTCTGGGATTTTCCCCTCAACCAAATGCTCCAGGCCTGGGTGGCTAAAGGCAGTCCTCAATGAACAGGTGAAAAGGCGACTAAAATTTCAGCAAACCACTGGGTCAAAACAGTATCAACTGAGATACATATGAATTGTGGTCCAGACCATATCTCATTGGGACACTCACTAATGAATCAAAGAATCCAAAGTATTGGTGATTTTCATTTCTTTTTGACCCATATTCATCCAAGAAGGAGGCAAACTGAGGGAAAAAAAAAATCCTCTTTTCTTTCCTTACAGCCTGTTGTCCCTCCCTTTCTCCTTTATGCACACAAAATATATATATTCTACTTCCTTTCCAATGTGTTCAGTTACAAAGAGAGATGTAATGAAGGCCCTCTGTGAATGGGGTTGCCATGGAGAAGCTGTTCCAGGTAAAGAATAGACACTACAGAAAACCGGCGTGTAACTTGTCAGCGGAAATGCTGCAGCAACCCCTGAGAGATCGTAAGTTCTGCCCCCAGTAATTTAACTACAATGGGATTCTGTGGGTATCTAGAATACGCTCTGTCCTTTTGTGAGTACGCCTCCCTTTACAGAACTGTGTCCTGACTCCATGGTTTTAAATTAAAGCACATTNGCTGCAGCAACCCCTGAGAGATCGTAAGTTCTGCCCCCAGTAATTTAACTACAATGGGATTCTGTGGGTATCTAGAATACGCTCTGTCCTTTTGTGAGTACGCCTCCCTTTACAGAACTGTGTCCTGACTCCATGGTTTTAAATTAAAGCACATTTCAAAAGTATATACATGGTGTCATATTTAATAGAACCCTAATGGCAATCGTTTGTTTAAAGATTTTTTTCCCCTCCTAAATAGGGTTTCGAGGTATTGGGTTTTCTTACAGTGGGAGAAACTGCTGAACTCTGTCTGCTGATCTTCCCTTGTGTGAGGAAAACATAGATCCATCATGTGCTGCCTTAGCTATACTTTCTCTCATTTTTTTAATTGAAGTAGAGTTGATACACAATATTATATATGTTACAGGTATACAATACATAGATTCACAATTTTTTAAAGTTATATTCCATTTATAGTTATTATAAAATATTTGCTATATTCCCCATGTTGTACAATATATCCTTATAGCTTATTCATACCTAATAATTCATACTTCTTAACCTCCAGCCCCTGTGTCGCCTCTCTCCCCTTCCCTCTCCCACTGGTAAGCACTAGTTTGGCTCTCACTCTTGAGGGGCATTAGCCAAAACCAGAGCAATATATACAAGTTCATCTTTCTGAAATCCAATCTCTCTGCTGGTTGAGACTTATTTAAAGAATATGTAAGCAAACTTCAGCTCCTTTATTACATTTCAGCATAACTGCCTGAGTTTTAGTGAAAGGAAATATATTTATGCACACATGAGATACACACTTACCCTCCCACCAAATATGTGTGAAATAAAAAATGAAAACAAAAATCCTGATAGATTGAAAGGAAAGAGGAAACCATGATTGTATTTTAACACAAACGATGTAAATGAACTGCTATTCAGCAAGCTCAAATGGTTTAAGCCCTACGAGTCAGCTTCCAACTCTGAGCATTCAACAGATACCACTGAAATTTCTTAAACATCTACTAAATTCCAAGAACAAGGCTAGATACTATATATTCATAACTATATTTGCTCATCGAAAACAAGAAAATAGAGACTTCGAGTTGGTAAGCAATTTGCCCAGATTCTTTCTTTCACACCATTGCCACAGAGGGTTTAAACTGGGATCTTCAATACTCCAGAGTCTGCGCTTCTTCTTCCATGCTGCCTGGAAATCAGGAAATGCCAAAATTCAAATGCAGGACCTCAGTCATGTAAAGTACATGGCCCATCACTGAATCCTGGAACAATGTCAGAAAAGAAATTATACTTTTTTTGGCGGGGAGGGGCGAGGGGGGCGCCAGAGCTAGGTATCTAGGAGATATGTTTTGGTTGATATTGATAGATAAACCCTGAAATCCATCCACCCTCCTCTTAACTAAGAAGTGACGATGTGCCAGATAAACAACTGTATTTGCCAGACTATCTTACAAATATATGTGCCTCAGTCCAGTTCAGTTCAGTAACTCAGTTGTGTCTGACTCTTTGCAACCCCATGAATCATAGCACGCCAGGCCTCCCTGTCCATCACCAACTCCCAGAGTTTACCCAAACTTATGTTCATCAAGTCAGTGATGCCATCCAGCCATCTCATCCTCTGTCGTCCCCTTCTCCTCCTGCCTCCAATCCCTCTCAGCATCAGGGTCTTTCCCAATGAGTCAACTTTTCGCATGAGGTGGCCAAAGTATTGGAGTTTCAGCTTCAGCATCAGTCCTTCCAATGAACACCAGGACTGATCTCCTTTAGGATGGACTGGTTCCAACACNCAGCTTGTGCTTCTTTGAGCCCAGCGTTTCTCATGATGTACTCTGCATAGAAGTTAAATAAGCAGGGTGACAATATATAGCCTTGATGTATTCCTTTTCGTTTACAATGTGTTAAATTCGACTGTACAGTTTTTTTCAGCAAAGTGATTTAGTTATACATATTTATGCATTCTTTTTCATATTCTTTTCCATGATGGTTTATCACAGGATTTTGAATATGGTTGGATCTTATTGTTTATCCCTTCTGTATATAACACTTGCATCTGCTAATCCCAAACTCTCAATCCTTTCCTCCCCCACAGCCCTCCCCCTCGTCAACCACAAATCTGTTCTCTACATAAGTCTGTTTCTGTCTCATCAGTAAGAAGTTCACTTGTGCCATATTTTAGATTCCACATATAAGTGTTGTTATATATTCGTCTTTTTCTGTCTGGCTTATTTCACTTAGTATGATACTCTCTAGGTCATTTGCTGTGGCAAATGGCATATCATTCTTTTTCATGGCTGAGTAGCATTCCTTCGTATCCCTGCACCACGTCTTCTTTATCCTTTCATCTGTAGATGGACATTTGGGTTGCTTCCATGTCTTGGCTATTGTAAATAGTGCTACCATGAACATAGGGGTGCATGTATCTTTTCAAATTATCATCTTCTAAAAGACGCTTACTCCTTGGAAGAAAAGTTATGACCAACCTAGATAGTATATTCAAAAGCAGAGACATTACTTTGCTGACTAAGGTCCGTCTAGGCAAGGCTATGGTTTTTCCNGGTCTCCTGCAATGTGGACAGGTTCTTTGCCAGCTGAGCCACAAGGGAAGCCCAAGAATACTGGAGTGGATAGCCTATCCCTTCTCCAGCAGATCTTCCCAACCCAGGAATTGAACCAGGGTCCCCCGTATTGCAGGCAGATTCTTTACCAACTGTGCTATCAGGGAATCCAAAATCAAATTTGTGCCTCCAAGTGACAGTGGCTCACAAAGGAGACCTGCAGGTCTTTAGATTACACTTGGCAAAGGAGCATCTTTTTGTACACACATCAGAAGTGTTTTCAGAAACTCATCCTATCAAGAATTTGAATGCCACTTGAGTGTTGATCTAATCTCCCCTCTTGTTTCTCTACAGAACTAAGTCCTTGTTCCACTTCAGAACAGGAGATCTATTTGCTGTTGAAATCGCCAAATTCCTGTCCACCTGAGTGCCTAGTCTGCATTTTCACCCTTCTCTTCTGTACATGCCATTCTAGAAGGCTTTCCTCTACAGCTATAGAATCTTCTCTAAAGCCAGCTTCTCCAGTGGTAATGGGAACACCAAGAAGATGACCTCATGCAGTTGATGGGAGGATTAGAGGTCAGAGATGAACTTGCTTGGCATTGTATCTGCTACATGAGATGTTTTCAACCAATAAATATTGGTGGTCTTGATTACATGAATCAATCAAAAGTCAATTCCATTTTAGCTCCCTTTATGTCTATCGATTAACCAATCATAGAGTTCCCTGCTAGTTATCATCATGAATTGGCCATTTCAACTAATTTTCACCTCTGTTCTGAGGTCAAGCCTGAATCTGACACACTACAAGAGGCCAGTCCTAACCACAACAACCTCAGAAAAGTCTCCATTCCTTCTGTTCCTAATTCTCTGTTCAATCAATTGTATTTTTACTTAGAACTGTCATTTACCATGTGAAAATCATCTTCCATCATCTAGTTTGTAAGATCTTTAAGGGCAAGGACTGTGTCTTCCCTGTCCTTGATTCCTGCTTGTTGGCATGGTGTCTGATCACCCCAATAAACTTTTGTTATCTTGACTGTTTGCTCTTGGATCTTAGTTTCTTGGAAGTTAGGAACTAGATAGCTACTGTGATAAGAAAGAAAAAACACACAGGGTCCAAAGAAAGTCAGTGTTAACTGCTTCCTAAATCAAATGTTGACTGCTTAGTACATTCCAGATACTAGGTTAAATGGTTTTTTTCATACGTTGCTTCTCAGCAGATGTGGAGGTTCTATAAGTATTTCTATTTCACAGATGAAGATATTGAAGCAAAGAAACTCAGTAACATACCCCAGTCCACATCTGGTAGTGGCAGAGCCAGAACTCTCATGCAGGCCCTTGGGCTATAAGAACTGAACTGTAACCACAACATTACAGTGACTCTAAGATAAGAACTTGCTGAAGGTTCTGTGCAGCCTAGCCCCCTGCAGTGAGACTCATGACCCATCCAACACAGCTTGATCAGTAGTCATGCCTGTGCTTGATTTTTGTGGATTTAACAGCTCTCCTGTGTGCATCTAGCCTGAGTGACTAACACACACACACACACACACACACACACACACACACGTGTGCTCTGTCAGTAAGTCATGTCCGACTCTTTATGACCCCATGGACTGCAGCCCTCCAGGCTCCTCTTTCCATGGGATTTATCCAGCAAGATTACTGGAGTGGGTTTCCATTTCCTTCTCCAGGGGATCTTGCTGACCCAGAGATCGAACCCACATCTCTTAAGTCTCTTGCATTGGCAGGCAGATTCTTTACTGCTAGTAACACTGGAAAACCCAATAGCTTACAGCAGCAGCTAAAAAGTTCGCTTAATCTACCCCAGAGAAGCACTAATCAGTAAGGAGCAGATAACTAAGCTACTGACAAAGGGCAGTAGCATGATGGTGAGAAGTCTAAAAATAAAAATAAGGATGCAGGAAGGGTGAGACTTGAAGGTAACTAATTTACGTTCTTCCGCTGGGGAGAACAGAAGTCAACTAATGGCTAGCCAGTTCTGACAGCCACCTTAAAGACATATTCTCCTTTTGGGGATGAGTGTGTGATGTTAGGGGTGATTGTTGAGAGAGACTTTACACATTACCGAGAGTGGAGGAGAATGTGGGATCCCCTAGGAGGAGCTATAATAGAGCCACTGATGAGTAAGAAAAAAACCTCCACTTAAAGATGGTTTCAAAGATCACATATATGACCAGTCACACACAGTGCAAGCAATGATCTTGGGAAAGCATAATTCAGCAATTCATTCATTCTACATGGATTTTCCCCTAAAGTATTTATTAAGAGAACTATGTGCCATGCGTTACACAGTACTAAGGATGAAGTGGTCAAGCCTGAATCTGAGTGAAGAGTCAGAAAAGGTTTCTGCCTTCATGCAGCTTACCTTTTATTTGGGAGAGGTAGATAAACAGCAAGCTAACTAATAGATGAAGACATGGACTGTGTTATGAAGGAAAGTGACAGTGTAATGGGCTAGAGCGGGCCTGGGTAGGTGGCAGGGAGGGTTTGTGGGGAAGGTAACATTTAAGCTGAAACATCCAGGATGAGATGGAATCATCTCTGCAAAGATATGGTACGGAGAGAACCTTTGAAGAAGAGGGATCCAAGGCAGAAAAGAGCTCTGATGCACCTGAGGAAGAGAAATGTGAATGAAAAGAAAGATAGTGGGACAGGGAAATTGACAGGAAAGAGTTGGAGATGGGCAGGAGCCAGACAGGATGAATTTGTAGTCCAGGGGTTAAACTTGGGGTTTTTATTTTAAGAAAAGGGAAGTTTTAGAGGGTCGTATGGGAGAGCCAGATGAGCTAGAGGAGGAAATAGCAACCCACTCCAGTATTCTTGCCAGGAAAATCTCATGGACAGAGGGGCCTGGCAGGCTGAGGTCCATGGGGTCACAAAGAGTCAGACACGAGTTAGTTACAAAGCAACAACAGTGGGAGAACACCATGATGTGCAGTGGATTGCAGTTTAGCTTCTGGGTGGAAAAGGAGGAAGAGAAACAGGGAGACTAGTTAGGAGGCTGAGGTGGAAGCCCAGTGGTTTGGGTGAATGTGGCAGCAGCAAAAATGGAAATAAATGAAAAAGTTTGAGTTGTGTCTCGGAGAAGGAATAACTTGTACCTTTTGCCTAAAGGCTTCACTGCTCCAAATGTCAGCAGCAAACTTCTCTAATGCCTAAAATTTGGGGAATCAAATAATTTAAAAGATAATGAGTTTTGTTCAAAACTAATTCAAGATAAAGATATTAAGTAGTTTCTCTTCCAGCCTCAGCTTCCCACATGAATGACTGCTTTGTTTTAGGCCAACTTTTTAACCTCACTGAAGCTCATCGGGCTCTACATCTGCAGTTCTGGCTACCTGGCAGGGTTGTTGTGAAAATTTAATTAATGAATAATAAAGTAAAAGTCGTTAAGCCTCTATCCCAGTATTTCCCAAACTGGAGAACATTTGCTCAAAAGATATGAAAATAAGCATTTGATATTCAAATACCCCTCTAGGCTTCTATATTGCAGGACTTATCAGGGCCTTTAATGCATTAATGTGTATGGCTCTTTAATGAATTAATGAATCACCAATAGAATACTGTATTTCCTACTTTTTAAAAGAAGGAACTCTTTTCTTTCAAACCACCTGATTAGGGATTTTGTAGAACACAGTTTGGCAAGCATTGTATTAATATCATAGAGATGTAAAAGATGAAACAGCAGGAGAACTTCTAAAATTAAAAACCTTCCAACAGAGAAAATATGTTGCACTTACATTATAATTATCAGTCCTTTGGATAAGAATTACCAGGTTAGGGAGTCAATATCTTGCTTAGGCATCAAAAACATAAGATACCCACTGCAGAACAAAATGAAAAGTGGGGCTTAGGTAAGACATCTTGGGAATACAGTGTTCCTGACTCTAACAAGAAGCCTATGGAGTAGCCATTATAATCCCCAAATAACAGATGAGAAAGCTGAACCCGGAAGCGGCTGAGTTACATGCATAAGTTCATCCAACTGAGGGGTAACCATCATGTGTACTTCTAAGCATTATACCCAGTGGCTCTTTTTATATGCTGGGATGAGATATAGCAGTGATTAGGCTAGTATGCCCTCTGTCCTCATCCTGAACACAAGGAGAGGCAAGAGCAGAGCAAAGCAGTCAGGGTATTTAAATTCTGGCTTTACCACTTAGTGACTGTGTGAAGTTAAGTGCGTTACCTAACCGCTCTGGTCTCTGGCTAACTTATCCGTACCTGACAGATGACAGCAAAGATCCCACCCACCCTAAGGTTTGCCATGAGGATGAAATGGAACAATACAAGTCAAGTACTTAGCCCAGCTCCTGGAAAAATAGGAGCACCTCTTAAATGTGTGATCTTATTATTTTGTACAATATCATTTGTATAGTATGATATTTTTGAAGAGAAGGTGCTCCTAACAGAATACAGGTTATCAAACGATGAGGATAAGTTGTGCCCTCTTCAGAGTTTTGATTAGCTTGTTGAATTCTGTCAAGGGCTTCTCCGGTGGCTCAATGGTAAAAAAAAAAAAAAAAAAATCTGCCTGTCATATAAGAGACGGGGGTTTGATCCTTGGGTCGGGAAGATCCCTTGGAGGAGGGCACGGCAACCCACTCCAGTATTCTTGCCTGGAAAATCCCACGGACAGAGGAACCTGGCAGGCTACAGTCCATAGGATGGCAAAGAGTCGGACATGACTGAAGCAATTTAGCAGACAGGCAGGCATTCTGATGTCAAAGTGCAGGCTTAAATGACAAAAGACAAAAGCTGCACATAATCCCTTAATTTTGGGAAACTACTTTTTCCTAGAAATAAACTTTAAGTAAAAGCCTTTATTTTTCTTTTTTCAAACCTGGGAACACTTGCTTTAAGGTTAATTCACTGAGCCTGAGTTATATGAAGAAAATTGAGTTAAGGACATAGCTACTGCATGGCTAAATGATTCCTGAGGTACTGGTCTAAGTACCACACATCTCCTCTCTATGGAATGGATCTACATCATATCAGGTAGGGATAAGAACAGGGAGGACAGATAATGAGACTTGCTAGATAATTAGGAATGATATCTGTGCATGTGTGGGGAGGAGGGTTTGCTCTGACTATGAAGAAAGCTGCTGATTTCAAATCACACTTTATTCTTGGCTTTGTTAGATCTACATGAAACCAGTTTTGACCTTTAAAACACAATATCGCCTTGCTCACAATCCTTCTGTAAGTAGCTTGTCTACTTAATGAAATTGTTGCCTGGCTAACAAAGTTGTGGTGGAAGTCCTGCCTGTTAGTCATTAACTTCAAGAACTGAGCACAGCTTTCTATTCATTATGCTGAAGTCTCTTAGCAGCAGGATGTAGGGTCCTGCTTAAAACTGAATTTGGAAGGTCTCTGATCTTGATGAATTTAAACTGAAGCACAAGTTGCAGATTTGGATAAACACTACATGAACTTAAGTGTCTGGCCTCTGGAGTCAACCTACCTGGGTTTGAGTCTTGGCTCCATTGTTAACTGTATGACCTCTCTAAGCCTGTTTGTTCAGCTTGAAAACTAATTATAATGATATAATAATAATTACTATATAAATACTATACTATATAATTACTATATAATAATAATTACTATAAAAATGGACCCTTCAGTGAATACTTATAAAAATTAGAGAAATATGGTTCCTGGATTATAAATACTAGCTATGACTACTGTCACCACCATCGCATCACCATCACCACTGTTACCTCCACCATCAGCACCGCCACCATCCCCTCATCATCATTATCACCAGTCAGTAGCGCCATTATCACCACTGCCTTTAGCATCACCACCCTCGTCATTAGCAAAGGCAGTAGCAGCAACAAAAACACCATGGTCCACCCAAGCCCATTAGCTGAGTTCTTTAAGATCCACTTAATGTCTCTACTTCTTCACCATTATCGGCAGCAACAAAAATGTCATGTCCACCCAAACCCATTAGTCCACTCTTTTAAGACCAACTTAATGTCTCTTTCTTTTCTTCTTGAGTCCAAATATTTTCCTTTTCTCTCATATCTGTCTCACCTATGCTCAAGTTCTCCATCTTATAACTAAAAATAGCTTTCTTTTTTTATTTTTTTTTTACACATACAAAGTTTATTATTTTTGAACAAGACATTAAGCAAAAGCCACTGGGGCAATTAGCTGAGGTCTTTAATACTTCCCATTTTTGTCTCTTTTAGGTAGCTTAATTCAAATGTCCTGCCCTTAAACCATTTTTTCTATCTCTCTGACATTGTCAATAGCCTTAATATTTCGTTATGAACCACTAAATAAAACTCATTCTTTTAAAAAAAATTTATTTATAAAGACTTCCTCCTTCTCTTTAGTGATCCAGGGAGTCACAGGCGTGCGCACAAACTCTAGACTTCTAATTACTGAAAGTTGCTTGTGGTCTGATCAAGTCAAAATTCAGTTAATAAAGCTCATTCACGAGTTTTTCAGTTTGTACTAATTGGTTTTGCAGTGAAGTCCTGTTGTACACATTTTGTATTTTCATGTGTGGTAGTTATATCATTGTTCGAAATCAATATGAAAAAACACTGAGCTCATCAAATTCTGCAGATTAAATGTTCTAACATTCAGATCTCCCTTTAGAAAGGCTGCAGTTGTGAACTAACTGCATTGAGGAGTTCATGTGAATGAGTTTGTATAATGAAGTAGGAATATGACTGAAGAATATTCTACTTTCTCAACTCAGCCTGGGAGGGCTTCTGTGTTGTTATTGTTAGCAAGTGAAGTATATGGTCAAACAAGCTCCCACATAACATGATGCATCTTGGATTATAACCTCCTGGCATCCAAACATTGCCCTGTGGTGTAGTATTGACTGTGCATCTGGTCTATAAACTCCCTCTTATAAGGTTTGCATCAAACACTTCACTCTTATCTGTTATCCCAGCCTGGAACAGGGTCTATAAAAGACCAATGAATATTTGCTGACATGTAAAACATTTTTATCTTTGGAAATATACATTTTTTTGGTAAAGCTAGAGAATCACTGAGCCTATCACTTTTTCCCTTCAGGATTGCAGAGAAAAACAATGTTTTCCATGACTACAGATAAAAGAAACTAGTTAAGATATAAGAACCCTCCAAGGAAGATTTTGACAATCAGTCACCATGCTTTTTGGTACAGCATTTAGTAAATAAGACTGAGTGGTACCCAACCTACATGCTCACTATCAAGTACTAAAAAGCATGTTGATTTATTTGTTCATTGATTCAGTCACTCAACTAGCATTTACTGAGTGCCTAGGCTGTATCAGACTCCAAGCTAGGCACTGGAAACAGCAGCAAAAGGAAGAAATGGAGTTTACAGGGGATTTGCACAATGATATTTGTTTTGGAATTAGAGTTTTAGAAGAGGGCATGTCTTAGTGTAGGTCCCAGAAATCAGTGGCTGAGATAAGCACTTATGTGCAAATTGTTTACTTAGAAGGCAATTCTATAGACAAGAGGGAGAGAACAGGGAGAGTGACACAGTGAAGGGTAAAACCCAAGATGAGGGAGTGTTTTGAATGCCTTCGTTGTAGGAGAAGGTACTCTGAAAGCACCTTCTAGGACTGCCCATCTGGAAGGTGGGAAGTATCCTCTTTGGTTAAGGGTTTCTTTGAGGCCACCTTCACCCATAGGCTCTCTCAGTGTTGGAAAAGACCTTGTAGCAGACAATCTGAGGGCATCTGAGGCAGGTGCTGCTGGCACGAAGTTAATTTGAGACCCCAAGGCAATGCCCACCACAGCTGTGCCTCAGATGAGAAGTAAGCTGAGGGAATGAGACAGGAGATGCCAAAGGCAGAGTGACAATCACCCTTTTACAGAAATTTTAATAAGGGCCTGCCTCTCTGACAGGCCCTGTGCCAGGATCCTGCATGTGAGCTGAAAAACACAAAGGTCTTCAGCATTTAGATCCCACATGTCCACAGACAGGGACGGTGTTTCTCTTGCCCATTTAGAACATCCTTCAGCTCATAGCCAAAGATCAAATAAACAGGTATGGTGATCAGATTCACTTTTCAAAGCACATTAAGTGCTAATTTTTCAAAACAACAACAACAACAACAAAATGGTAGTAAAAACAATAACAATAGTAGCACAATTCACTCCCTCAGATGCACGAGGATCTGATCTCAGTGGTAAACCTAGTTCATCTCTCTTAATCTTTACAATAATTCAGTGACAAAGATGCCATTGTTATCACCCCCATTTTACAGATTAGGCAATCAAGGCACGGCAAAATTTTAAGATATGCCCAGGGTGAAACAGCTAGTGAGATGCAGGGCAAAGACTCAAGCCTACCAGTCAGATTTCAGATTTCTTACTCACCACATCTTTCAGTCTGTCTCAGCCTAATGGAAAGATCAGGCATCACTCCTATTCCAGTCATCTGCATCTCTTCCCTGTCTGTGTCTAGCGTACAACCAAGAGTTCTCAGATATCACAAAAGCCTCAGTCAATGCCTGGTGGAGGAAGAATCTGTTTTTATTCCGGAACTGAGAGGAAATAGAGAGCTCATCAACTGAGACTCTGATCCCAACCTTTTACCCCTTATTTTTACCCTCATATCCATATTAACAGATGCTACCAGGTAGCAAAAATTCTGCTCTTTGGGCAGTGAAACATCATAGCCAGGCAGTGACAGACCAGATTCCATAGCCACTGTTCAACAGAAGGGCTGGGAGCTCAGGATCTGGACTCACATTTTCTGGGTTCAAATCTTGATTCATGTAATTTCTCCCAAGCATTGGTCTCCTCACCTGCAATATGGGCATTATAACAGTGCCTAAAGTCTTAGAAATATTTCAAAATTCTATAGCACTATGTCTTCAACATTTGCTCCACTGCCACACATTCTTTGTGAAAGGAGCCCTTGCTCTTAACTTAGTGGCTCGTGTCTCTGTTTAAGATCTTGTGATGCTGTGGACAGCCTTCCCTCANAAAATTCTATAGCACTATGTCTTCAACATGGAAATCACTGGATATTGTCATTATTTGCTCCACTGCCACACATTCTTTGTGAAAGGAGCCCTTGCTCTTAACTTAGTGGCTCGTGTTTCTGTTTAAGATCTTGTGATGCTGTGGACAGCCTTCCCTCACAAGTACACACATACACATGATTTCATCCAGTCTCACAGACATCACAGCTCACTAAGCATCCCCATGGTCCACACAGGGACATCTCTAGGTGAAGCCTGTGAAGACATTACCAAAGGAAATTTTACCCGAGGAGGTGTTGGAGAAAATATGCAGGGACCAGAGTCTGCAACTGCTAAGAGCAGTGGGAACACAAAGGGAAAGAAAGAGAAGAATCTTCTCTCATTTTTTAGCCTCTACTAATTATAAAATCCTCATTACCAGTGAGTGGTGAAGCTTACAGGCAGCACAATTAAAATTTTGATTAATTAAGCCAAAGGCAACATTAACTTATACTTAAAAAACCCTTTATACATAGTGATTAACATAGTGACCTATCAGTAAATATTGCAAGGGTTTCAACACTAAAAGGACAACAATCCTCACACTTGTCCAATAGTTTGACTTAAGGAAATCATGACAAAACCAGGAGATCTCAAGGACAGTGATTCCTAAAGTTTCTAGTGAGTGAAACACATTTTAAAATGTTGTTCTTTATCAGAGTACAAAAGTAGTGTAAATGTTCTTATAGCACAGCTGGTTAAGAAAGCAAAGGTGGCTTGAAACATCAGTACAATCACTATTATAAAAGCTACAATCAAATATCAGATGGACAACTGTATGGATTTAGAAATATTTCCAGTGGATACACCACTGAACTAGCTGATTATTAAATCAACAGCAGACCAAGCCATTGCATTAATTGAGAAGAGATGAACACATGCTGAATGAAATAGATTCAATCGTTGGTCTATTCTATCATCAAGAACAGACCATCTGCCATTTCAGACTAATAAAGACGTCTTCACCAGACCTGAAGCTGACTGCAAACATGACTATCCACCCTAATGTTTTGGGCGTACAATACAGAAAGTTCTGAATCATCTCAGGCAGGACTCCTGTAGGTCTGGGCAAGCTGTGCAAGAGGAAATTACTGTTTTCCATTCTTCCCATTGTTCTCTTCAGAGTCCTTCATTTATTTCTTCCTGTTAGACAACATCCCTCTCAGGTAGTCTGGGAAATAATCAAATTATGTGGAACTTTTGGCGCACTTTTAAACAGTATCCTAAAAGCAGCAGCCCACTCTTCCCATGTTTCTGGTCAACGCTGCTCCTCTAACCATCTTAACTTCTCTGCATTCAAAACACATCTTTAGCGCCTAAGGAGGTGAACCAGAAAATGAGCTTGATGGAAGGTTGAAAAGGGAGAAGAATAACACACCTTCCTATAGCAAGAAGAAACTCATGTGCAAGAACTGTCTGGGGTAGGGAGGGGAGGAAGGAAGGGAGGAAAAAAGGAATAAATCTACAGAAATAATTTTGAAAGAGAAGGTCCTAAACCTTGCTAGTTTCTTCACTGCTATTTCCAGTAGGTCAGTACCCACTATTCAACGAGTCATGAAACTTCAATGAGACACATACACACACACCACTTTATAAATGTCATGAAGTAAGTTATAGTGAATAAAAGCAGCAGAAATATTAACATAAAAATAAATAAATTTCTCATTTATTTCATGTTCTGCTCACAGAATTTTAAGCAACTTGCTTTTTTCCAGGCTTTGCATTTTTACGATAAACACATAAACTATGCCAATGGCAAACTATTAGGTTTATCTTGACATTGGTTTTCATTAGAACATGGTCCTAAATTCACATTTAACTCATTTTCTCTCCTTATACAAGAGTAAGTGTTCCTGCCATGTGGATTCCTTAAACGGCGTATTATGTTTAGCTCGGAATCTTCTCATTCTATTATCTTCATCTCATTTACAATTCTTTTCCAGTCTGTGCTTCTCCTGGGACATACATGATTATTTAATCTTTTCTAACTTACACTGTATAGAAGACAAAACTCCCTCTGGGCCAATGCATCTATAAATAGGATGAAATCTACACATGACATGGATAATTTCTTTCAGTATGGGTGTCATTGCCATGGAGGAGATGAAAACCTGAATGTATTGTTAAGTGGGAAATATTCAAAATTATTAGTTGAGTTAAAATATAGAGAGAGCCTAGAAAATAAGTAATATAAAAATAATATAAAGAAGAGTTGTATCAGAGTACCAATACAGTAGGAGCATCACGAAAATTCAATTCTGGAGTTAGATGAAATGACTCTTGAATTCCAGACTCACAACTTATTAGCATACTTCAGCTTTCTTCTTTACAAAATGGAGATAAAAAGAACACCTACTTCATGAGACTCCATAGACTATACAGTCCATCGAGCTCTTCAGGCCAGAATACTGGAGTGGGTAGCTGTTCCCTTCTCGAGGAGATCTTCCCAACCCAGGGATCGAACCCAAGTCTCCTGCATTGCAGGCAGATTCTCTACCAGCTGAGCCACAGTGGAAGCCCATTTCTTGAGATAGATGTGAATATAAAGGGACTATATACCTAAGTATATTGCCTCAGTGTATGCCTTTAGGATACTGTTTAAAGGTGTGCCAAAGGCTCCACATAGTTTGACTATTTCCCAGGCTACCTGAGAGGGATGTTGTCTAATAGGAAGAAAGGAATGCTTGGCATAAATTGAAGGCTCTAGAAACATGAGCTGGTATTTTTACAGATACAAAGAACCAACATATAAACATCTTGCAATTAATTTTCCTGCTATACTCCCAAATGATTCCTTGCAAAATTCAGGCCTATATAAAGAATTAAGCTTCTCAAGTAAAGGACACTCCATTTACACTTCACTGTCATATGTTGTTAGAAATCACAGTGTATGCTATATTTTAATTGATCTATATGACAGAGTTATAATGTTGCACAAAATAGTAAATTATGTCCATTTGTGATAATATTTTTATGTTCAACCATGAACAGTGCCTCATTTTGACAGAAAAAGAAAACATGTGATTATTGAATTAGGGGCACCATGTAGAACTTTGTAGCCCAGCTGGTTCATTCGCACTCCAAACACATACTGTTCTTATTCAATTACAGCTCGTACATTCAGTTCAAGAGCGTTCTTCAAAAACCTTGTTAGTGAACTTCAGATTTCTTGGAACACCAAAAATAAGCTTGCATATGTGAAAGAGCCACTGACACAGAATAATGAGCTCTGCTGGGGTTTTTAAAAACAGAGGGAAGCATTCTTATTTTTTCTCCATCATTTAATAATTATCAAGCCAGAATATCCTGAGTTCACTTATATGAGGCCCCAGTTCTAAAGAGGGCCTCTCTCTATACACACACACACACACACACACACACGAGCAGCATTTGAAAATTCTATGGATAAATCGTATCCTATGAATAATTAGGATGAAATAATTATAGAAAGCATTTTTAGCCCATAGCCTATAGAAACGTTATTAGCAAGGGAACTAAAATTTACTTCTCTTTATTAAGACTTGGAGAATTCACATGCTGGCTTGTTATTGCAACTCTGCTGACTCAGTAATGGAAATTAGCTGAGACAAAACAAAGCTACTGGAAGAAAGAAGAGACTATTAACCCCATATAGGATTTGAATTTCAATTCAGCTCTCAATCCAAGTTACATATAAAGTTCTTAAATGGTCTTTAAGTAGCTTTTCAGGCATTTGTCAATATAAGATTGAGGCAGACCCTCACATTCTCAAAGGTGACAGGTCCCTGGGAAAAGTGCATTACTCTTTCAGCACTTCATATAGTCATTTTCATTATTTAGGATAACTATGTCTCCTGAACGGAGAAGGCAACGGCACCTCACTCCAGTATTCTTGCCCGGGAAATCCCATGGACGGAGGAGCCTCGTAGGCTACAGTCCATGGGGTCGCTAAGAGTCAGACATGACTGAGCAAATGTCTCCTGAAAATATCTATTACCATGGCTTCTAGAATAATGATCCTCAAAGGCACACAGAAAAACTCACTTCTATGAGTTTTCATAAAAGAGCAGATCCATAAAAAAGTATATTTGGCATGGACAGTGGTGTCTTCAAATAGCCTTTTACCCCAAGGTTCGACCTTACCTCAGGTGTGGTGAAGCTGTATCATTTCTGTAACCCTCACTAGAGTAAACAGATCTAGACACAAAAGTTAAGCTTTGGAGACTTACTTTGAACACTGACTGGCAAAACTGTGGCTGCAAAAAGGGCTACTTGACTAGTCTTTACCCAGTCCCAGGTGTTGAGGATTTCACAGTTCTCCTAAAGAAAGAATGGATCGACCAAAAACTCCTACCAGATATTTGCATATGGATCTCCTCCCCTCATTGTATTTTTAACATGTCAATAGCTAAACATACCTTGTAGACTTGCAAGAAACTATGCATACTAAGTTGCAAGGATGATCCTGAGTATCCAAAACACTACTGAAAAGAAAAATATTGGAGGTCTCCCAATTTCAAAAGTTATTACAAAGCTATGGTAACCAAAACATTGTGGTATTGGCATAAAAGCAGTCATACAGACCAAAAGAATGGAATAGAAAACCCCAAAATAAACTCTTGTGTATATAGTCAAATGATTTTTGACTAGGGTGCCAATATTATTCAATGCAAAAAGGACAGTCTTTTTAATAGGTAATGTTGAGAAAACAGAATAACCACGTGCAAAAAACATTTGATCATAACCTTATACCATATACAGAAATTAACTCAAAATGGATCAGACCTAAAAATATGAGCTGAAAAAACAATAAAGCTCTTAGAAGAAAACATGGAGGAAATTCTTCTTGACATTGGATTTGGCAATGATTTTCTGGATATGACATCAAAAGCACAAGAAACGAAAGTAAAAACAGATAAATATGACTGCATAAAAATTATAAGTTGTGCATCAAAGACACAATCCACAGAGTGAAAAAGCAAGCAGTAGAATGGGAGAAAATATTTAAAAATCACAAAAATATTTACAACCCCCTGATAAGGGCTTTATACACAGAATGTGTAAAGGACCCCTACTACAACAACAAAACAGCTCAATTTTAAAATGTGCAAAGGTGTCAATTAGATATTTTCTAAAAGGTTGTACTAATGGCCAATACGCACCTGAAAAGATACTCAATATTAGGGAAATACAAACAAAAACCACAATGAGATACTGCCTCACATCCATTAAGATGGCTACTAACTTTTTAACAGACAGAAAGTAGCAAGTATTAGTGACAGACTCTGGAATGCTTGTTTGTATACTGTTGGTAGGAAGGGAAAATGGTATATCTATCATGGAAAATGGTATATCTATCATGGAAAATGGTATAGAAATTCTTTTAAAAATTAAAAATAGGATTACCATATGATCTGGCAATTACACTTCTGATTCTATACACCAAAGAATTGAAAGCACAGTTTCAGGGAGATAGATTTGTACCCCCATGTGCATATCAGTGTTATTCACATTATCAAAAATGTGGAAGCAACCCAAATGTCCATTGAAGGATGAGTGGATAAATAAAATTTGGTATACATATATGTGCTCAATCACTCAGTCATATCTACTCTTTGTGACCTCCTGGACAGCCTGCCATGGAATTTTTGGGGCAAGAATACAGGAATAGCTTGCCATTCCCTTCTCCAGGGGATCCTCCTGACTCATGCATTGAACCAGTGTCTCCCGTATCTCCTGCACTGGCAGGTGGATTCTTTACCATTGTGCCATCTGGGAAGCCCATACACACATGAATATTATGCAGCTTAAAAAAGAAGGAAATTCTGACACATGCTATAAATGCAACATGAATGAACCTGAGGACATAGTGCTAAGTGAAATAAGTCACTCATCAAAGGACAAAGATAGCATGATTCCTCTTATGAGAGGTTCCTAAAATAGTGAAATTCATAGAGACACAAAGTAGAATGGTGAGAGGGCAGTAGGCTGGGGAGAGTGGGAAAAGCAGCATTGACATTGAAATGACATTTGTCAATTCGTCTTTAAAAGACAAAAAAGTTTTGGAGGTTGGTTGCACGACAGTGTGAATGTACTTAACATTGCTGAATTGCATACTTAAAAATTGTTTGATGGTAAATTTTATGTGATGTATATTTTACCACAATTTAACAAAAATGCTTGTGTATGGAAAATCAAAGGTCATTTAGACTATATGAAAATTTCTACAATGCAGTATTCAAAACCTCTAAAACCTAACCTTTAAATTAAATTTTGATTCTATCATATTTTCTATTATCTATTATCTATTTAGTTTCCTATTTGTAAATCAATAAAATAATAAGCAACTATAAACAAACATCAACTAATCTAGATTTCTTTTTTTAGTTAATAAGGAAGAACCAAGGAATGTGGGGAAATGGTCTCTTGTGCAAGTTTATAAACAGCTAATGGAATGACAAACCTAAAAATCAGTCCACGTGATATTTTCTGTTAGCTATCTGTTAAAAGATAATGCACTTCATTCCTGGATACTGATAACTTATCATTAAATCCAACTTGCCATTGCGATACACTATTGCCACTCTCCTGAGAATGAAAGACAGCTGGAACAAATCTTATGGTGTCTAATTAATGTACTTCTGAGTAGTTATGCTTAAACTGATTCATATACTCCCATATCTCATTGTACTTTAGCATAACAAAAACCCCACACTAGCTCCAAGGGAAATGAAGGGCATTTAATAATATGAGGGGAGTACACCCTCTTCCAACAACACAAGAGAAGACTATACACATGGACATCACCAGATGGTCCATACTGAAATCAGACTGATTATGTTCTATGCAGCCAAAGATGGAGAAGCTCTATACTGTCAACAAAAACAAGACCAGGAGCTGACTGTGGCTCAGATCATGAACTCCTTATTACTAAAATTCAGACTTAAACTGAAGAAAGTAGGGAAAACCGCTAGACCATTCAGGTATGACCTAAATCAAATNCCATGAAATTAAAAGATGCTTACTCCTTGGAAGGAAAGTTATGACCAACCTAAATAGCATATTAAAAAGGAGAGACATTACTTTGTCAACAAATGTCTGTCAAGTCAAGGGTATGGTTTTCCCAGGGGCCATGTATGGTTGAGAGTTGGACTATAAAGAAGGCTGAGTGCAGAAGAATTGATGCTTTTGAACTGTGATGTTGGAGAGGACTCCTGTGAATCCCTTGGACTGCAAGGAGATCCAACCTGTCCATCCTAAGGGACATCGTTCCTGGGTGTTCACTGGAAGGACTGATGTTGAAGCTGAAACTCCAGTATTTTGNGAATTGATGCTTTTGAACTGTGATGTTGGAGAGGACTCCTGTGAATCCCTTGGACTGCAAGGAGATCCAACCTGTCCATCCTAAGGGACATCGTTCCTGGGTGTTCACTGGAAGGACTGATGTTGAAGCTGAAACTCCAGTATTTTGGCCACCTGATGTGAAGAGCTGAGTCATTTGAAAAGACCCTGATGTTGGGAAAGATTGAAGGCAGGAGGAGAAGGGAACAACAGAGGATGAGATGGTTAGATGGCATCACCAACTCAATGGACATGAGTTTGGGTAAACTCCAGAAGTTGGTGATGGACAGGAAGGCCTGGCATGCTGCAGTTCATGTGGTCACAAAGAGTTGGACACGACTGAGCGACTGAACTGAGCTGAATGGTTAGATGCTGAAAACTTTCCCTTTAAGTTTGTTACCTTTTTGTACTCAGTATCTACATTAATTAAACTCTAGTCAGAAGACATATACCCTAAAACATAGTTTTTTTTTAATTTGTTGAAACTTACTTATTCTAAAATAATGTAAATGTTATAACTGTATTACATGTGCTGGGGGGATAAGGTGTTTCCTGTAGTTATTTGGTACAATGTTAAAGAATCCACTGAGTTTTTAAAATCTTGTTTAGTTTTACTGATATTTTGTCTGCTTGTTATATTAGCTACTAAGCAAGAGATATCAAAAATTTCCCCTATTCACCAAAACCCACTGATTAATCATATACCTCATGAAGAGTTGCAATAAAAAGTATATAACACCATCCAGGAAGAAATCTACTCTAAAATAAATTGAGCCTGCATCAAATCAACTCTCCAGGACTATCTACCAACTTACTGGGAAATGAAAGGTAGAAAAGCAAAGATAAATGACATTATGAAGAAGCAATTTGTCAAATACAGAATATGGGTGTTCCATAGGATGAAGGATGCATTTGAACAATGGCTTGGAAAACCAACAAAAAGGACAAGGATAGTTAAAAACAGAATATTTGTGAGACAAGATTTTAATTACTCACTGTGATTTCTGCTTATAACTATAACCATCTTTCTGTATGTATTTTTTCAGCCATGTTCCTAATTGCACACAACTTTAGAACTGTTATATCTTCTTGGTGAATTGAGTGTTTTATTATAATACTGTTCCCCATTTTGCCTCTAGTAATGTTGTTTTATAGTTGGTTTTATATTTATGCTATTACTATAGTTACACCAGCTCTACGTAGTTAGTATTTTATAGAGTATCTTTCCTGTTGTTTTAGTAAAATAACCATCTGAAAAATATTGGCTTTTAGTTGGAGCACATACTGCAATTATTGGTATATTTCTACTTAAATAATCTACTGTCTTGTTAATGTTTTAAATGTGTCCTGTTCTATGTTTCCTCTTTCTCTTTTCTTCTATGTTTATTTTACTAAACTTTTTAAACATTGTAATTTTTGCAGTTATTATAATGGCAACCAGAGTTATTATAATGGCTACATGTATTTTAGTATATTTTATTCTACTGTTAATTGGTAATTTATATTACAATCTCTTCCCAAGGAATTCAAGAATTTTAGAATACATTAGCCCAATTGACCCCGACATGACCCATAGGCTATAATTGCTATATATTTTAATTCTTTATATGCACTTTATACTCATAATCTATTTATTAATCCTCTCATTCTTTACTCTTTCTTATTTCTCCAACATTCTCTCTGGGAACAGTTTTCTTCTGTAGAATTTCCTTTAGCTTTTAGTTTGGGTATTATAGACAAATCACTCACTCTTTCCTATTAATATGTCTATTCTGTTTTCCTTTTGAAGGCTATTTTTATAGGCCATAGAATTAATGATTAGCAGCTTTTTTTTTCTTTTGGTTCATTGAGGACATTATTTCATTGTTCTCTGGCTTCCATTATTTTTGTTAAGAAGGCTCAGTTCAGTTCAGTCACTCAGTTTTGTCCGACTCTTTGCGACCCCATGAATCGCAGCACGCCAGGCCTCCCTGTTCATCACCATCTCTCAGAGTTCACTCAGACTCGCGTCCATCGAGTACGTGATGCCATCCAGCCATCTTATCCTCTGTCATCCCCCCTTCTCCTCCTGCCCCCAATCCCTCCCAGCATCAGAGTCTTTTCCAAAGAGTCAACTCTTTGCATGAGGTGGCCAAAGTACTGGAGTTTCAGCCTCAGCATCAGTCCTTCCAATGAACACCCGGGACTGATCTCCTTGAAGATGGACTGGTTGGATCTCCTTGCAGTCCAAGGGACTTGCAAGAGTCTTCTCCAACACCACAGTTCAAAAGCATCAATTCTTCGGCGCTCAGCTTTCTTCACAGTCCAACTCTCACATCCATACATGACCACTGGAAAAACCATAGCCTTCACTAGACGGTCCTTTGTTGGCAAAGTAATATCTCTGCTTTTTAATATGCTATCTAGGTTGATCATAACTTTCCTTCCAAGGAGTAAGCATCTACTAGTAGGTATTTCCTGCCCAAAATGTGGCCCAGGAAACAGTAGCATATTAAATCTTGTGTACCTTGTTATCTTTGATTGTGCTATGGAAATTTTATTGAAAGTAATTTGTAGAAATAATTTCAGCTTTATAAATACCCTATATTTCTCTAGGAAAGATAATATATATTTTTTTCAGCCTGAGGTCTTGAACCTAGCAATTTAGGATCATGTTAATGCTAGTGTTAAGGACAGAGATTTTTTAGGCTGACTCAAGCAACTTCTACTATGATACAGTCCCTGTGACGTCAAGCTTATTTGTGGCTCATCTTCACTCCCAGGATGCCACCCTTCAAGATCCCAATCCATAGTAAGGATTTGTATGGACTTCATCCTTACTGGGTTCGGGATTCCAACATTTTCAATCTCTGTTAGAAGTACCTCTCTGTTAGAGAACTTTCTGATGGTGGCAGTTTATCTCTTTCCATCATACTTCACAGTGAGTTCATCGGCAAGTCCTATGTTTTGCTTCACTGGAGAAACAGACACAGAGAACAGACCTATGGACATGGGGGGTGCATGGGGGGAGGAGAGGAGGGAGAAGTGGGGATGTATGGAGAGAGAAACATGGAAATTTACAATACCATATGTACAACAGATAGTCAAGGGGAATTTGCTGTATGACTCTGGGAATTCAAACAGGGGTGCTGTGACAGGCTGAAGGGTGGGATGGGGATGGAGATGGGAGGGAGGTCTAGGAGGTAGGGAACATGGGTGTATCAACAGCTGATTCTTGTTGGTATATGGCAGAAAACCACAACATTCTGTAAAACAAAAACTCTTCAGTTAAACAATTCAAAAAACAAAAACAAAAAACCCAAACTGGGAAAAATGTACCATTAATCTGTATCTGCTCTCAATCTGTAATGCCCCCATCACCTCTTCCCTAAGCAACCTCAGGATCATCCTACCTTGTTTCTACCCTTGTCTCCTATGGTCCATTCACCAAACATTTAAAATCAGCCACACAATTCACATAAACCAGATTATGATGCCCAGTTTAAGCAACTCTAACAGATTCCCATTGAACTTAGAGTGCCTTGTTTCTCTAACATGCGATTTTTTTACCCTGACCTTCAAGGCATTCCATGGTCTGTACCCTGCCTTTCTCTCTAGGCATACTAACATATATATATATTTTTTAAATGAATAATCCAAATTAGTTCCTGCTTTAGTTGCTTTGTACTTGCTGTTTCCTTTTTCTGAAAGAGCAGTTTCCTCACTATATCTCCTCTTGGACCCTCAGTTTCTCCTTGAATGTTGTGTCTTACAAGAGGACTTTACTAAAAACAAACAAGAAGAGAAACCCAAGAGGCCCTCACTCACCACCCCATTTAAGTCCTTCTGTCTCTGGACTCTTGTGCTTTGCCTCATTTAACTTCATTAATAGCATTTACCAATCCCTGAAATTTACAATACCATATGTAAAAAAGATAGTGAAGGGGAATTTGCTGTATGACTCTGGGAACTCAAACGGGGGTGCTGTGACAGGCTGAAGGGTGGGATGGGGAGGGAGATGGGAGGGAGGTCCAGGAGGTAGGGAACAGGGGTATACCAATAGCTGAAATTATGCTTTTTATTCCATGCAACAAATTCCAGTCAATGATAATGTGAAAAGACCTCTTTTTATATAAAGGAGACACTGTTGAAAATGTCATAATTGTTTATAAAACTAAGTCAACAAAAAGAAGGAACACATAAAAGCATATGATAGAATGTTGGCATACAGACGATATCTAAATACGTTTGCTGAAACTCAGAATATAGAGCCCTGTATGTCATACATAAATAATTCATCCAGTCATGGTCTTATGAATTCATCCTTCCCTTTTATCCTTCATTCCAAATCTCTCTTTCAATACCATTCAATTTCCTCCCCAATGAAACAGAATTTTTTTCAATACCTCCCCACAAAAATCAACTACTAGTAATATACTCAGAGAAACAGTCACATTAGTAAGCAAATAACTGACACAAAATGTACACTGTGATAGGGGGAAAAAATAGAAAAACTAAATATTCTCTTAGAAGTTCAGCTAAATGCATCAAAATGTATCTTAGAGCTTAATTATATGCGGCCTTGAGGAAGACTAATATATTTTCATGAAATAAGTTAATGATAAGTTTGTCACTGTGAAAAACTGTAGAAGTAGATGTATAAAATGATAAAGCTTTTATTTTTAAAATACATGTCTCTGCTGCTGCTGCTGCTGCTAAGTCACTTCAGTCATGTCCGACTCTGTGCAACCCCATAGACGGCAGCTCACCAGGCTCCCCCGTCCCTGGGATTCTCCAGGCAAGAACACTGGAGTGGGTTGCCATTTCCTTCTCCAATGCATGAAAGGAAAAGTGAAAGTGAAGTCACTCAGTCGTGTCCGACTCTTAGCAACCCCATGGACTGTAGCCTACCAGGCTCCTCTGTCCATGGGATTCTCCAGGCAAGAGTATTGGAGTGGGGTGCCATTGTAAATATGCATATATTAAAATATATAACATGTTACTGAGTGAAACTGCCATTGGGAAAAATTATTTACTATTTCTATATCTCTGCTTTAACATTTCATTCTACACGTTATTTTTTTTCTTTTTTTTTTTTTAATTTATCTTTAAATTTAACTTTACAATACTCTATTGGGTTTGCCATACATCGACATGAATCCACCACAGGTGCACACAAGCTCCCAATCCCGAATCCCCCTCCCACCATAATGAAAGACCACAAAAGCTACTCAGAAATTTAAAATATCACATCTCATTTAATTTTGAACATCTCATTTAGCTGTATTTTTACATCTTCATCTAATCAGCAATGACACTATTCTCAAGGTGTTAAAAATCACTAATACACTTGTAAGGTTTATGCTGTCTGGATTAATTTGTTCTTCCCACTTCATGTCTAGTCTGGTAAGCTTGTCCAGAAAACTTGCCACTCACCAATCAATGTTGTGATACCCCAAGCACAAATAGGTATGAATGAATGACAGCCAGTGCATGTTGTAATGCTTAACTCTGTAAAAAATTTCAAATCGGTTATCTCTCCCACTACCTTATCTTGGCTTTATTACACTGGACATTCCAGAGAGAAGTTATCTAATTTGAACATACTTTGGTTTACTTTGAGGGGTTCTGAATCTACTGATGCATTAGATAATACTTATTACAATAATACTTTTTACAAGTCAGTTCAACTGGTAAACCTCACTTGCCTGAGCAAGTGTCTACATTTTGTTATACAAAATAAACACTTTAAGAAGAAAAATAATAAATTGTCATACACTGTCACATTCATCCCATAGAGTTATCTAATAATTATTTGCTAAAGGTGATTTTGCTTTTACTAACCCTAAATTCTTGGAAAACGTGGCCAGAAATATTGAAACACAATATGATTGGAAAACAAATCCAATCAGCCTGTTGTTCTCTATATTCCCTGACCCTTACACTTTAGCATTGCATCACCAGGGCTGGGCATGAATAGATAAGTTGGTTCATAATAAATGGGCTGCAATAGTTGAATATGACTTAGCGACTAAAACCACCAAATGTTGATATATGGCAAAACCAATACAATATTGTAAAGTAAAATAAAATAAAAATCTGAAAAAAAAGAAAAAGAAAAAAATAAAACCAAATGTTCAATAGAATTAATATCCTAATGACTAAAACAGAATTATCCAAGGGCCCCTGTAAAATCAAGAAAAATACAAGGAGTAAATCGAAACTGTTGCTAAATTATATGATTAAAGACTCTAGCCCTTTGAATTTGTATCTGAAACTTGACTTTGTTATTTGATGCTATTTTGTGAATATCAGAAATAATATGAAATCAAACTACTCCTTGAAACTTGATAAACATGAAGAATTCTGAGCTCTTTAATTTAATGTAAGATGTGGCATGTCTCTAAAAACCCATTTGATGATTTAATACCAACTACAGCTGCCTGGTAATTCAAGAATACCTTTTATACTCTAATAATTGGGGCAATGTGGAACGTATTGAAAGAAAATACTGCATATTCAGGTCCCAAGTGAAACATCTAGATTAATTCATGTTTGCAGTTTTATTTTTAAATGAGAGAGAGAGATTAAGAGACAGACAGAGATAGAGACAGAAAGATATTCCCTCACCAAACTTTCAACTTCTCTTATACATTGTGACTGCTTTCATGTAAGTTTTCAGAAAAGTTTCTTTGCAAGAGAACCAAAAAGTACAAGACAGGTATTTTTCCAGAGGAAATCTGTTTTTTTCCTCAAAGTGAGATGTAATTTAGATACAATAAAAACTGCACCAGCTTGAAGTGTAACGTTCTATACATATCAACAGAGGTATATATAGTATATTCTCAT
Organism: Neotragus pygmaeus; assembly: GCA_006410875.1. Taxonomy (NCBI): domain Eukaryota; kingdom Metazoa; phylum Chordata; class Mammalia; order Artiodactyla; family Bovidae; genus Neotragus; species Neotragus pygmaeus. The sequence goes on from SJYV01053910.1 coordinate 268,239, forward strand.
CACCATAAAATTTATTTGTGGTCCTTTGTAGTTAATCCCTCTTCCCTCACTCTTAGTCTCTGCAACTACTAATTTTATCTGTGTCCCTATAATTTTTCCTGCTCCATTCATATAAATGTCATCTATTGTGGCTTCTCTCACTTAAATCTAATGTTTGAAGCATGTATACTATCATATAAGAAATAAGGCACCAGCCTATGTTCAATGCAGGATGCAGGATGCTTGGGGCTGGTGCACAGGGATGATCCAGAGAGACGTTGTGGGGTGGGAGGTGGGAGGTGGATTCAGGATTGGGAGCTCGTGTACACCTGTGGTGGATTCATATCGATGTATGGCAAAGCCAATAGAGTATTGTAAAGTAAAATAAAGTATAAAAAAAAAAAAAGCAATCACGTTATTGCATTTAACTGCAGCTTATTCCTTTTTGCTGTTGAGTAGTATTTCATTTGTTGATGTACCACAATTTGTTTATCCATTCACCAACTGATGAACATTTTGTTCATTTTCAGTTTGGGGTAAGCATGAACACAGCTACTATAAAAAGTAATGTAAAGTACTTGGATGGACATACTTTTTAATTTCTCTAGGACTACAAGTTCTAGGCTATATGCATTGCATTATGGTAGATATTTAATAATTGTTTCCCCTGAAGAAAAGTTTTATTTGTAGCATTTGCCAGTTCCTGAGTAAAGACTCCCACCTAGCCTGTTTCAAGCTTCCCGTGTAGCACCACTAAAAGTGGAGTTGGATGAATGCTTTTCATGAGTGAGTTAAGGACTGATTCCAACACAACAATGGTCATAAGTGTGTATTTTGCTTTATAAGAAACTGCCCAAATATTCTAAAGGGGCTTTTAAATGTCACATTTGCATCAGCAATGTATGAGAGTTCCAGTTGCTCTACATTCTAGCTGGTATTTTTTATTATTCAAGTTTTTAAGTAATTTATTTTAGCCACTCTATCAGGTATGTAACGTTGTGGTTTTAATGTGACTTTCTTTAATGCCTGGTGATGTTGAACATCTTTTCTTATGCTTATTTGCCTTTTGAATCTTTCTGTTGAAGTGTCCATTCAAATAATTTGCCTATTTTATTTTCTAAGTATTGCATTTTGAGAATTTTTTATACACTCTCAGTACAAGTCCTTTATTGGGTATTTGGTTATAAATATTTTCTCTCACTAAATTGTCATTTCATTTTTTGCTACTATCTTTTAAAAAGAACATGTTTTTAGTGTTGATAAAGTTCAACTTGTCTTTTTTTTTTCATTTATGATATCTGATTTTTTATCCTAAAAAATATTTACCAAATCCCAGTTACAAATACATATTCCTGTAATTTCCTCTGAAACTCAAATATCTAGTATAACAGCCACCAGTCACATGTAGATAGTTTAACTTCAAATTCATTAAAATTAAATAAATTTAAGACTTCAGTTCCTAAGTTGCACTAATCACATTTCAAGTGCTCAGTAACCTGACTAGCTAGTGGCTATCCTATCCAACAGAGTAGCTACTGAACACTTCCATTTCGGTGTATCGTTCCTTTTGGACATCACTCACCTAAAAGTTCCATAGCTTTAGGTTTTACATTTACTCTCTAATATATTTCAAGTCAATTTTTGTATATGGTGTGATATATGGGTAGAGTCTTTGTTTTTGCATATGAATTTCAAATTGTTCCAGCAACATTTTTGAAATCTACTTTCCTTTTTACTACCATAACAAATTTTGTATGTCAAAGTAGACACAAGACTTTCCCTTTGGCATTTTTATGATTTCTTTCAAAAAAAGGCATACCTGAGGATAAAACGTTAGAGACCAAAGACTGTGGTTGACTTGGAAAAAAAAAAGTTGTTACTCATCACTCAGTCTTGACTGACCCTTGGCGACCCCATGAACTGTAGCTTGTCAGGCCCCTCTGCTGTGGGCTTCTCCAGCCAAGAATACTCAGTGGGTAGTCATTCCGTTCTCCAGAGGATCTTCCCAACCCAGGGATAAAACTCAGGTCTCCTGCATTGTAGGTGAGTTCTTTACTGTCTGAGCCACGAGGGTGGTTGAGTTAGGGTCATCAAATTCACTTGGTGAAAACTGTATTCTCTACCACCTTTTGTCTTCTGAACCAACATCTGTTTCTGACATCCTGTCTGCTAGGCTTTAGGTGATTAATCTGGGGGTACCAGGTAGATTAAGCCTGGTTTACACAGGGAGGCAGCTCAATTGCAAGGGAAATTCTGCCTCTTACAAAGAAACTAATTGAATGATCCAATCAAAGTATGAAAATACTAATTTGTATTCTTATTGTATAGAACTGGGTCTCTGAAAACAGACCTCTATTGGTGGCAAACAAGTGTGAGTATGTTTTCTTTTTACTTTATTTAGTGGAAAAATATATTTCTCACATGAACTTTGGTATTTTTCTTTTCTCATTATAATTCTGCTTTAAAGAACAAAGCAAATACTGGATTCTGGGTTTTATCACAAAACCTTCCATTGGTTTCTGTGCCTTTTCATTTCCACTTAGTAAGTAAAACTGATAAACACAGTTTTGCTTAAAGAACAACCATAGGATTGAGGGAACCTCACCTTGATTTTGCAAGTTTTCTCAAATAAATGTGGCAGTAAAATAAAACATGCTGTTTTAAACTGGCTGAATATTTTAGAGACCCGAACTGTGTGGACCTGACAGAAGTAGAAAATATTAAGAAGAGGTGGAAAGAATACATAGAAGAACTGCACAAAAAGATCTTCATGACCTAGTTGATCACAATGGTGTGATCACTCACCTAGAGCCAGACATTCTGGAATGTGAATTCAAGTGGGCCTTAGGAAGCATCACTATGAACAAAGTTAGTGGAGGTGATGGAATCCCAGTTGAGCTACTTCAAATACTGTGATTTGATGATGCTGTGAAAGTGCTGCACTCAATATGTCAGCAAATTTGGAAAACTCAGCAGTGGTCACAGGACAGGAAAAGGTCAATTTTCATTCCAATCCTAAAGAAAGGCAATGCCAAAGAATGCTCAAACTACCACACAATTCACTCATCTCACACACTAGTAAAGTAATGCTCAAAATCCTCCAAGCCAAGCTTCAGCAATATGTGAACTGTAAAATTCCAGATGTTCAAGCTGGTTTTAGAAAAGGCAGAGGAACCACAGATCAAATTGCGAACATCTACTGGATCATGGAAAAAGCAAAAGAGTTCCAGGAAAATGTCTACTTCTGCCTTATTGACTATGCCAAAGCCTTTGACTGTGTGGATCACAGCAGACTGTGGAAAATCCTGAAAGAGATGGAAATATCAGACCACCTGACCTGTCTTCTGAGAAACCTGTACACAGGTCAGGAAGCAACAGTTAGAACTAGACATGGAACAAGAGATTGGTTCCAAATAGGAAAAGGAGCATGTCAAGGCTGTATATTGTCACCCTGCTTATTTAAGTTACATGCAGAGTACATCATGAGAAATACTGGACTGGAGGAAGCACAAACTGGAATCAAGATTGCTGGGAGAAATATCAATAACCTCAGATATGCAGATGACACCACCCTTATGGCAGAAAGTGAAGAGGAGCTAAAAAGCCTCTTGATGAAAGTGAAAGAGAAGAGTGAAAAAGTTGACTTAAAGCTCAGCATTCATAAAACGNAGCACAAACTGGAATCAAGATTGCTGGGAGAAATATCAATAACCTCAGATATGCAGATGACACCACCCTTATGGCAGAAAGTGAAGAGGAGCTAAAAAGCCTCTTGATGAAAGTGAAAGAGAAGAGTGAAAAAGTTGACTTAAAGCTCAGCATTCATAAAACTAAGATCATGGCATCCAGCCCCATCACTTCATGGCAAATAGATGGGGAAACAGTGGAAATAGTGTCAGACTTTATTTTGGGGGGCTCCAAAATCACTGCAGATGGTGATTGCAGCCAAGCAATGAAAAGACACTTACTCCTTGGAAGGAAAGTTATGACCAACCTAGACAGAATATTAAAAAGCAGAGATTACGTTACCAACAAAGGTCCTTCTAGTCAAGGCTGTGGTTTTTCCATTGGTCATGTATGGATGTGAGAGTTGGACTATAAAGAAGGCTGAACACCAAAGAATTGATGCTTTTGAACTGTGGTGTTGGAGAAGACTCTTGAGAGTCCCTTGGACTGCAAGGAGATCCAACCTGTCCATCCTAAAGGAGATCAGTCCTGGTATTCCTAGGAAGGACCGATGTTGAAGCTGAAACTCCAATACTTTGGACACCTCATGCGAAGAGCTGACTCATTTAAAAAGACCCTGATGCTGGGAAAGATTGAGGGCAGGAGGGGAAGGGGACAACAGAGGATGAGATGGTTGGATGGCATCACTGACTCAATGGACATGAGTTTGGGTAAGCTCTTGGAGTCGGTGATGGACAAGGAGGCCTGTTGTGCTACAGTTCATGGGGTCGCAAAGAGTCTGACACAACTGAGCAGCTGAACAGAACTGAACTGAAACTGAGTGACACAACTGTGTTTTAGTCAATTTGGAATGTCTCCAGTTAGATGGGACTCTTAAACTATTATTGAAATATATATCAACCAACATTTCTGTTTGGAAAATTGCTTAGAGTCTTTTAACTTTTATATAAGGGACTAAATAGTAACTATCTTATTCGTCGCATGCCAGTGATCTCTACCACAAGTACTTGACTCTGCTGCTGCTGCACAAAAACAGTCATAGACAATATGTGAACAAATTAGTTCAGTTTTTTTTCAATAAAATTTTATCTAAAAATATTTATTTATTTTTGGAAAAAGTTAAACATCCATTCATTTATTTATTTATTTATTACTTTATTTTACTTTACAATACTCTATTGGCTTTGCCATACATCGACATGAATCCACCACAGGTGTACATGAGCTCCCAATCCTGAATCCCCCTCCCACCTCCCACCCCACAACGTCTCTCTGGATCATTCCTGTGCACCAGCCCCAAGCATCCTGGTTTAGAGTTAAAGATCTTCACTCCCATTTCTTTAAAAGACAGGAAGTTCATTCCAAAGTAATAGTGTACAAATAAATGAAATATAAAGGTAATTCATTTCCTTGAAAGGTAACAATATATTCTAGGTTTGTGATATTTTTAATTCCAATAAAAAATTAATGATGTTTTTCTGTTAATGTGTTTCACAATATTTACATATATTTTTCTCATTTAAAATTTTTATATATGCCATAAATCTTACAAAACAATAAAGACTTAATTGAATGATGTAATGATTCTTAGGGAATTGTTCAGTGCCAGTTTATCACTTTGGTGGTTAGTTAAATAAACACAGTAGACCCATATTAGTATGAATGTTGGCAGTCTCCCAAGCCTCTTAATGATCAGGGTAGGAGACTGGTATAAAGTGGCTACTGAGTTTAGAATGGGACAATTATAATTATAAAAGCAATAAAGATCAACTATTATAGGCAAGATGGCCTAACATTAGACTTCAAATTCCTTTAGTGCACTGGAGACACACGAATAAGTCAGTAAGTTAGGTTGACAAAAGACATATGCAAATAAAGCAGGAGTCTTAAGCAAATGGGAAGGAGTAATGAGAAACTTGGATTCAAAGTTTGACTCTGCTACTTAATTAACTCTAGGGTTTGGGAAAATCATTTACACTCTCTGAGCCTCAGGTTTTCTCATCTTTACAGTAGGGATAAGAAAAGAACTCACTTCCTATGTTCTACGATGATTGAATGATATGATCCTTGTAAGTGCTTAGAGCACTTCCTTGGTAGCTCAGCTGGTAAAAAATCCGCCTGCAACGAGGGGAGACCCAGGTTCGATTCCTGGGTCTGGAAGAGCCCCTGGAGAAGGGACAGGCTACCCACTCCAGTATTCTTGTGCTCCCTTAGTGGCTCAGTCAGTAAAGAATCCACCTGCAATATAGGAGACCTGGGTTTAATCACTGGGTTAGGAAGATCCTTGAGGGAGGGCATGGCAACCCACTTCAGCATTCTTGGCTGGAGAATCCCCATGAACAGTGGAGCCTGACAGGCTACTGCCCTGGGGTTGTAAAGAGTCAGATAGGACTGAGCGACTAAGCACAGCACAGCACAATACAAGGTGCTTAGAACAGAACCAGGTACACAGCAAATCTTCAATGAATATTAATTACTTATTCATTACTTATTATTACAGTGCTGATTAGTTACTTACTATTATATTATTACTTATTATTATAGTGCTGTAACCTATAACTTAGAAATCCTTGTAAATTAGGAATTCTAATAATCTTCCAGACAGTAATTCACCACCAGTGAAAGTTACGAAAACCTGTGTGTTTCCCCTGAGCCTTGGTAAGTGACTGGCTAATGGGATAAACATATGCAAAAATGTTAATTGCTGTTGGTGAAAAATATAGATGTATTTGCACCCCTGAAGAACTTTCTATATTTCAACAAATATTCCGTGTTAAAACTCTAGGAATAAATTTCTAAGGCTGACATCACTGTGACAGTAGTTAATAAGCATATTTGTGAACAAGAAAAACTTTAAACACACTTAGCCCATGACACTTCCAACCTAAAAGTATTAGGCTATCCTTCTAGCAGCTTATCCCACTGCATCTCCTCCTAAAAAGCAGGCACTCAAGGGTCTAAGCAAGCCTGACCCAACACTGGAGGGGCAGGAAGCAAGAGTACAAATGGAGATCCTCTCTCCAGCCTGCCTCCCTTCTCTTATGCCTGATACCAGTCTCTGGTCTTAAGAGCTAAGCACATGAGTTCAGACACCCAAGTCCTTTATCTCCAACGCAGAAATATCTACCCTTTTGTCATACCATGTCTATACACCCTCAATACCCTTTCCTTACCTTGATAGAATAAACTCAGGCAAAGAGTCTGAAAACAGGTTCAGGGTGTACTGAGAATCCTGAGGTTTCAAATACTCACAGCCTGGGAGGTAGGGAGGGCTTGGGTTCTGGATGGACACAGTTCTGGGCCTGGAGATTCCCTGGGGAGGGACACAACTGGCAGAGAGCAGAGCTGGACCCTCAGGACCAAAGCCAAGAACAGGGCGAGTGTGGGAGGATGGTATTGACTGTAAGTGATGAAAAATCTAAGAACCAGACAATTATGTAGTTTTCTTCCTGGCAAGTGGTGGAAGTAGATTCCTAACTGAGATAGCCTGCAAGTCTGGGCATCTTTTTCCTATCGTCCCAGAAATTGATCAGTGAAGTTCTAATTATCATAATACAGAATAGCAAATTACAGATTTTATTATATAACCATGGGTCTGAGACTCAGGGCCAGCTAAAATTTTGTATGTATAGATAGCAATTCAGTATGAGAAATAAAAGCTTCCTGTGCATGTGATGAGTTAACTGATATTAATGCCTCTACCCAGTCCCCTCCCTTATCAATTGGTTAGTATAAAAACCTGCTACACATATAATTGAATGCTTGGATAGCACTATAGGATGTCACAAAATTATAATATCACAGTTACCGGAGAGGTAGATAATTGAATGGTAGTAAAGCAACAGGCTTTTAAATCCTAAGCTCAGGTCATTTAAAGAACTGGAAAGTGGTTTTAGAAATTTTTGTTGGGGGAGAATTTTAAGAGAATTGTCTCTTCTAAACTTTAAGAAATCCCATCAGCTTAAGCCACTCTTGATGTGTTTTGCTGAAATGAATTAGCATGGAAGGAAAGAAAGAAATCATTTCCACCAGAATCTAAAGCTATAATTTGCAGAGTAGAAATGACAAAAAGTTACTGTAACACCTTCAACTTTATTCTTGTAAAAAGTGAAACACAGTCTGGGATGCATTTTTGTCTTTGACAAGGCATTTGGTTGTTAAATAAAGTCTCACCCTACCCCTTCTCTGAAGAAAAAGCTAAGTTCATTTAATACTCCTTGGGCAAAATCCTCCCAGCCTTGGCCTTCTCATAAGAGCTGGACAGCTTTCTAGTTCTACTGCTGCTCCCCTTTCCTCTGCTTCAAAAACGATGGAGGCTCTTTCTATTACATAACCTCTCTATTTTGATATGTGGGACCTTTGAGACCTCCCTTCTCTTCAGAGATTCACCTTGCACCTTTCCCACAGTCAGGACAGGGTCTACACCTCCCAGAACCTGGAGTGTTTGGCCAGGTCCCTAAGCATGTGGTGCTGGCAAAGTGTGAAAACACCAACTTCCGCTGTTTCTCAGTCTTCTATTTCTGCTCCTGGCTACAGCAATCTGCATTTCCCCCTGCATTTCCTCAAACTAGGAACTTCTTAAGGAGAGGAATGGAATTTCACGTATCTCTGATTATGGAGCATAGTACTGGAAAGACAATATGTGCTCAGGAAATATTTCTTTATCAATTCATTGTAAGGAATATCAGGAAATATCCCTTTATTGGTTAACGGATTGATGTTGGATAAACAGATAGCTGGAATAATAAATCATGATCAGGAAAAGAATGCTTAGATTTGCACTGAGCTGAATGCAGTCTAAAGGTTCACAGCAGGCCTACTGACAAGCAGTTTTAAACACTGAATTTGGGGCTAGGATTATGAAATCACAGTATCCATCTGGTGGACCTAAGAGTCCTCAGTTCAGTTCAGTTCAGTTCAGTCACACAGTCGTGTTCGACTCTTTGTGACCCCATGAATCGCAGCACGCCAGCCCTCCCTGTCCATCACCAACTCCTGGAGTTCACCCAAACTCTTGTCCATCCAGTCAGTGATGCCATCCAGCCATCTCATCCTCTGTCATCCCTTCTCCTCCTGCCCCCAATCCCTGCCAGCATCAGAGTCTTTTCCAGTGAGTCAACTCTTTGCATGAGGTGGCCAAAGTACTGGAGTTTTAGCTTTAGCATCATTCCTTCCAAAGAAATCCCAGGGCTGATCTCCTTCAGAATGGACTGGTTGGATCTCCTTGCAGTCCAAGGGACCCTCAAGAGTCTTCTCCAACACCACAGTTCAAAAGCATCAATTCTTTGGTGCTCAGCTTTCTTCACAGTCCAACTCTCACACCTATACATGACCACTGGAAAAACCATAGCCTTGACTAGCAACAGTTAGAACTGGACTTGGAACAACAGACTGGTTCCAAATAGGAAATGGAGTACATCAAGGCTGTGTATTGTCACCCTGCTTATTTAACTTTATGCAGAATACATCATGAGAAATGCTGGGCTGGATGAAGTACAAGCTGAAATCAAGATTGCCAGGAGAAATATCAATAACTTCAGATATGCAGATGACACCACCTTTATGGCAGAAAGCGAAGAAGAACTAAAGAGCCATTTGATGAAAGTGAAAGAGGAGAGTGAAAAAGTTAGCTTAAAACTCAGCATTCAGAAAACTAAGATCATAGCATCTGATTTCATCACATCTTGGCAAACAGATAGGGAAACATTGGAAATAGTGACAGACTTTATTTTTCTGGGCTCCAAAATCTCTGAAGATGGTGACTGCAGCCATGAAATTAAAAGATGCTTACTCCTTGGAAGAAAAGTTATGACCAACCTAGACAGCATATTAAAAAGCAGAGACATTACTTTGCCAGCAAAGGTCTGTCTAGCCAAGGCTATGGGGTCATGTATGGATGTGAGAGTTGGACTATAAAGAAGGCTGAGCGCCAAAGAATTGATGCTTTTGAATTGTGGAGTTGGAGAAGACTCTTAAGAGTCTTAATATGTACATGTGTAGAGTCTTCTCTTGTGTTGTTGAAAGGTAATGTTTGTGTAACTCAATGAAACTATGAGCCATGCCATGTTGGGCCACCCCAGATGGATGGGTCGTGGTGGATAGTTCTGACAAAATGTGGCCCACTGGAAAAGGGAATGGGAAACCACTTCAGTATTCTTGACTTGAGAACCCCATGAACAGTATGAAAAGGCTAAAAGATAAGGCACTGAAAGATGAACTCCCCAGGTTGGTAGGTGCCCAATAAGCTACTGGAGATCAGTGGAGAACTAACTCCAGAAAGAATGAAGAGATGGAGCCAAAGCAAAAACACCCACTTGTGAATGTGACTGGTGATAGAAGTAAAGTCTGATGCTATAAACAGCAATATTGCATAGGAGCCTGGAAAGTTAGGTCTATGAATCAAGGCAAATTGGAAGTGGTCAAACAGGAGATGGCAAGAGTGAAAATCGACCTTTTAGGAATCAGTGAACTAAAATGGACCGAAATGGGTGAATTTAACTCAGATGACCATTATATCTACTACTGTAGGCAAGAATATCTTAGAAGAAATGTAGTAGCCATCACAGTCAACAAAAGAGTCCAAAATTCAGTATTTGGATGCAATCTCAAAAATGACAGAATGATCTCTGTTCATTTCCAAGGTAAACCATTCATTATCACAGTAATCCAAGTCTGTGCCCCGACCAGTAATGCTGAAGAATCAGAAGTGGAATGGTTCTATGAAGACCTACAAGACCTTCTAGAACTAACACCCAAATAAGATGTCCTTTTCATCATAGGGGACTGGAATACAAAAGTAGGAAGTCAAGAAATACCTGGAGTAACAGACAAATTTGGGCTTGGAGTACAGAATGAAGCAGGACAAAGGCTAATACAGTTTTGCCAAGAGAATGCACTATAAGATAAATAATCCTATTTCCAATTTCCAGATTCAAATACTGAGGCTCATAGGGTTTGGACAACTTTACTTGTATCACACAGTTAATAAATGGCATGGCCAGGATTACAATTAATATTTCTCCCTCTCTTCTTCCATGAGAACTGACACATATCTCTTTGATACTTGTTGTAATCCCAGTACCTAATGGACACTTCCTAAGCATTCTTCAGTGCATATTATTACAACTTACTTTCTCATCTGTATGTAAGACCTGACTATCTTTTTAATATTGTTAAGTGAACATAAGAGAATCTGTTTCTTGTATCCATTCATTATTTATTCACTCAGCAAATAGTTATGAGGCCCTACTAAGTTCCAGGCACCAGTAACATGAATGAGTAAATAAAAACAAAGATTCCTGTCCTTGTGGATCTTATTGTAAAGGAAGAAGTGATACAATAAGTAGTACATTCAATAAACAAACAAACTGTTAAAGATGTCAGAGAAAGATTCACTGATTCAGAGCAGATGAATGATTTAAACATCCATGAACCCATCAAAGTTAGGAATCATGACTGCATGGAATTAGAGTTTTGATAGGTACAATATTTTTGAATATATTAAATTGATGTACTTTTCATTCATCTTAAATCATAATACCCTAGGGCTCTCCTACCCTAATGGGTTTCAGTGCCTCAGAGAAAGGGCATCATCTAGAATAACAAAACCTGTGCTTCGTGTTGACTGTCAAATTAGATTTATTTTGGGTCTATAACAAGATAATAGTTCTGATAGTTGGGCCTTGTCAAAAAAGAAAAAAGAAATTCTCAAAACTCCTTCTCCATATCAACAGACAAATCTGGTGACTGCATACATGGGCTTTTCTATATGACTTTGGTAGAGAAAATTCAGAATAGAACATCACATAAATTTCCATCAAAGGGAGATAGAGAATGCTTCCAAGGGCACCAGCAGTTAGAGTTCTTATTTCACATCAATCCCTATCCACTTTTGAGGACCAATCCTGAAAGGGAATAATAAAAACACAAGATATATTGACATGGAATGTCATAAGCAGGTTTCTACTTTCAACTTGAAAAAAAAAAAAGCAACTGCCAAGGTGTTGAGAGTTGAACCATAAAGAAGGCTGAGCATCAAAGAATTGATGCTTTTGAACGGTAGTGTTGGAGAAGACTCTTGAGAGTCCCTTGGACTACAAGGAGATCAAACTTGTCAATCCTAAAGGAAATCAACCCTGACCATTCATTGAAAGGAGTGATGCTGAAGCTGAAGCTTCAATACTTTGGCCACCTGATGCAAAGTGCTGAGTCGCTGGAAAAGACCCTGATGCTGGGAAAGATTGAAGGCAGGAGGAGAAGGGGATGACAGAGGACGAGATGGCTGGATCGTATCATCGACTCAATGAACATGTGTTTGAGCAAGCTCTGGGAGTTGGTGATGGACAGGGAGGCCTGGCGTGCTGCAGTCCATGGGGTTGCAAAGAGTCAGATGCAACTGAGTGACTGAACAACAACCAAAGTGCACCCTTTTGAGGTGTCAAAGCTCCACAGGATATAATTGGCCACATGACATAGTCAAAAGGTAACTCCATCAGGCTGAACCACCTTCCCAGAACGCAGAGTGGTGTATAATGAATTGTCTATGATATGGGAAAGATTTTAAAGTGTCTCTTGGATACTACAAATGGGAGCTGAGAATTAAGAACCAAGAACCTGCCACTGATATGCTAGAGTAATTTTTAGGTTCTCTTTTACAGTTGAAATGAGGACGATGCGCATCCATTTAATATTATCATAGCTGATAACAAGGAGAATCACCTGGGCCAGAAAGAGCCAAATGAGACCAAGTTTTGGAGTGTGAAGTGGGAGGTGGAAAGGAGAGGAGCTAGGCCCCACTGTGTGGAAAGAACAGTTTCACCAGCTGTAAACTTGAGAGACATATAGAGAACGATGTTCAATCATCATGCTGGACGAGAATGATCTCAATGGAGCCCAAAAGAACCCAGGGGATAGTTAAGCCACCCACCCTCACTCACTCCAGCTTTCCTTTCTGCATCATCGTGAGTACACAAAAGCTCTTCATCTATACCTAATGCCATCTTGGATTTTGAGGAAGGACAGGAAAACCTTTTGGGAGGAAATTAACATACGTGAAAGTTACTTTCAAATATTAATTTACGCATATGTATCTAAAAGAAACTCAGATAATCTGAGAGACTGTTTAAAATTAGCAGTGAAAGAAACGCCTAAAATTAAGCTATTCCCAGCCAACCTTATGCAGCTAGAAACAATAAAGCTGAGTTGTAGTATATAAATCTTGATCCCTGGATAAAGATTTAGCTCCTAACTCAGCTATTAGGACTTATCCTGCCTTATTTTGTATGCACATAGAGCCAACTGATTTTACTTTGGCACACTTGGGGAGCACAATTGCTATTTTGGTAGGTGTCCAGATATTAAGAACTTCTGTTTATGATTTCTGAGAGATGTATTTTGGAAGGAAGAAGAGTTCTTTTGCCTGTTGAAGTACTTACAAGCTCTTTGATAAAAATTGCTTAAGAAGCTACATTTAAGATTTACTTAAGAGAGAAGGAAGAACTTATGGGCAGAACATGGCTCAGTTTCCTTCTTTTCTTGCCCATTTGTCACAAGAGCTCTCTCATTGGTCTAAAATTCCTCTTTGAATAAGCTGAAATCTTTCCCATGCTGGTATCTATTCCTTCCAACGTCAACCTAGACACACATAGACCTCTTTCCAAATCATATGCTGACCTCCATCTGCTAAAAGCCTTCCTCTCTGAGAATCACTCAGATTTTCAAGTCTTTCTAATTTTTTTCTCTGTAACAAGTTACTGTTGATAAACCATTTTCTTCTTCATGTGTGTTTCCAAATTTTAGTAAGTTTTATTCTAAATCTGACTCAGCAATTAAATCTGAGTGAATAAAGCTTTAGACATCTGAAAAAAGTTCTTTTATTCATTTTTCTGGAGAAGGCAATGGCATCCCATTCCAGTATTCTTTCCTGGAAAATCCCATGGATGGAGGAGCCTGGTATGGTGTTGGTGAGTCGGACATGACGGAGCGACTTCACTTTCAATTTTCACTTTTCACTTTCATGCATTGGAGAAGGAAATGGCAACCCACTCCAGTGTTTTTGCCTGGAGAATCCAGAGACAGGGGAGCCTGGTGGGCTGACGTCTGTGGGGTCACACAGAACTGGACACGATTGAAGTGACTTAGTAGCAGCAGCAGCAGCAGCTTTCACCTTTCAAGCCAAAGAGCAGCAGGAACACATTTTAATTGAGTAATGTTGTGTTTATTGCCTTATGGCAAGAATAAAGAGCTCCACCCTGGGGAACACCATGGCTGAGGTGGGTGGGAGAAGTATTGAAAAGGGTTCATTGTAGGATTTGAAATTAGATCATCTGGGAGATGATTCAAGGAAGTGAGACTTTGCTCTGCATGGGACGCTGCTAGGAAGCTGGGATAATTCTGCGATTGGGTATCTTAATAATTCTCACCTTGAATGTAAGCATCTGGTGATTTGTGAAAAAAAAGAAAGAAAGAAAGAAAAAAGCAGCAGTCACTGCTGCTTTAAATATTATGGAGAAATGTTTGGTCATTTTCTGGTTTGGACAATGTTCATGTTTTTATATGTATTCAAAAATGATTACAGTGTCATTGTATTGATCAATTACAGCCTCAGAAAGGATGATGTTGATGTTTTGTGAAATTTTTTATGTTCAACAGGAGCAAACCAAGGCCCGCCTGCGTGTGTTTGAGGCTAGTTTCTGCCTTTCAGGGCTGCTTTTCTCTCTTTATGTTCATTCATTCACTCACTAGACGTGGTTTTTCAAAAATTATAATTATTTAATTTGTTGTTTTTCTCACTTAACATGTTTTCCTGTTCTTTATTCTAGAAAATAGGCTCTATTAAGATATATATCATGACTAATTGGCTCTTAATTTTATCCCAAGTGACTTCTCAGTGCCACGGAACAAAGCAGCCAACAGACTGAGCAATTTTGGAATGTCTCAGATCAGACACAGACATTCATTTAAATCTTATGGCTCAGAGTTCTGAAGAAATGAGAATGGTTCGAAATCAGCCAGTTATTCCTAGCTTCAAAAAACAAAACTTTCCAATGAAAAGCTTTTAAGATATGTTCTCAGAAGCTAACCATTAGGGTATAGTTCTTTATTACACTATTTGTTTCAGATAATCTGCCAAGCTATTTAAAACATCAAATTATCAGAGTTCCATTATCCCCCAGAGAGAAGCCATCTTGTAGGTGCCTTGGGTGTTCACAAGCAAGGTTTGAGAAGCATTAACTTATACTGTCATTTAAGAGGGGAAATCATTCAGCTACGATGGTCTAGTTGATTAGAACATTGAAGAACCAAAAAAATCCTTCATCAAGAAAAGTATTCTAGAATAGATTGCTTTTCACACCTGATTTCAAGACATTTCAGTAACTGATGGATCGATATTTAACTCAGATTAGGCTGTTTTGAAGAATAATAACTTTCTCACATGTGTTAGACCACATGCGTATTTTGGTTGTTTTGGTGGATGGAAAGCTTTCTGAGAATAGATTTGTAATTAGAGAAGCAAAGGTCTTACTGACTTTTGAAGAAGCATCACCACTAACATCCTAATTTTCGATGACCTGTCACAGGGATGACTAATTGATTCTCTCATCCAAATAAGACCCTTTGCATCAGCTACTTTGTCAGATGCCATAGAAACAGTGCTGCTGCTGCTGCTGCTGCTGCTAAGTTGCTTCTGTCGTGTCCAACTCTGTGCGACCCCATAGACGGCAGCCCACTAGGCTCCCCAATCCCTGGGATTCTCAGTAGTGAATAGTAGATGTAATTTTTGCCATCTGAGATTTGAATCACACAAAACTGTCTAAACAAGGAATTTCCTGTGAGCTAAGTGTTACAAAAGTGAGACATATACAAAAATCCCTACAGCAATATATAGAAGGCGTATGCAGTCTCACAGGGTCACAGACAGAGGGAAGCAGCATAGGGTACAAAACAGGGAAAATAGCATTGGCTGAGATATCTTCACATGTCTTTAGACTTGTATATTTAAATCTTACATTTGTGATTCCAAATCTTAATACAGTCTTAAGATTTCATTTCTTAATATAAAAATGAATTGTCAACATCCCTACAGTGATATAACTATAGTTTTATATAGGTAAAGGGTACACAGGATCTTTTGTGTGCAAATCTACAAGTATCTCAAAATCACTGTTTGCTTTCTAAAAAAAATGAAATATATTTTGCAGAAATGTGTTTCATGTGTTGGAGAGAAGACTGAATTAGTAGACAACTCAGCCATCATAACTTCAAAAACTGTAGTTCTCAGCTAGTAGGATGTCTGGCTCATATTAATTGCTCTTCACAGCTTTGGTGATTGAATGAATGACTGCAAATCCTTAGTGAGCAGGCAGTCTGCTAACATCAACTGCAAAGTCTTGGTCATTATAGTGAAATATTCACTTAGTGTTTAAGAGGGGCTCTTAGGAGGTCAGCCAGCCAATTCCATTTTCAGAGATTACACACATAATAGCTTCTGTGAGTCATGAACACTTTTTTTAACTAGAAATTGTAATTCAAGTCAGGATTGTTTATATTTCTCTAATATTTTATCCTTTATTCCTAACAAGGCCTGGCCCAGACATCGAGGGACCATGTAAATACAGTTGACTGAATTATTAAAAGGATTCTCTTTGAGCACCTCAAAGACTACACAATGCTTTTTTAGTTAACATTTCCATCTAGGCAAGGAAGGTCAGGACCACACTTCAGCCACAAAGATTAGACTTGGCATAGTCAGCCGTGATAATATGAGCCCTGGGATTCCTGGCTTGGTTTCCCTGGAAAACGTAATTAATAACCCAGAGTTACTAAACCTCTAATCTAAATGTATTTTGGGATCTGCTTTTTTCCTATACCTCTATATCCTACACTGAAAGCAGATGAACCTATGTTTTCTCCATTTCTCCAAAAGGAGTTGAACTTCTGACCTGGGTTTTAAAAATGTTCACATTAATTAATTTATCAACACTGCAATCATCCACCTACCCATCCATCCATCATCATAATGAGAAGGAGGAGGAGGTAATATTTATCATCTACTCACCATATGTCAGGTAGTGTGCTGAAATTTTTATAAAATTTGTATTATTTCATTTAATTTTTACAAAAAGGCATTATACTCATCTTATAGATGATTAAATTGAGGTACAGAAAGACTAATTGCCTTGATTAAGATCACTTGGCCAGTGTTGATAATTCCCAAATTTAAATCTCCCACTCTGACTTCTCTCTCTTGAGCTTTAGATTCATGCATCCAATTCCACACTTGAACATCTCCACCTAATAAACAACTTACAACCAAAATGTTGATCACCCTCATCTCTGCCTCCATGAAACCTTTGTTCCCTCCTATCCACCAATCAGTGATTGACAGCTAGTGACTGACAACCTACTCTCTCAGGCTAAAACTGTAGATCTCTTTCCCTCTCACCTGACATCCTAACCATCAGCATATCCAGCCATCTCTACCTTCCACATAGATCCAGAATGTGGCCATTTTTCACCATCTCTAGTGACTGGAGTAACTGGAATTAGTAAGTGGAGTTACAGTTGGTCAGTGTGACATCAGGAATAAAGCCTTTCAATGGCCTTGGAAAATAATAACCAGAAGTATTAACCTTCTCTAACAGATGATAAAGACTGTCTTAGGAAAAGCAAATGTTTCCCTAAACTAAATTTCAAAGATCTTGTTTTATCTATTTATCATGGGCTTTCAAGACAGAAACATGAGCTGTTTTTAATATTGTTATAACCCCAGTATTTGGCACATAGTGTCAGTTCAATAACTATTTATTGAATAAATGAATTTTAATTCTCTTTATCTGTTTAGAAATGTTTATATTAGTCAAAAATTAGAAACAATATAAATACCCAGTAATAAGATATTGGATATATAATTTATGGAACATTAATACAATGAAATAAAATCCCTGTTAAGTAGAAGTATATCTATTGGCTTGGAAGACAATTTAAGTATGCTGCTTCATTAACAAAGTAAACTGTAAAATGTTTATATCTAATATAACACCATGTTTTAAATATAAGGACAGATGAATGGATAGACAGAAAGGAGAGATGGAAGAAGACCAGGAAGGAAGGAAGAAAGGAAAGAAAAGGGAAGGAAGGAAAGGAGATATTTAAAGGAAGAGAAACAAAACAGTAATCAAGAAGGGTATTTTCTAAAATGCTTTCTCTAGGTGATAGTTATAAATAATCTATTGTTTATTTTTATGCTTTTGCATTAGTAAAATGGATTACTGCATGCACATTAATCATTTTTTTAAAAATGTCTCATATAGAAAGTCAAATTTTATTGGCAACTTCATGTTTTATAAATTAATTGCAATATATTGAGAGTAATTTTCTTCATTGCTGCAAATAACAAAAAAATCCTCCAAACCAAATAAGCATCTATTTACTAGTATGTTCAACTATTGTCTCAGAAAAATTTCCACTGAAGTATATGCGTATGATAACTTTATGGATTTTTCAAATTAGATTCAGTTCCTTTCTAAATGCAATTCCTGTGCAACAGTAGGTATCCAATGGTAACTAAGCAGGGTTATTTGAACAATGCATAAATATTTCATAGCGTGCAAAGAGCCACAAATGCCGAACTCCAAAATGTCTGCAAACATGCAAGATTTCCAGCTTTCAGAGTGTAATTACTGTCTTGGGATTTGTGGGGTGTCTTGTTGAAGACTCTTTTTATTTTGATAAAATGATGATCTTGCAAGAAAAATGATACTCTAACTCTCATTTAACCTCAATGATCCTGATCAAGGAGAAAGATTCCTTTTGTAAATCATTTAAGAGAACAGTACCTAAAGCTTTTTGTTATCCAATAAAATCAAAGAATTCCTCTCCAATGGTTCCCTCACTGTCTGGGAAAATGGATTTATATCACAATAGACTGACAGCTTCAAAATCACATATTATTGGCAATGAGCTGCTGTCACTCTTTCAGTTCAGTTCAGTTCAGTCACTCAGTCGTGTCCGACTCTTTGCGACCCCATGAATTGCAGCACACCAGGCCTCCCTGTCCGTCACCAACTCCTGGAGTTCACTCAAACGCACATCCATCGAGTCGGTGATGCCATCCAGTCATCTCATCCTCAGTCATCCCCTTNCCCCCCAAAATAAAGTCTGACACTGTTTCCACTGTTTTCCCATCTATTTCCCATGAAGTGATGGGACCACATCACTCTTTAGGCTAAATTAAAAGTAAATGACTATCTCAAGCTCCTTTTCTCACATGCACATTACAGAATAAAGATTTTTAAAAAATAACAATAAGCCAACAATTCAGAAACCAATTTTGAAATCAGAGGGGAAATTCTAGTGAGAATGCTTTTTTATGCAGTCGGTCAGTCTTTTGACTTAAGAATAAATGAATGTGAGAGGTAAGACTGCTGTTTTAAAATACAACTGAGAGATAGCAATCAGGCAATAGAGACACATAAAATTCATGGCGTACACTCATGGAATGAAAAGTCAGAGAGAAAGGTGAGAAATCTGCAAATTGTGTGGACCACCCAGGAAACAACCTGCATCTCCAAGAAGTTCCAAACATAGGACCTTAGACAGTCCCTTACATCTGACACTGGTGGGGTCTCTCTCCCTGATGAAGGCGATAATCAGTGTCCTCAATAACCAGGATTATGTTCTGGAAATGTCTGTGGTCACAGAACACTTTGGGAAAAGAGAGAAAGTGACCTTCACTTCTTCTTCAAAAAGGATTCTGAACTACTAATCAAATCAGAGCATCAGGTTATCCTCTACTTCCAGATGTCTTGATTGAGGACTGGCCATTTTAGTATTTATAAATGGGGTATGCCTCTTATGAACAGAGAAAGTTCCCTTCAGGGCAGGAGGGAATGTGAATTTCGTTTGGTGTTGGTTTTCTCGAATACCAGAATTAGTACTCAGTTCTGTAATGTAGATCAAGACCTGTGGCTAGAATTATCCACACTGGGCACTTCTGCTCCAGAAGGGATGTCTGAGTGCTGTAGTTGTCCATCAACTGGTACATCAGTGTTTAAAAAGATTGGGGGAAAAGCACAGCCCCACTAAGGACACTTCCAAAGAATGATTATCAAAGTCCTCCCACTGGGGGCATTTGTTGAAAACCCGCTCAAACTACAGACAATCTAAAGTTGTAACAAACATTTTTCCTAGTCTCTGAATGACTAGGTAGTTCTAGTGAATTCTGAATATGTGAGAGAAACTTGTATTTATTGACATAGGTAGGTATAATCTTTGAAATGGATAAAAGTTAAAAAATAAATAAAATTCACTTTTAAGCTCTGCAGAAGGCACTATCTCCATCTTCAGTTTCTTGTAAGGGCCAGGAGTGGTGATAACCTGCGAGATTCATACTGAATCTTTTGTGGTGAGTGAGCTGAATTGATGAAAAAACAGAGACCATGAGGAAACAGAAGTGGAGAGAGAAAAATACCAAACAAAGATTGAATGAAGGCTAGTTGATAATGGACCAGAAGTAAGAAAACACACCAAAAGGAGCCAAGATCAGTAAAGTGGTTGAAGCCTTTAACCGCCACAGGGAAGAGGGAATGATGACAGAGGTTTGCAGTGATGCTCTGCATTCTTCTCCCTTTCTGGGGAACCTCAACAGTGTAACAGTGCATGTTCAGATTCTCAGGAGCTCCCCATTAGCCTCACGGCCATAAGCATTCACTCAGTTGCTCCAGCCTGAATAAATCTGTTCCATGCCACTAAAAGAGCCTAAATTAAAGCAAGTTTACAATAAGAAAGAACAAAGAAATCACTTATAATCTCACTGCTCACACATAATGAGCATTAGGGGGTATTCATCCATGGTGTTTTTGATGAATAAAAACATCTTAAATGATGTTCATATAAGATCTATAGAAAACAAGTAATTAAAATTCAAGTAATTGAAGCAAAGACGAAAGTGACGATCACCTAAAATACTTAACTGCTTGGAAATGAAGAGGTGAGGGTTGGGGCTTGGTGCAGTTAAGTGCCTCAATTAATTTTCTTACTGCTTTCAATGCTCTTTTTGCCTGGACAGATAGCTCCTCTGATTTGAGAGGCACTCAGTCATTTGGTATGTGTGTGACATAAGGCATGCTATTTCATTCAGGCTCCTTTAAGCTCGTAAGCATATTGCAACTACAAAAAAAAAAAAAGAATGGAGGGAAATGGATGGCTATGAACTTCATTAATATTAAATATTAATCCCTCACAAATTAAGGTACAGTTTTCCACTGAATGTTAAAATCATTCTTATAGCACATCTAAAGGGCAAGTAGGATACCTCCTCCTTATATATGGAAAACTGGATAAACCAAGAGAGGAGATGACTTCTTCAATGTCAAACAGCAGCATAATCAGTAATGTAAGCCAGGCCTCGATTGCTGTTAAACTTTAATTTATTCAATTCAGTCCTATATTTATTAGATGCTTCCAAATTAGTCAAGGCTCCCCAGGTGGCACAGTGGTAAAGAATACACCTAGCAATGCAGAAGACACAAGAGACACGGGTTTGATCCCTGGGTAAGGAAGATCCCCTGGAGTAGGAAATGACAACCCATTGCAGTGTTCTTGCCTGGAAAACTCCATGGACAGAGGAGCCTGGGGGGCTACAGTCCAGGGGGTCGCAGAGAGTTGGACACGACTGAGTGACTAAAAAACAACAAGACAGTCAACACTGTCTAAGTCTCTGGGGACACAACATAAATACAATTCACTCCTACTTTAAAGGCTTTTACTGTTTAGTGGGGGAGGTTGGCAGAAACAAATTATTATAACACATTTTACAGAGGAAATCATCATCATCTTTGTCATTGTCACTATCCTCATCAACACTTACGTATACTTTAGCACTGTCCTGTTTTCTTCACTTGAGTTCTATGTTTCCATCCTCAAACAACCAAAAGAATTTAGGCACTATCAATGGCTCCAGTTTACAGACATGGAAAAAAAGACTTTGAGGGATTAATAACTATTTGATGTCACAAAGTTAGACCATGTCATGCTTAAAGCCTAAGTCCAGGTTTATCAGCCAGCATAGTTCAGGCTTATAATCACTTATATTGATGTGTCTCCTATATTTACAGAGAAGGCAATGGCACCCCACTCCAGTACTCTTGCTTGGAAAATCCCATGGATGGAGGAGCCTGGTAGGCTGCGGTCCATGGGGTCGCTAAGAGTCGGCCACGACTGAGCGACTTCACTTTGACTTTTCACTTTCATGCATTGGAGAAGGAAATGGCAACCCATTCCAGTGTTCTTGCCTGGAGAATCCCAGGGACGGGGGAGCCTGGTGGGCTGCCGTCTTTGGGGTCGCCCAGAGCCGGACATGACTGAAGTGACTTAGCAGCAGCTCCTATATTTAAGGTTTATATAAATTGCTCCAGGAATAAAAATGAGGGACACTTTTAATTAGGAAATAGAAATAATGCAAAGACTCTTGATGGCTTATTGGTTTTTGTGAGAGCATTTTGGTATTTCACTCTCTTTTATCAAACTCTGATGCCCAATAATAACTAAGAGTCAGTCAAAAGACCTGGTCTCACATCCCAGCTCTTCTAGTCAGCCTACACTAAAATTGCTCAAAGGGCAACAGAACAAAATTCTCAAGGGCAACAGAGCAAAAATATTTCACAACATTTCCATGATGCTTATTTAATTCTGCTGATGGCAGTTATTCTTAAATGATTGGGAGGGCTTTTTTTTTCTCTGAAAGAAAATGGTACTCAGTCCTTCAGCTCTAATGTTGACACCTACTACTTTTCTATCTACTTGCGAGAACTGGAATATGTCTAAGGGTTAAAAGGTTAACTTACTTAGGCAACATCTTAATTGCTGCTCCTTCATAATGTGTAATAAAACAGCATTTACTTTCAACAACCCCCTTGTTAAAATTCTTGGGACTTAAAATGGTATAAAAGGAAAGCAATTAATTATAATTCTACTGAAGTGATCTTTTCTTTGTGGAGTTGAATGTAACATCCTAGTTAGGTTTTCAATATTCTTACCACAAACTACAAGTTGGTTTCTGAATCAGCTTACAGAAAAGAAACAGAGAGGAAGAAAACTCACCGAAGGTGACTAACAGTCTATTAGCCTAGGAGTAAGAATCAGAGTCACAGGGGTCCCAGACTTCAGTGGAAAGTCAAACACCAGCTAATTTTATCCCCAGTGCCAATTAATAGGGAAGGCAGTAACTCTGCAATCCCTATAAAGAAGTATCCAATGGTGGCCAGTCCCAACACAATATTGTATACAAAAGAAGCAGTCAGATTTATAGTCTTAAATAATATTCTAACAACAGCATTTATTGACCTCGAATCTATCTTCAATGTCTACTTTGTTCAGTCTTCAATCTTGCAAGTTACATGTGTACCTTTTGTCAACTGTCAGGTTCCTGGGAAAGGCCAACCATTTATGACCCAAAGACTAATGTTGACAACAGAGGCCTCTTGCTGCAACAATTTCAGAAGATTCAGAAATGGAACATCCTATATGTTGAAAAAAAAAAAAAAAGCCCTTCGATAACAAATGCAAAGAGGTTTTTCAAGATTTAAGAAGCAATATTCAAAACCCAAGATTGAAGTAACTTTTCGAAAGAACACACACATTGCGGTTTTGAACCAGGTGAGGAGTCATATAGACTTGGATGTGAATTCCAGTACTACCATAAAAAAAAAAAAAAAGACGGGAATTATTTCAGCTCCTTGAGCCTCAGTGTTCTCATATGTACAATGGGGATAAAAAGAAAGCCTTTGTCACAGAGTGTGGGTTATGAGCTTTGCCAGATGCTTTATGTACTTTTCTGTTCATTTTAGTCTCACTTTATCCATTTCACATAGGCACTTTCATTTTCTCTATTTTTACCCGTGTGGAAATTGAGACTTCAAGGATTTAAGTATTTGCTCAAGGTCAAATAGCCAGGAAGTGTTTTCAGTGGGATACAAGCCCAGGAATCTGAACCTGAGCATTAAAGTTTTGACTTATATTCTGTACAGTCTCTTATGTATAGAGTGTCTGGCCTACAGAAAGCACTTAAGAAATATATATCACCATCCTCACCCTCACCATCATCATTGTTACTACTTCTGCTACTATCATTCTTCTATAGTTCCTACCATGACTCCTGCCCTGCTCACTACTGTTTCTACTACCACTACCATAACTAATACATACTTGGGGAAAAAGAAAGATTGTGCAAAAGATTGTGACACTTGTCCTTTTAATAAATGGAAACATTTTAATCCAACAGAATTTCATAACCGAATCTTACTGGACAGTTTGAAACCAATATGCCACGTTTCACTGAGCAGAATTTCCGAGTGACATGTCTAACCTGGTAGTGCTATATTTATTCATACTTTTATGTTCTCCTTAGATATAAGGTAAATAATATAAAGGGAAAAAAGAATCAAGGGATGCAAAGATTAGATAGATAGAGATAGCTATTTCACTACTGAAAAATACGAGCCAGTATGGAACCCCAGAGAAACCCACTGTCCCAATCCAGTGGGCTTTGCTCTCAGAGACTGGTCCTGTCATAGACATGCTATGAAATCTAAAGTAAATCAGTCAGCTTCAGTGAGTCTCTCTCCTTTTTTTAAAAAATCACAGAGAATATACTATCAGGGTGCTTCTAAGTCTAATAGTCTGTAAATCCATAAAAATGCTGTTTTTCTTATAATAAATCCATAGGTATAAGTCATCCTCTTAGAAGCCCACAACAAATGGAAAAATCTGCCAAAAGGAGGTCTCTTCAGCTGGTTTTTATTTTCTAATTAACCAAGAACAAGGATGGCCTGTCTGAAATTTTCCTTTGAAAGTCTAGAATTTAGATGCATGTCACTGCACACAGTGTTTTCTCTTCAGAAATCCTTCTAATGAGCTGGGGGAAGAGCATATTATTCCTTTTTAGAAAAATTTCACTAGAGTTCTTTGTACCCTAAAATAAATAATTATTGCTGAAAACTGCAAGAATAGGTTAATACTGCTCTGAATGCTTTATATTTGTAGCATCCTTCTCTGTTTCCCAAGCTTTTGCATTTATTATGTCATGTGTTCCAAACTTCAGATCAAACCAGTGATGCAAACTTTAAACCCATAATGTCCAACTGGCTGTCCACATCTCTATGCAGACATTCTACTTGGGGTACCACAAACTCCACAGTCCAAAGCTGAACTCATTGAGTCTGTCAATACTCCGTTATGCTTTATCTCAGTTAATGGCATTGCTGTTCATCCAGTTCTCGAGACTCTGTAAAATCTGACTCTTCTGTTCTTCTAAACTTGCCCTCAGACAATCAAGACCTGCCTACTGAATTTCCTAAGCATTTCTTTTTTTATTTTTATTGAGGTATAGTTACTTTATAATGTTATATCAGTTTCAAGTATACAATGTAGTGACTCAGTTATATTTTTTTCAGATTTTTTTCTTCCATTATAGGTTATTACAAGATATTGAGTATAGTTTCCTGTGCTATACAGTAGGTCCTTGTTAGTTACCTATCCCACCTATAGTAGTGTATACATATTAATCCCAAACCCCTAAGCATTTAATATATCCTCTCTCCATCCTTTCACTAGCGTTCATATTCCACCTCTTCCTCTGTTACCTGGATCCCCATAGGTCCTCCTCACTAGTCACCTGGACTGTCATCTTATTTCCTTCAAACCTATGCTCCATAGATCCACCAGAATAGTATTTAAAAATATCACCCCCTGATAGCACCGTGAAGGAGTCCACAATATAAAAGCCGAGTACCTTAGCGACTGGACCCTCATCTACTTCTACGGCCTCACATCCCCTGCTTTCTGGTCCAGCGGTCTGAGTCTCTTCTGCTTTTACACATGATGTCTGCTCTGCTGAAATGGCCACCTGCTACTACCACATCTGATAGGTGACCTGGCAGAGTCCTCCTCATTATTTAAAGCTCAGCTACCCTCAAATAAAAACATAATAAAAGCAAATAATTAAGTAGTACTTATAATGTGCTAGGCTAACCAAATTACAAGTATGAACTCATTCAATTTTTGCAATGACCATATTCACCAAAAGCTCTTTTTATTAATATTCTTATTCTCATTTTAATATGGGAAAACTGAGGCATAAAAAGGCTAAATGACTTACTCAAGGTCACACATGTAGCAAATGGCAGAGCTGGAATGTGAATTCAGGTTGCCTGACTCCAGAGTTCTTTTCTTATCTACTACACCTCACCTCCTCCAGCGTCTTCCATGATTTACCAATATCACTCCACCCACCTTCCTGGTATGACATAGTTGCCGGCAGTCTCAGGCTCTTGTTTTCCATCCTAGTGGTTGATAGTGCATCTAGTCCATTGTTTCCCAAAGTGCAATCCTAGCAATACCTTCATCAGAATGGTCCAGCATATGTGTCCCAAGATAAAGAATTCATGTTTCTCTTTTTTCTGAAAATCATCCCTAACATGCAGAATTTCATACCTCACTCCAGACCTACTAATTTGAAAATTCAAAGGAAAGAGACTGGATACATGCATCACAAATAATCTACATAGTAGAGTCTTACGTGTAACAATGTGGGGGATTAAATCAGCTAAGACATAGCAAAATACTTAAAAGGTTAGTCCTATTGTTATTATGGTTGTTTTTCACTACTATTTGACCCAAGGAGAAGAAATAAGAACAACTTTTCTATTCACTAAAAAAAAAAAAGTCGGAAAGAGAGAAAGTAAGCCATGTAATAACCATAACACAGGGGTCTCCCTTGATCAGACAGAGAAAATTTTGAAAGGAAATAAGTTTGTGGTTTCCAGTGCAATGTTCTTTGGGGCTTCTTACAGGGAAACTACAGGGGAAGAGAAGACACAGTTACACTTTTATTTTAGTAGCTCTGTTCCCGAGAATAGTGGCGCCTGCTTAAGTAACATGACCACAAGTACAGGAATTGGCGTGATTAAAGATTTAAAAGCTGAGAACCATCAGCATTGTCATACAATGATATCTCAAGCCTCAGAACAGCAGAAAGAGCCAGCTAATATAAACAAGAGGACGCTGATCTAGAAATAGATGTCTAGTTCTGAAAGAGCAGATTTACAAGAAAGTTAACCCCATCAGGGCATGAAGATCCTTGATGGACAGAATGACATCTCAACTATAATCATCCACAAGTTGAAAATCTTGCTCCACTTTGTATTTCTTATTTCGAATGCATCAGTTATTTAACTTATCTATTACCTAATAGTCAGTTCAAAACTTCTTTTTTTTTTTTTTTCAAGTCAGGAGTGTTTGTCTGGTGTGGATTAGTTTTTAGTCTCTAGTTACCAGTGCCCAGAGCCAGCAGCCAATAATTTAATCAATTATGCCTACAAAATAAAACCTCCACAAATATCTTTAAACAGTAGGGTTTGAAGAACTTCCAAGTTGGAGAACACATGCAGGTATTGGAAAGTTAGTATACTCCACCACGGAGGGGATAGAGCTGTACTCAGGACCCTTCTGGACCTCACTGTGTACTTCTTCATCGGGCTATTCATTTGTATGCTTTCTAATATCCTTTAAAATAAATTGTCCATGGTAAGTAAAGTGTTTCCTGACTTCCATAACCTATTCTAGGAAATCTGCCAGTATGAGACCCTCAATGGGACCCTCAATGTATACCCAGTTGTTCAGAACTATGGGAGGCTTGGGACTTTGATCAACATTTGCTAGGGGCGAGGAGCAGTTTTGTGGGACTGAGCCTTTAACCTCTATTCAAGTAGACAGCATCAGAATGGAACCGGGTTGTAGAAGGTCCAATAGGTGACCAGAGAGTTGGAGAACCAGTAATGGTGGAGAATATCTCATACAGTTGGTATAAGAAGTGTGGCTGAAAACACTTTCAAAAGGAATGAGTTTGAAAGACCATGAATAACATTCAGGCATTAGGCAAGAAAAGTTGCTCAGTGACCCCAATGTTGTGTTTAAAAACAGAGCAACACACTATGCTGCTGCTGCTAAGTCATTTCAGTCGTGTCTGACTCTGTGCAATCCCATAGACGGCAGCCCACCAGGCTCCCCCATCCCTGGGATTCTCCAGGCAAGAATACTGGGGTGGGTTGCCATTTCCTTCTCCAATGCATGAAAGTGAAAAGTGAAAGTGAAGTTGCTCAGTTGTATCTNTCTTTTAATTTCATGTCTGCAATCACCATCTGCAGTGATTTTGGAGCCCCCCCCAAATAAAGTCTGACACTGTTTCCACTGTTTCCCCATAAAACTCAGCAGTGGACACAGGACTGGAAAAGGTCAGTTATCATTCCAATCCCAAAGAAAGGCAATGCCAAAGAATGCTCAAACTACTGCACAATTGCACTCATCTCACATGCTAGTAAAGTAATGCTCAAAATTCTCCAAGCCAAGCTTCAGCAAGACATGAACCGTGAACTTCCAGATGTTCAAGCTGGTTTTAGAAAAGGCAGAGGAACCAGAGATCAAATTGCCAACATCCGCTGGATCATCGAAAAACAAGAGAGTTCCAGAACCAGACCACCTGACCTGCCTCTTGAGAAACCTATATGCAGGTCAAGAAGCAGCATTTAGAAGTGGACATGGAACAACAGACTGGTTCCAAATAGGAAAAGGAGTACATCAAGGCTGTATATTGTCACCCTGCTTATTTAACTTCTATGCAGAGTACATCATGAGAAATGCTGGGCTGGAAGAAACACAAGCTGAAATCAAGATTGCCAGGAGAAATATCAATAACCTCAGATATGCTGATGACAACACCCTTATGGCAGTAAGTGAAGAGGAACTAAAAATCTTCTTGATGAAAGTGAAAGAGAAGAGTGAAAAAGTTGGCCTAAAGTTCAACATTCAGAAAACTAAGGTCATGGCATCTGGTCCCCTACAGTATACCAGGTAGGTAAGCCAAAACTGAAAAATTGCAACCCAGCAACAATGAAAGTGATGGATACTGAAAGATACTTCCTGTTCCTGCTAGAGACAGCTTTCTTGTCTCCCTAACTTACTTGATGGCTGTCATGATTTGGTTAAAAGACACAAATTGCTGAATATATGACCAATAGGAAATCATTTGCTAAGTACAAAATCCATACCTTTATACACATTTTTGCTCTACTCAACACATCTAGAGTCACTCATGACTCCTTTAATGCAGGACAACCACAATGCCGGTATTAAAAAATCTAACCATGACAAGTGATAATTAGCTGAGATGTATATACCAAGGCCATCCTTTTTCTCTCTCAAAAATGCAGATATTTCCCAGAAAGAGTATGGAAAAAAGAATTTAAATGAAAGGGGGAAAAGCACTCCTAGAGTTTGCCTCATTGTCTTATTAAATTTACAACATGAACATCAAAATAATATAACAGCAGAAGCCAAAATAGGATACTTCTCGGGCAGGAAATAGAAAAATATACACACACATACACAAAATATTTCCAAGGAGTTAAGACACTTTCTTGGACAAGTTATGTTACAATAAAATATTAATATGTGCTCATTTATCATGTGTTAATTAGCAGAATAAGCTGTAGGAAGTCCGGATTACCATGCAAATGTTAATTAGGTCATAATTTATGTTAAGCATTTCTAAGTTTAGGAGCACTGCGTCTCATTTAGCAGCAGTTGAACTTTAGAAATAATTTGCATGTGCAACTGCTCGTTTTCAATTTTAATATGACAGTCACTTCATTTTAATAAATACAAGAACCTGCATTTAAATAATAGCAAATTCAGAGCTAATTTGGTCACAGTCAGTACATTTCCCCAGGAGATGGAAACTCTGTCCTTTAATCACCACTCAGGTAAAAAAAAAAAAAAAAAAAAAATGCTTCAGAAGATGCTTTTTCTAAATAGCTAAGAGACTGCTCCCTGCTTCCCAGCCACCGTCCAGAATATTGATGCCCTACTTTTGTTTTGAAGAAATTGTGCACTTGGATGGTTTCTATGTGAGCCAGCTTGACCAACTTGAGGTCCCACTTGATCACGTTTTCATTTCCTCATTTTGGTTTGTCACAGGTACAAACATATAGCAACATTCTGTCAGTTTCCTCCCTTATTCTGTTTTTTTTACATTTGAACTCAACTGTTTTCAATTTTTTTTTAAATTCTTTTTTTGTTCTGTTTCACAACAATGAATTATCCCAGTTACTCCTGAATCTTTATAAGCAGGAAGAAACTCCAACTGAAAAGGTTGTTCTTACCTTCGTACCCCTGATAGGAAACCTTGCAGTTAAAAAAAAAAAAAAAAAAAAAAAGAGCAATCTCAGAACCTCCGCAGTGGAAAATCTTTTTATTTACTAGTTCAGAGCCAGGCGTAACTTTTCTCCTGTCACAGACCCCTTTGGCGATCTGGTGAAGTCAATGGACTCTGTTCAATGTAATCATTTAAACACTTAAAATATGGATTAAAAATGAAAACACTTATTGTAAAATAGTATTTTTTAAATATATGACATAGTAGTATATGCACTTCTTTATTAATGCATGGAAGAACATGATCTGAGTCTGCTAACTGTTGTGGTTTAAAATATCTATAGTAATAAGCCTAACTATGACTTCCAGCCATTTGCATTTCAACAATATGAAAATTTCCTGGGATTTCCATTGGTGACAAAGTCACAAGGGTACCACTTAAGCTTCTATGGTCTGTTAAATATTTCATAATTGAATGAAGTGTTACACTTAAGTTAAAGGATAGTGGAGATAAAGATGCGATTATGTTTTTGCTCAAGTTGACAAACCTGAATTTTCTCTGCTTTAAACTACTGATTTGGAAGAAAATTTTTTTCTAAACTTCTAAAAATATTTTAATTAATGTGTCTCTAATTTAAAATTTTATGCTATAATATGAAGCATAATACATGAAAAAAAATCTTTTTACACACAAAAATATCTTCATTTAATGCTTCTTGTCTATGTGCATGCATCTTTTTACATATTTATAGTTACAATGCATACAAAATTTATATCTTTTATCTTTTCCTATTATCAGTAGCAAGAGCATTTAAAGTCCACTCTTTGATGAGAGACCCCCAATTGGCTCAAGAATAGAGAGAATATAGGCTCATGATAACCTTCCCCCTGTCCCCCCGCAGATCTAAGTTTATTTTACATGTGGGCTTCCAAATAAGCTTTGAGTCACACTTTTCTTTTTTCATGTGCATGTGCTGCCAACATTTAAAAACCGTAACTTTCAAATAAAAACTAAAAACTTAGATTTCCAACTTCTCGTGGACAAGGCTGGTGCTGCATTTCTACATGGCAACAGTCCACTGGAACTGAGCCTGTTTTTTCATCTAGATACAGTGGACTCCTATCCAAATTAAGTTTTCTTTTTTGTTTCCTGTCTGGCCTTTAAAGACATTTTAATTGGCAACCCCCTGCTAGAGGATAAAACTCTTACTCTTCAGCCTGTCATTTAAGACCCTCAGTAACTGGTGCTTTCAATGAATTATATTTACCAATCAAATTAATGATCAAAATAGTGTCACCATTGTCCCAGGAAAGGAATAGCCATCTTTTCCTACCATGGACTTATCTTCATTTAATTCAACTATTAGGATTGCTTCTTGATTATGTTTTTGTTCTTAATCAGGTCATATCTATATTTCAAATTGTAATTTAAATATTACCCCCCCCAAGTCCCCTATCCTACTTCAAACAGAAATATGTGCCCCCACTCTCAAGTGCAGCTAACGTAATACATATTTTGATTTACCGTGTAGATTTTCCAGTGGATAAAACCTAGGGTCCTGTACATACATAGAAAGTAATTTTAATTAGTTGTTTATTTTATATGAACTGGTTAGGTCAAGAACCTGTTTTTTGTTTTGTTGATGCTTTGTTGTTTCTCTCTATTTGCTGAACTTTTCCCTTTATCAGATTATTCTCCAGAAGCCACAAACTAAGGTTTTGGGGGCCTGTACATCATTTCAAATGACAAAACTCTTCCTTCTTTGAGCATATTTCTGGCATCTCTATAAAATATTTGCACAGAATCACAATTTTGGGCCTAGAGCCCCATGTGGCAGCTATTGGCTGAAAGTGAGCAACAGAAGTCTCCCTTACCAAAGGAATATGACCTCCAGTTTGCTACAGTCCTCACCATTCTCTATTGAAGTGCACTTGCTCCATTTCACGGCTTTCTGGGTGGCTCAAATGATAAGGAATCAGCCTGCAATGCAGGAGATCCAGGTTCGATCCCTGAGTTAGGAAGATACCCTCCAGAAGGAAATGGCAACCCACTCCAGTCTTCTTGCCTATAGAATCCCATGGAAAGCCTGATGGGCTACACAGTTCATGGGGTTGCAAAGAGTCAGGCACAAGTGAGCAACAAACACCTTGATCCATTTCAGTAGCCTATATTATTTGCCTACTCACCTGCTCTGAAGCATCTTGATTTGAAACCACCTAGTCTAAACAAAGATATATCTTTTTAAAAAGCATAAGTGATAATCTACCAAGAGGCTTTGGTGGTTAGAAATATAGTAGCAGAAGATAAATTGACAGCTTCCACAATAAAATACTACTTTCTTATGCCTAGTATATATACTCTCGCCTGGAAAATACCATGGACGGAGGACCCTGGTAGGCTGCGGCCCATGGGGTCACTAAGAGTTGGACACGACTGAGCGACTTCACTTTCACTTTTCACTTTCATGTATTGGGGAAGGAAATGGCAGCCCACTCCAGTGTTCTTGCCTGGAGAATCCCAGGGATGGCGGAGCCTGGTGGGCTGCCATCTATGTGGTCGCATAGAGTCAGACACAACTGAAGCGACTTAGGAGAAGCAGCAGCATATATATATGCTGAAGACATTAAAGTCTTTAATATGAATTTGAGAACAGAGACCAAATGTTTGAGGTGTCATTTCTACATTTTCCAGGAAAGAGGAAAATCCCATTTTGATCAGGGATAAATGTCATATATTCAGAAAACATAAAAAGAGAGAAACCCTGCTTGACAACTGGTTCAATTTCCCCCTCTTTCCCAGAAGGATGTTTTGTGGAGAAAAATGACCTCATCCTCAAAAATAGAGATATTTCCTGAATGTTCTTAATGCACCTTTAATCATTAACTATAGTTTTATTCTTCACTTTTTCAACTGCTCTTCTTTGGAATCTATTTCTCTTTCAAGCCACTGTACATGATCAATAGTGCTTATGACCTGCGCCAACTGTATCTGTTATTCTATGTCTTAAATCATCACTTTCAAGCTTTGAATAAAACCTTTGGCTTTTAAGGATGTGATAAACAAAGGCACATAATCACGCCTGAACCCTTTCTAATTCTGTGGATGTGTGTACATCCCTCCTCAGGCCTACTGTCCCTATGCTAACTCCCACTGTGCTTTTTAGTCCATTCTCACAGAGAAACCATCTCATCACAGGGAACTTATTCAGTCTTTTCTCAAGACTGCTCCCGCTTTCCCCATTCTCCTTGAGGTGTATCAGACTGAATATAGAATTATTGATATGTAAGGTTCATATAAATAGAGAAACTTATCAAATACTATATTTTTAAATTGTTTTTTGTCATTTTCATAATCAAGATATGAAACCTCTTAGCCTGAGGCTTAATAAATGTCCTCAAATTATGCCACCAGACATAAGCCATCTGCACCCAGCATTGATGAGAATGACAAACTCATACATGCTGTGTCCCAGAGCTCTCCACTGGGAAAAGTTCATGGTCTCCACAATGGCCATTGTCCACTCAGTTTAAGTAGATATTTACTCTCTACAACTCTTAGCTCTATCTCCAAGAAAAGGTGAGAGAAACATCCAGAGAGAGAGCACACATACACACACTGCTAAGGAGGAATTTGAACCTGTGGCAAATCTGAACCAGTATCAAAAGACACTATGGGATGATGTTGAATCATCCATCTTGACAAGATGGCTTGTGACAGTGAGTCATGAAGAATCCACATTTTCATTATATAGAGTCTACCCGCTAAGAAGAGCAATCAAAACCCAGCTAATTGAATTATCCATGAACCCATTTAAAGAAGAAATATAGCTCAATAAAATTATATAGCCTCTCTGCAGACTGTCCCTCCAACTCTTTGATCTTGCCTCTGAGGCGTATGTGTCTGGCATCCATGACAAAGACCCATGGCTTAACCGAGAACAGGCCAGGACGTGGTCTCAGTTGAAGCCAGTTTCTCCACATTCGTGGGGGCCAGGGCAATGTGATTCACAATCAAAACGGAAATCCACTATAAAAATAAAATGCATAGATTTCCCAGGAAAGGCCTGGAATCTCATTGGTTGGTTTACCCATCAGCTTCTCTATCTGCATTTCCCCCATTCTAGCTTCCCTCCTACAAGGTAAGCTATCATGGCCTCCAACAATACCTTTTGAAATAAAATATACCCTTCCTGGTGGTAACATCATACAGCCAACATCTGGACATGTGAATGCCAACCAGCTGGTATAAAAGCAATGATAAAGGGGGAACAAGGGAATGTGGGATGCTATGTGTGTATGTAAACACACATACATATGGTTGCAATGGGGGATTTTCAAAGCAGAGGAGCACTCAGGTTAAAGGATAACATGGAGACATCAAAGATAAACTTCTCTTCCTTCCCAGTTCTGCTTGGGTAAGCCTTGATTATCAAAGGAGAAAGCCTTCTTAAACAGTCAGAACAAATTCTCTCACTTTAGCCTTCCAAATGGGATGTGAATAGCTAGGGCATCCAGCCCCAACTTGAAGAAGCCAGAACAAGTCTATGGAGCCCCACCCCCCCCACCACTGACTCACAAAAACAGATTTATGTGCATCCAATAATTTAGGCTCAGGTGCTCTTCTAAGCAAAAACAATTACCTTCCCTCTGTCATGGCACTTGGGTTAATAATTACCAACTGAGTCAGTACATCAAACAAACACATTTTTACCAAGACCTTATTTCCTCTGAATCTTTCATGTATTTAGTTAGTGCCATCTCTTGGCTAAATCATGGAGTAGGTAAACATTACTCATGAGGCCTTTCTCTCGATTTGCTTCCCTACCTCCCAGATCCCATCTGTCATTGCACAAACATACGCTGAGTGGCCCTTGCTAACCACAGAGTTCAGGGACCCTATGATGGGGTCTTACCTGACTGTGTATTCTCTACCCAGCACCCCTTCTTTTCTGCTGAAAACTCACCTCTCATGTATTCTGCTCTCTCAGAAATTTTTTCTCCACCTTTCAAGGTAACTCATTAGTGAGTAGGAATGTAGACTCTGGGCCAGGTCACTTGAGTTGAAATCCCACTTCTGACATGTAATAACTCTGTGATCTCTAAGTTATTTAGCTTTTCTGCTTCAATTTCTTCATCTATAAAGTTGGACAACTAATCGTTTCCACTTTATCGGGTCATTGTGAGGAATAAATGTATTTTTATATTTAAAACATGATTAGAGCAGTGCCTGGCACTTTCAAAACACTCAATAAGCATTGCTGCTATTATTATGAGTGTGAACATACTAAGTCACTTCAGTCTTATTTGAAGTGGACCCTATGGACTGGAGCCCGCCAGGCTCCTCAGTCTATGGGATTCTCCAGGAAAGAATACTAGAGTAGGTTGCCATGCCCTCCTCCAGGGAATCTCCCCAACCCAGGGATCGAACCTGGGTCTCCTGCATTGCAGGCAGATTTCTTTATCATCTTAGCCATCAGGAAAGCCCTACTATCATTATAAATGGCATCAAGTATCAAAACAAGATTCCTCTTATCATATGGTTTATTTTTCAAGCCATTATCATGAATTTTCTTCAATGCTTTTTCTCAGCCTCCTGTAGGAAATATGAGTTGTCAGGAAAGCAGGCATTTTGACATCATTCATACCCTGAAAGTGATTGGAACGATTACTTATTACTCAGCATGTGAGGATTTTATATAAAACAGCAAACTTCTCCACAGTTTGTTCCCATCTTCAGCAATCACTGGTAGCTTCTGATCCTGAAACTTCTCAATTTATGACTTTTTTTTTTCTGTCACCAGAGCTCATCTCTATCTGTAGTCAGTGACTGAACTTAAACATAGAGCAGTCTTTTGGGAAATTATATGAGCCTTTTAATATGGCCTATTCATTAAAAGTAACCAAACTAAAATTTTTTTAAAGTTGGGAAACTTAGATATCAGTATCTAACTCTACCCAATAAAAGGAAGCCAACTGCATTCTGAGACGTTAAGAAACATGTGGAACTTTGCATGTGACATTGCTGAAGCACATTTGTGTTTTCTTTAACTTTGCGCTTACTGCATTGTATTTTCAACGTCGACTTAGTACTGAAAAAGAGCACTGAGTCAGGAGCCAGTCTCAGACCTTGGGAATTTCCATTATCAGCTCCATGAGGGAGAGAAAAAGTGAAATAATCTATTTTTTATTTTTATTTTTGCCTACCATACTCTTCCATTGTCAGGTTAACTGTCTGAATAATTGTCGTGCTTAGATGCTTCAGTCGTATCCAACTTTTTGCAACCCCATGGACTGTAGTCTACCAGCTCCTCTGTCCGTGGGATTATCCAGGCAAGAATATTGAAGTGGGTTGCCATTCCCTTCTCCAGGGGATCTTCCTGACCCAGGAATCAAACCTGCATCTCCTGGGTCTCCTGCATTGGCAGGAGGTTTCTTTTCCACAAGCACCGTCTGTCTCTAGCATATAAAAATGGAAAGGAAGTAAATTGTTTCCATCCTACTGTCTTTTCTGTGACAAAGATCCATGTTTAAATGAGGCAGTGAAATTGATGCGGTCTCACAAAAATAGAATTATTTATGTGGTCAGCTAAAGAGGAGTGAAGAAAATACATAGTGTCACCTCTCCCAACACTAATGAGAGGAGGCTGGCTTGGCCGTTACTCCATTTTAAGTAACGGCATTTGGCCAGATGGCATAACTAACATCTCTAGCTCCAAGTCAAGTAGACACTACTTGAGTTATCACAGGGGCAAATTTGTAAATGATTTATTTCTATCCTTGGCTCCCAATTCAGGGTTGTGAACTATACATTGACTCTGATACAGGAAAGGATGCTCTGCCCTCTTTGGAGGAACACCTGGGACCAACATAATTGCTGGCCAAGAGGGAAAGAAATCTAAAATAGGTGGGAGAGGACAGAGATTATGGACTTCAATTGCAGCTCAAGTCTAAGAGCCAGGACTGAAGCTTTTTCCCATCAAATTTCCTGTATAAGTTGTGTCCAGCCAACCCCTTACTATACAACAAAGGCAACTTATCATGGGTCATAAGTGGATCTGAGTACTTCCAGGAATGAAAATTTTAACAAACATTGTGTTGCCTCACTCATATCCTCCAAATCTTTCAGTGTCTCCAGGCAAATTCTAGATGCCAATCTCTGCATTTGGGGGCCTGAAAGGCAAAAAAGCCTGGAAATATTATACCAAGTAGAGAAATGAAGTGAAGTGAAGTCGCTCAGTTGTGTCTGACTCTGCGACCCGTGGACTGTAGCCCACCAAGCTCCTCTGTCCATGGGATTCTCCAGGCAAGAATACTGGAGTGGGTTGCTGTTTTCTTCTCCAGAGGACCTACCTGACCCAGGGACTGAACCCAGGTCTCCCTCAATGCAGGCAGATTCTTTACCATCTGAGCCACCAGGGAAGACTTTTTCCCGTGATACATAGCATCCACCAAAAATCAGAATTTAAAAGCTGTGTGGAACTGAATTTCTGTGTGTCTTGCTGAAAGTTATTCCTTGCTGATCAATGAGAAATAACTAAAAGCAGATAACTTAAGTGCTAAATGAAAGGAAAATTGGTAAGTAGAGTTTCATTTTCGGCAAAACTTAAGAAAATTGTCCATTTCTCTTAATGATAGAAAACCAAACGTCCCATGTCCAGAGACCTGAGACTTTAGACCCATAGGCACTGGGTTTATGGCCAGAGAAGCTCTAATTTCTGGAAGTACCTGTTGAGATTTGTCTTTGATGAGTTATTCCATAACACTATAAATATTGCAGATAAAAATCATAGTTTATATATTAAGGAAAATGCAAAGGGTGGTATATCTAGTTTAACAAAGCAGATTAATCTCCTGAGAGAAATGAGCGTAACACACTCAAAAGTGTATTTTTAAATTTCCTCCTATATTTTCTGACCCACAACCTGTCACTTTTACATAAATATTAGCACAAGGCTATTTTCTGAAAGTCAAACTTTAAACAAAAGTAACCATGCATCCATTTGGAGATGAAAAATCATGTAGTCCCTCATGATAAAAAGTGTGTTTCTGTCCTAAAAGAAAATTGTTGCAGTAATTGAAAATCCCTAAAGTCAATGGAAAGAGTTTCTTTCTATGAACTGGTTCTAACTTCATAGAAATAAAAGGTACTGAGGTCAGAGTGAGCAGATTCTGTGATTCAAAACATCAACTACAAATTGGCACTTGCCATGGGAGCGTGCCATCTACCTCTACAAAGATTAAATCAGGTGCTGCTGCAGCTGCTGACTTTCAGAACCCCCTGAAAGGAATTCAGGGTGAAGAACAGAAATGAGGCACTCTGTGCCCTGGGAAAAACTGGCAGAACAGGTCTTCAGATAATTAGATATTTTCAGGAGCTGATTTTATGAGCCCAATTCTTGTATCTTTTCATATCTAAAAAATGCACTAAAATCCTTCATAGCGAGGTCTGNGATTTCTCAAGAGGCAGGTTAGGTGGTCTGGTATTCCCATCTCTTTCAGAATTTTCCACAGTTGATTGTGATCCACACAGTCAAAGGCTTTGGCATAGTCAATAAAGAAGAAATATCAAAACTTCAAATAAGTGAAGTTTAGAAGAAATTCTGACTTATCTAATGGTTATTTTGGTACTTTTTAAAATATAAAATTATTTTTTAATGGATTTTCTCATTTTTGGTGGCCCTGCTTTTCTGAAAGCCATTTGGGTAATTCTATACTACACAAACTACTGTAAAATAAATTTTACAAAAAAAGAGCAGACATATTCCACTGCATAAAAATAAAATAATACACCTGAAATTTATGTAATATTGAAAATAAAATATACATCAATAAAAATTAATTAAATAAATCTTTAAAAAACTTATAAAAATAAAACTTCTCAAGCCACTGTAAATTAAACCTGCTCCTTTTTTACTTAGAGGCATCTTGTTTAATCCCTCTATCTCTGCTAAAGATAAAATAATTAAAATTGCATTAATAAAACAACAAAAATTTAATAGCTTTCTAATTTTACTATTAAAAATGATAAACAGATATTTTAACTTTATATATAATATTATAAATTATCTTATGGAAAATATACTCAAAATTATAAGCAATCATTAATAAAATGTAAGACAATTCTAAGTACTGCTACATAGTTACTAATGTACTAAAAATACATAAAATAAAACTGTGTTACAAGCTGTAAAAGAAAATATGGACATCCGGTTTCAGAAGGGGAAATAAAAAGACATGGAGAAGACTTGTCAATACATCCAATTTTGTTTCTATTTCTAGTGAAAAAACTACCAATGGACTCCGCTAGTAGCCTACATTGATGCCATAAATATCGACATTTTCCACTTGTAGAATAAGTTATCATAGCTGTTAAAATTTCAATAGGTAATGTCGGGAGTATTACTTTACCCAGTTACCCAATTCTGTTATATCCTCTTGGTTCTGCCCTCTAAAAACTGTCCCACCCTCACTCAACCACCTACTTCCATAGCACACTGCTTTGTTTCTCAGTACACTCAAGACTCTGATGCTGGGAGGGATTGGGGGCAGGAGGAGAAGGGGATGACAGAGGATGAGATGACTGGATGACATCACCGACTCGATGGACATGAGTGTGAGTGAACCCCGGGAGTTGGTGATGGACAGGGAGGCCTGGCGGGCTGCAATTCATGGGGTTGCAAAGAGTCGGACATGACTGAGCAACTGAACTGAACTGAACTGAACTGAACACTCACCATTACCTGAAATGACTCCTTATTTGAACACTGTGCTAGTATTAAGAGAAGTTGTGAAGACTTTAAAATGAATCAAGAAAGACTGCTGCAGAATGCTGAAGGATGTCAATGGATCTCTCAGAAACAAACTGATTAACATGGAGTACACATCTTTGATTGTTTTTCACTAATCTGTTTTGCAATTGTGAGAAGAAAAAGTTAAATTTTAGATGATGCTGCTGAAATAAATCTTTTCTCTCTTGCTGGTGGCAAGGCAAATGCATATTGTCCAACAGAAATGATAAATCTCTATAAATCCAGTTCTTCTTTGAACCATATTATTGGTTCCCCCATTAACAGTCAAAATCTTTGGCATGTGTTCATTTTGCATTTGTGTGAGAGTCATGGTTTTATCTTTTTTTAAGTATCCTTTTTTAAATATAAATTTATTTATTTTAATTGGGGGCTAATTACTTTACAATAATGTATTGGTTTTGCCATACATTGACATGAATCCACCATGGGTGTACATTTGTTTCCAATCCTGAACCCCCCTCCCGCATCCCTCCCCATCCCATCCCTCTGGGTCATCCCAATGCACCAGCTCCAAGATTTAAAAGTCAACCAGATGAGGGACTTTGTGTTGCTTAGTTATGCCAGGCACATGGAAAGAACTTAGTGAATATTTATTGGCAAAATGAATAAATGAACAAATAAATGGTGATATCCCCAAAAGAGAGAAAGTCAGGATACAAGCATAGCTACAATACAACTTTCAGCAGTACCCTGTAAAATCATACAAATTGTGCAGTGTTCTAGAGTTCCCAGTCAAGGCTCTGTGTACTGATTCATGGGGAGTTTTCATGGGGCATTTTCATGGGGTATATTCATCGGGTATTTTCTCTGAGTGGCTCAGAGGTTAAAGTGTCTGCCTCCAGTGAGGAAGACCCGGGTTTGCTACCTGGGTCGGGAAGATCCTCTGGAGAAGGAAGTGGCAACCCACTCCAGTATTCTTGCCTGGAGAATCCCATGGATGGAGGAGCCTGGTAGGCTACAGTCCATGGGGTCGCAAAGAGTCGGACACGACTGAGTGACTTCGCTTCACTTCACTTCATTCATGGGGTATTTTCTCTGAGTAGGATGCCTTTCTTCAAGTAACCCAAATGTTCCACATGGATAGGGGAGGATGCAAGAACACTGTGAGGCCGTTTTAAGACCCAGAGTAGTCATGGAAATCTGCAGAGATTTAAATGAAAATTGAGCACCAAAAGAAAAGAGACTGTCACTCAGAAGGGATGTTTAGTTGGAGATAGCCTATCTAGAGCTGTTTTTTTTTTTTTTTAATAAAAATTCTCTAACAAATTCATCTGTCAAGTTGAGAATATATCAACACAAAAATAAGAGAAAGAAGAGGTCATGGTGATTTCTTGACATTGAAGAGCTATTAACAGTCACTCCAATGTGGTGAAATTCAGAACAGAAAGCATTTTGAATTGAAATAGTCCATTTCAAAAATCATACTGTCATAATATTGAG
This sequence comes from Neotragus pygmaeus, assembly GCA_006410875.1. Classification (NCBI taxonomy): domain Eukaryota; kingdom Metazoa; phylum Chordata; class Mammalia; order Artiodactyla; family Bovidae; genus Neotragus; species Neotragus pygmaeus. Next base: position 309,362 of record SJYV01053910.1, read on the forward strand.
AGTTAAACAGGTATAAATAATAGCCTTGCACACTTCCCATTGCCAGATACCTTGGTAATTTATAGAGAAAGGTTTCTTTACATCACAACAAAGATGACAGATTTGGAGGCTGTCTTCTATCATCTCAAACAGTCCTCAATTGATAGAAAGATATGGAATGTAAAGAACATCATTCGTATTGTCAAAGGTTCCTCAACAGTTAAAATTGTTTTAGCAGAAAATAAAGTATGTGGTTTTGTCAACCAGGCATCTAGAGTATTTTTTAAATGGTAATGTCATTCAAAAATATAATAATTCACATCTCAATCTATTTATCTTGACAAAATATTTCCATGCATCTTTTGGAAGCCTGTGAACCAGACAAATCATGATGACAATTTAAAACTCATGTGAAAAGTTGTGATAGACATATTGCCAAATGTTAGAGGGTAAAAGTTGAGAAGGGCGATATTCTATTTAAACCAGGGTTTCTTGACCTGAGCACAGCTCAGCTTTTGCTGTATAGCAGTATCCTGTACATTGAGAGATGTTTAGCAGCATGGTGGCCTCTACAAACACCAGTAGTTTCCTCATCTCAGTTAAAAAGGAAGGAAGTTAGTCGCTCAGTCGTGTCTGACTCTGCAACCCTATGGACTGTAACCCTCCAGGCTCCTCTGTCCATTGGATTCTCCATGCAAGAATACTGGAGTGGGTAGCCATTCCCTTCTCCAGGGGATCTTCCCTACCCAGGGATCAAACCCAGGTCTCCTGCATTGCAGCAGATTCTTTACCATCAAGACATTGTAAAGTCACCCCTAGTTAAGAACCACTGACCTAAGTCCATGCAGTTTAATAGGTTGCTCAAATTTAACTGGTAAATCTTTGTGCCAGATCTGAATCTCAGCAAGGATCCAAGAACTATCTTGTCATCTTTTCACCCAAGTTGAGTTTCAGTAGATTCTTCCAATGAAAAAGCAGAGGAGTGATAGAAATCAAAATGAGTGTGTTGGAAACACTGAGTTCTGATTATGTGTCACTATGCTAAGTATGGGACATAGAATAATCCATTTAATTCTCACAGCAACCCTATGGGGCAGTACTCTTAATTTTCCCATTTAATAGATAAGAACACTGAGATTTACAGAGAATAAATGTTTTGCATAAAATTATCAAAGTACAAAATATAACCACTGGGATCCAAAACTTGGCAGGCTGACACAGATTCTAATTTCACAGTCCATGCTCTACTGTCTCCTGCGAAGTAGACACTATTTTTTATTTCACATTAGATAGTTGTGGAAAAGATAAACTGGCTTATGGGCCAAACAATGGTCCAAGAGTCAAATCTAGCCCACCACCTGGTTTAGCAAGCAATTTTTTATTGGAACACAGCCACACCCATTCATTTACATTTTGTCTGAGGCTACTTTTACTCTGGAAAAGCAAGTTGAATAGTCAAGACAGACTGTAGGGCTCACAAAAATGAAAAATATTACCGTTTGGCCTTTTTTAAAAGATTTTTTAAATTTTTTAGCTTTTTATTCTGTATTGGGGTATAGCCACTTAACAATATTGTGATAGTTTGGGGGCTTCCCAGGTGGCGCTAGTGGTAAAGAATTCACTTGCCAATACAAGAGACCTAAGAGAGGAGGTTTGGATCCCTGGGTGAGGAAGATCCCCTGGGAGAGAGCATGGCAACCTACTCTGGTGTTCTTACCTGGAGAATCCCGTGGACGGAGGAGCTTGATGGGCTACAGTCCATAGCACTGCAAAGAGTCAGACACCACTCTTAGTGACTTAGCATGCAAACACATGATAGTTTCAGGTGAACAGGGAAGGGACTCAATCATACATATACATGTATCCATTCTCTCCTGGCCTTTTGCACACAAGATCTGTTGATGCCTATCCCTGCTTTAGAGGCTAAGAAGCTAGTCCCTCCAATGGTAAGTAGCATAAAGAGAACTTGAACCTAGCCCAGTGACAGGCAGGCTCTAACCCATAGGGCTCTATGGTTCACAACGGGAATGGCAGCAGCACAGGGCTGGGGCTTACGCTGATCCAGGCACTCCTCTCGGCAGCCGTCTGTGGAAACTCATTTAATCCTCTGAATAACCCAATGAGGCATCATGACGTGTGACAGCAGATGCTGTTGGTGTCTTGCTCGTATTTCCCCAGCAGTCACATCTACACAGTGAGGGCTTTTCTTCCCTTCCTTTGGGAATATATTTGGCTCAAGCATGGGACAAGTGGGAAGCACCAGACAATAAATAACACACAAGCAACCTTCAACAGCTTAGCCATAAATTCTTCAGAGTCTTGGCCCCTGTTGTGGAATACATTGATTGAGGTCTCTTCTATACTCATTCCCCAAGTTCCCCATTTCCCACTGTGGTAACCGGTTTTGAAAACATGTCTTCTGTTGGCTTTCTCCCTTCCCTCTTTCACTTGCCCAATTCCCAACCTATGTTTCCTAGGAATATTTCCCAAATGAACTACCTATACTTGAATTCTTATCTCAAATTCTATGTCTGAGGGTATTTCAATTTCTGCCATTTTTATAGGTAGAAAATTAAAGCCCAGAGAGGTTAGGTATCTAGCCCAAAGTCACACAGCTGGTAATTGGTGGTGTGAGGATTTGAACCTGGTCATCTGGCTCCAGAATCCACTCTTAACCAAACCATTCCCAAGTAATAGTCACTTATAGGGGCATTCTGGATATTCCTATTCTCCTTTCTCTACTATGCAGGAAAAATAGATAGCTATCAATACTGTCTCAGAGTTTGTTTTGGGAGGGATAAAAGTCCTTTCAGAGAGAAACACACACACCTAACACACACACACACACGATGCCTTTTTTCTGCTTCTCCCCCTCCCTGTCTAGGAGGGATAGTCCATTTCCCTGCCAGCACCCAAGAGAGAGGGAAAGAGGCAAATTCTCCTCTCCTGAGCCTTAGAAAGTGACATCTATACACTGCTTTTCTTGTGCTCCATTATTGGCCATGACCCAGATATTCCCTTAAGCTCCAAGTAAACAATCAAGCGTTACCAGGCCTTAGAGTAGCTATGAAACTCTGTGGAGATTCAGAATCCATGTGTGCCCATATTCCCAAATCACACATCTATTTCTTTTCAACGTGGAAAACAGACTATCATTCTCTTTTTTATTAGGGATTAAAGATCACGCATTTGAAGGATACACCACAACCGTAATTCTTTATACACAGCTCACAATCCTATTATAATAGAATCATTGAAATCACGCTGTCTGTCATGCATATATCCTGCCTGGTCGCTAAGAGCTGCTCCCCAAGGGGAAAAGTCCTTCTTTATTGACACCCCTGACTTGCCCTTACCTCAGGCATTACAGGCAAAGATTTGGGGATTATTTTCTTTTAATAGCCCATGTGCTATTAAAAGCAGATTTCTAAGAAAATGAATGGTCTCAGAAAGAGAAAATAAGAAAATCCAGACAGGACCAACACATGTTGTACATTTTAGACTGTGTGATTGATGCTCCTTACACTTCTACAGTGATGAATCTGGCCAACTATACATGACAGGCCTGCCTTGAACCTATTTCCAAGGTCCATGAACTCTGATTGTATTTGTCCTGCCCAATACATTCATATAATCAAAACTGTTGTATTATTTAGTATTAACGATTTTCAGAGTCTCAGAATGCTTCCACTTGACAGCAACAGAGGACTCAACTAACAGCAGTTATATTTCATGAAGCAGGAAGAACGGAAACAGGAACTTGTAGAATTGGTTACCTTAATGATTCTATGATATCAGGTTGATTCTTCTGCATTTACCTTAGCTTCTCTCTTGGTCATAAAATAGCTACCACAGCTCTCAGAATCATCTGTCAAAATACTTGGCCAAGTTGATTCATTTACTTAAACTTCTCAGTTTAAACTTCTCAGGCTCTTAGAGTAATTGTGTGCCTGTTCCTGGGCTGGGAAGATTCCCTGGAGAAGGAAATGGCTACCCACTCTAGTATTCTTGCCTGGAGAATTCCATGGGCAGAGGAGCCTGGCAGGTTATAGTCCATAGAGCTGCAGAGTCAGACACAACTGAGCAACTAACTAACATTTTTACTTTCTCTTGTAGTCGAATGATAGAGTTAGAAGNTTGGCCATGACCCAGAATATTCCCTTAAGCTCCAAGTAAACAATCAAGCGTTACCAGGCCTTAGAGTAGCTATGAAACTCTGTGGAGATTCAGAATCCATGTGTGCCCATATTCCCAAATCACACATCTATTTCTTTTCAACGTGGAAAACAGACTATCATTCTCTTTTTTATTAGGGATTAAAGATCACGCATTTGAAGGATACACCACAACCGTAATTCTTTATACACAGCTCACAATCCTATTATAATAGAATCATTGAAATCACGCTGTCTGTCATGCATATATCCTGCCTGGTCGCTAAGAGCTGCTCCCCAAGGGGAAAAGTCCTTCTTTATTGACACCCCTGACTTGCCCTTACCTCAGGCATTACAGGCAAAGATTTGGGGATTATTTTCTTTTAATAGCCCATGTGCTATTAAAAGCAGATTTCTAAGAAAATGAATGGTCTCAGAAAGAGAAAATAAGAAAATCCAGACAGGACCAACACATGTTGTACATTTTAGACTGTGTGATTGATGCTCCTTACACTTCTACAGTGATGAATCTGGCCAACTATACATGACAGGCCTGCCTTGAACCTATTTCCAAGGTCCATGAACTCTGATTGTATTTGTCCTGCCCAATACATTCATATAATCAAAACTGTTGTATTATTTAGTATTAACGATTTTCAGAGTCTCAGAATGCTTCCACTTGACAGCAACAGAGGACTCAACTAACAGCAGTTATATTTCATGAAGCAGGAAGAACGGAAACAGGAACTTGTAGAATTGGTTACCTTAATGATTCTATGATATCAGGTTGATTCTTCTGCATTTACCTTAGCTTCTCTCTTGGTCATAAAATAGCTACCACAGCTCTCAGAATCATCTGTCAAAATACTTGGCCAAGTTGATTCATTTACTTAAACTTCTCAGTTTAAACTTCTCAGGCTCTTAGAGTAATTGTGTGCCTGTTCCTGGGCTGGGAAGATTCCCTGGAGAAGGAAATGGCTACCCACTCTAGTATTCTTGCCTGGAGAATTCCATGGGCAGAGGAGCCTGGCAGGTTATAGTCCATAGAGCTGTAGAGTCAGACACAACTGAGCAACTAACTAACATTTTTACTTTCTCTTGTAGTCGAGTGATAGAGTTAGAAGCTTAGATTTCTATCACGTATCTAGACTCATCCAAGAAGTTAAGAGGCAGTATCTTCCCGAAGCCTGGTTGCTTTGTTCCTTGGTTCCTCATCTATAAATTTTTCTAATATATTCCTATCCTCCGTTAATTAAGTGAGCTTCTACTTTTGGTAACCATATTGCTATAACAACTCAGATGCCTGTTACAGGCAGAAAGGAACGTTTCTCTCACTGCAGTTTGAATCCAACAAAGTTACATGGCATTCCAAAAGAAGGAACAGAATCTATGAATTCCTAGTTTATTCCAGAAATGAGGGCTTTCAGTTCTCATTAAAAGAATCTGCTACTCATATAAACTTCTCTTTGGGGTAAAGCTTAATCCTTTGTGATGAGCTCTGTCTTGAATTTATTTATTTTTCTCATATTCTCTGTATGTTTTATTTCAATTGGAAGATTGTTTAGGAATTGTTTCATATCTGAGTTCAGGGACTCAGATGAATTTATGCTGCTATCTGAAAAGGATCACTTTGAATCTCTACAGGAGTTTCCTATGTTGAAAAATGTGACAGTACCTCATATCACATCCTAGACTTATCTGAAGGAGAGGAAAGCTGTTCTAAGTGCATTATGAAACTAATGTGGGCAAACCCACAGCTTGCTTACCATCACGAAGATGGATATATTAAGGAGATAAAACTCTTCTAAATATTAAAACAGCTTTTCATAGATATTACACTAGAATGACTAATGAAACAAAAGCTATCCCCTAATTGTTAAGTACAGCACTTACATTTTATGTCTAACAAATTATGTTACATCTGGTGCACTTTTACTTGTACTTTTCTTTTAAAAATCAATATTCTGTGTATGATATTACTTACTAAGGATAAATTCATACCAGCAGGTTTTACCTTATCGTGTTTCACAACCCAGGATTCGGAATCAGTCTACCGACAGTAGTTCCTAGCTCTGCTGCTTGTTGGCTATCTAACCAGCTAAGTTACACAGTTTCCTTGGATTTTGGTTTATTTATAAATTCACCTAGTGTACCTACCATATACAGTATTATGTGAATTAAATGAGATCAGCCACAGACCACATTCATCATGATGCTTGAACATAGCAAGCACTTAGTCAATATTTACTATTATCAAAAAATCAATCTATTCAACATTGATCCTAACAATAAGATAATTAGACCCTAAATTGGTCAGTTTTGTTGATTTATTTCTAGAAGGCTTACTTATAACCAATAAATTGCTTAAAAAGTCGAAAGTGTATGATTGCAAACTCAATAACTGTTCCTAATCATGAAAAAAAAAATGTTTTTAAAAATGTTGAATTGAGTAAATTCTGAGATTAAGGAAACTACAACTTCCAAAAGTCTCCTTAGCCATGTCTTCCAAGATGAATTATTTTATACTCTGCAATTAGTCACTAAACATAACCTTATCATTATAGGAAACAATATAAAAAATTTTTATCTAGACCCACATGTCAATTTTTCAAGTAGTAAAGAAATTAAATAAAGATACAGATTTGTTTCAAATACTGAAAACTACTGCCAAAATAACTGTATCCCATCCAACAATTTGTGGTTGCAAAAGCAAATACCCTCGATGGGAATATGGCTTACACAAATAATGGAGATAAGGGAAAAATGAGGGATTTACTGTAAGTCTAAGAGGAACTGTAAACCTATTAGGGAAAATATGCTGCCAATGGGGCAAGTTAATTAAAGCATGTAACTAAGCTAATTCCCCAAACTTTACTAAGTAATTTATGACAGTATCACTAGAACACTTCAGATTATTTACAGCTCATAGTCATTTATGAATGAAATTTTCTCTAGAATACAGGGTGTCTCACCATAAGAATGTTGCCCTTTGAGAATTTTGGCATGTTTTCAAAATGGAATAAAACTTGAGAAAATAATAAAATGAATGATTAGATAGCTAAAAAGGATTTAAGAGACATCTAGTAGCTATGTGATAAATAAATCATAATAATACATACAAATCACCTGTGCTATCACTCCCCTCTCTTGTGCCCTTGTGAAACATAATTTATAGGAGCAGATTAGTTTCACATCTCTGAGCTTCCCAGCCAATATCAGCTGACTCCCAGTTGTATAAGTGGGTTAGCTAAGATAAATCAAAGGTACCCCCAGTTACTCCATAGAGACTTGAAGGAAAAAAAAAGCTAATATTTTATGCTCTGAGATTATGTGGATATCTGTTACACAACAGTAGCTGATTAGTGTAATTGTGCTGCATATGATGATCATTATTACTATCTCAAATAACTTCTATATGTCAGGCATTTTGTCATTTTATGTCTAATCCTCATAACATTTCTGCAACAGTAGCCCCATTTTAGAGACTGGGAAATGAGATTCAGAAAGCTTTTAAATGGGCCCAAAGTCCAACAACTACTAACTGGCTGGTCTATGGTTTGAATTCTGATGTAATTCCCAAAACCCATGACCTTTCTTAAACACCAGACTTATTCTCCCTCTCTTTTTATTTAGCTATCAATATGAATATCAATATATCAATATGAAACCATACAACATCCCAGAAGAAAATATATATGCTTTTTAACCATAATTAAGCATAGCTCAATGCCGAAGTGTGCAAAGGTGAAAGTAGGTAGTAAGACTAGAAGTCAGGGCTGAGTTATACAGGGCCTCCCAGGTCACTGTAGAAAGTTCAGAGTAAAACGAAGTTCCAGTGAATGGGGGACAAAGAATGTGCTCATCCATATAGTCACTAGTGTGCATGCTCAGCTGCTCAGTCGTGTACAACTCTGCAACCCCATGGATTATAGACTGCCAGACTCCTCTGCCCATGGGACTCCTCAGGCAAGAATACTGGAGTGGGTTGTCATTCCCTTCTCCAGGGGATCTCAAACCCATTTCTCCTACGTCTTCCTTCATTGGCAGGCACTCTTTACCACTGTGCCTCCTGGAAAGCCCCATGTATTCATTCAGTAGATATTCAACAGGCACCTTGATAGACTTTAGGTTTCCAATGGTCAGCAATAAAAATACAAAAGTCTCTAGTGTCATTAAGTTTACACTTCAGGGAATAAGAGCAAGATACTAATTAAAGAACCAAAAATAAAGGTAAAAAACAGAATTATCATAAATGCTAGGAGGATGAAGTACATAATTCTTTGAGATCCTGGAGTAGACAGCAACTAAATGAATGAATAAATGAACAAACTGATAGAAACAATTCCCATCCAAATCAAAGGATATGACATGTTTGTCATCCATGGTACCAAATATGGATCTTCAAAGGGTAGAATCCTAATGCTGAGGGCTATGAATTTTCTCACCTTTTTACCTCAGTGGAAGAAGTGGCTGGAATTATGGGAAAGGGATTCAGGTCAGAAAACAGGAATGAGTTTTCCTTGAAAAATGTCCATATGAATCCCTTCACTTTACTTCGAAATGAATGCCATCAGCAGCAACCTAGGCAGGTTTTTTTCTGGCAAGCAGCATCCTGTATAGAATGGCCCAAGAAGAAAGAAAACAAGAAGAGGAAAAAAAGGTTGAATCCTACAAGTAGTACCAGCCTCTTTTAGGATTCAGGGAGAAAAAAAAAAAAAGCAAAACTCCAGCATTAGTTTTAGATTCCAGAGAAAAAGATCTCATAGAAAATTCTATGAATAATGAACTCGCATTTTTATTTTTCATGTGAAGAATTTGGCTTCTTCCACAGAAGCAAAAGTAAAATCAATCTACTTTGAAAAAGTCTGATACATATTAAGGGAAATGTGTTTAGTTTCTAAAATATAGTAAATGCTTATGTGTTTTAAGTGGGCTAATCTTTTAATCATTTTTCTCCAAAACATACATTAAAATAAGTACTTCATCAAATATATGCATCACCAAAAATTAAAATTTTGTGAGTAATTTCTTAGAAAATGAATAATATTGCCTATTCTATCTGGATAGTCTGTACTTTGGAAGGAAATTCTTTTAGCAAGTTAATCTTCCAATCAATTCTTTAAAACAATTCTTCTCTCATCCCAAATAGAAAAACTGTAAGAGATTCAGAGGAACTAGGTGAATTTAAAAGGAACAGAAATGAGAAATTATAGAGAAGACAATTTTAACAGTTTCTTTTTCCCTCCAAGATTAACACCTTCCCCTATTTAAGCAAGCAGAGGCAGAGTCACATAGCAAACAGTGAAACAAAAGATACTGTTTTCACACAAAAGACTCCACTCTCCTTTTGTTAACATATAAACTCAGAACAGCACAATATAAATCATGACTGAAGTGGAAATTAATGTACATGTGAAGTTTTAGGAACTAAAATCACAGTACAGTTTTCTGTATCTCTTATCTGTAGAGCAGGAGAAAAATTATCTCTTACAAGAGATGTGAAGTGAAGATTACATGAGTATGCACACACATATAATGTACACTATAGACATTGCTGCATTTAATTATATATAAAATTCTGCTTCCATTAATCAAAATTGAAAATAATATTTGCTATGCATAGGAATATAATCCTATGAGTTAGATAAATGGAAAGGATTATTCTGATCTCAATTGTGACTATTTTACATTGATTAAATTCTCAGATCGGAAGTTGAGGTTATAAACAAAATACCCTACAAGCTCAAGACAGCTGTTACAAATCACGGCAAGAAAACAGTAGTCATTAAACAGGGAGTGATGAAGTCTATGGTGAATTGTAGCCAAATGTGGGAAAATGAAAGTTCACTGTAGCCAGATCTGCCAATTTTTTCAGAAAATCCAGAACCCTAGATCTTTCTTCATTTTGTAAATATTGGCAAATAGTTTGAGATTTTTTTTTTAAAATATGATGACCATGTCCAGCAAAATCTTTCTGTGAAATACGTTTGCCACCTCCATGCTAGGTCAACAGTATTCAAGCCATATTCCATGGAATATCAAGAGCTACATTAGGAGATTAGGATTCATGGGGTGCTCTGTATTCCCTTTCTCCACAATAACTCAAACATTATTTTCTAGATATTGAACTACTAGATAAAATACAGTTTTGAATCAGTGGGTTCCACCATTGTAAGAACTTGGAAAAACATTGGTGTGTAGCAGGGAATGCACTAAAGGGCATGGATTTTGCCCATCTTGGACTGGAAGCTCACTCTGTCCTTTCCTCACAAAGCCCCAGCACCCAGCACAATGCCTAATATAGTAGACACTCAATAAATATTTTTTTTCTAATGAATAAATTATGTAATGGCGAAGTGTTTGATTTCAAACCTTCTCAACCTAGGTTAATTTCCTGAGCCTTTCTACACTTGAGTTATTTCTATCTATTCATATTAGGAAAATGAAAGACCAAAAAAAATGTATCTTTCACGAGGACAGAGCAAAAATTCATGAAATCATCATCATAAGAATGTTTCCAGACAAGCTCAAAGACATATATGCTGTACTCTCTCACTTTAATCTGTGTATAAACTCTTGGAATGCACATAATTGAATTCTGGTAAACCAAATAAGTTACTTTTTATTATTTTTTAAGCAAATCATTTGACAAGCAATAAATATGTTTTTATGTAGAAGAACCTCAACAGAGAGACTATTGTGAATGTCAACAATCACATACAATGCTAGGGAAAGGGACTAGTATAAAAGTTTTGGGGTTTTGGATTACAGATTTCTTTACAATGGGGCACATGCCTCTATAATTGTGAGTCATGATATTTGAAAAATATAATCACATCATTTGATTAAAATAATCGAAAAGATATAACCACAAGATAATTAATTTTTGTGGTTACAATAATCCTTGATGTGCTGGGCAAAACAAAAGAATTGTCTTGATATGATTTTCAAAATAGCATTGCCCTCACAGTTGCAGCACTGGAATCTTCATTAGTGATATGTTATTAAAGAAAAAAAGAAGTTGTTAAAATGGGAAGAAATTTGCTATTTTCTTAAAAAAAAAAGAAATTTTATTTTATAAAAATTAATTGGCCATAAATACTTGGACTAATGTGAATTATAAATAGCTACAACTGTTATTTTAAAATTTTAGTGGTTATCAAAATCTCCTGAAGGGCTTTTTAAAACAGACGGCTGAGTCCCAATCCAGGAGAGTCTGAGTTGGTAGGTGTGGAGGAGAGAGAGCCTTAGGATGTGAACCTCAAATAAACTCCCAGGTGATACTGAGACTATATAGTGAGGCACATGCCTGTGTAACTACTAGCCATGATTTTGAGTTAGCCAAAAAGTTCATTTATGAGTCCCTGGACTAGAGGAAATCTAATACTCTTTTCAAAACGAAGCTGTAGTGGCTATGGATAAATCATTAATTCACCATTGGAGCACCAGAAAAAATTACAATCTGTTTAGTCGTACTAAAAAAGACATTTTCTTGGACACACAGGTTGCATTCAGCTCCAGAGTCACTTAAGCAGTGACTGCATTCTTTGACTCTATTCACACGAAACCCAACTATAGGAGCAGTAAACTTCCCCTGAGAGAAAGGTACAGAGTTGGATTGTTCATCATGAGGTCCAGAGTGTTTCAAGACAATTAAAGTAAATGGCTGACTTAGCAGGGGAGAAAGCTCAAAAGGAATAGAAACAGTTCAGCATAGAACTGAACAAGGCAGCAGGTGAGTAAGAAGATTGCCCTGCAAAAGAGTTTGCCACAAGAAAACACATCCAGTCAAAACACATGGTCCAGTTAAAAGTATTAAAAGAATAATTTCAAAAATTTTCCCTAAAATACTTACGAAGACACAGACACAAACTTACAAGAAAGCATGCACAGGCACATTGTAGCAGATGTTCTCAATGCCCTGCCCATATTTTTTCAGCAACCAGCATGCCTTCGTGCTGATAGCGTCCTCCTGTGAGCACCTGATGGGGAACTTTCTAGAAACATGAATGCAGGGACATGTTCAGCCCACTCACAGGACAGTCGGTCAGAAGTGCTGTGGGGTTAATACACCTGGGAGCAGCCCACAGCCAATGACAAGCTCAAGTTGATGGATTCATACCTGTTTGTTAATCCTTCAATAGGACTTCTCAGAGACATATTGTGCACCATTCCCCAGAAAGTTGTAGTGAAATCGAGTTACAATTGTCTGGGGCAATGATCTGCTAGGGAAGCAACACATATAGACTTCCTCCCCCTTTCTGAGAAACAATCACCTTCAAGGAAACTCCAATATATGCTTCAAGATCTGCATTTGACAGATCCTACTTGTTCACTGAAACACTGTTTTAAATGGTAAGAAAGAAATTGAATTGTCCATTATGATGCAATTATTAAATAAATTCCAGCATAATCACGGAGGGGGCCAAAATTTTTTCAAATAAGAATAATGATATTATTTCAACTATACAAAAACATACACATGAAATGATAGTATATGATTTTAGGAATGTCTATTTATTAAGTAAAAGTCAAGAAGTGATCTGCAAAGTTTCAAATTAGAGGACCAAGATGGCTGCCTAGGGAGACTCTGAACTCAACTGCTCATGTGAAAGAAATAGATAAGTTCCTAGAAATATACAATATTCCAAGACTAAGTCAGCAGGAAATAAAAAATCGAAACAAATTAGTTACTAGTGATGAAATCTGAATCAAAAACATTTTTTTAAATCACATTAAGCAAATGTCCTTTTCCTGATGGCTTCACAGGTGAAATTTACTAAACATTCAGTGAAAAGTCGATATCTATCCTTCTCAAATTACTTCAAAAAACTGAAGATAATGAAACAACTCCAGACTCATTTTACAAGGTAAGCATTTCTCTAATACCAAAACCAGACAAAGATACTACAAAAACAAAAATTACAGGTCAGTATCCTTGATGAACACAGATGCAAAAATCTCAACAAAATTTTAGCAAACTGAATTCAACAAGACATTATCAGAGAAATGCAAATCAAGACCACAATGAGGTACCATTTCACACCAGTCAGAATGGCTGCGATCCAAAAGTCTACAAGAAATAAATGCTGGAGAGGATGTGGAGAAAAGGGAACCCTCTTACATTGTTGGTGGGAATGCAAACTAGTACAGCTACTGTGGAAAACAGTGTGGAGATTCCTTAAAAAATTGCAAATAGAACTGCCTTATGACCCAGCAATCCCACTGCTGGGCATACACACCGAGGAAACCAGAATTGAAAGAGACACATGTACCCCAATGTTCATTGCAGCACTGTTTATAATAGCCAGGACATGGAAACAACCTAGATGTCCATCAACAGATGAATGGATAAGCAAGCTGTGGTATATATACACAATGGAGTATTACTCTGCCATTAAAAAGAATANGAACAATGTGCTTTTTCTCCCTGCCTCCTACTGACATTACACCATTTGTAATAGCCCTGCAGCAAATCTTTGCCTTCCTTGTTCTGCTTCCTGCTTTGAACAAAACTCAGATCTCCCCACTGTGCACTTGAGCACTTTCAGCAAGTCTTATGTCCTACTACACAGTAGGCATTCTAGACACTGGATAGAAGCTCACGTGCACATTTCTTCGTAATTATGTTCTTTCCCACATTTTCTGTGTGTCTTTCTCAAATCTGAGAGATCTGAATTCTGAGTCAGGACTTTGCTTAAAGCCTGTACCTGCTCAGATTAGTTGGGTGATTAAGGCCAGCTGCCTTAATCTCCCTGAGGCTAAGTGGATATAATCACTCATTACTTCACAGAGGTAAGCTCACATCTTACGCAGTCATGAGTAAATGAGATGACATATATGTTAACTATCTTGAGTGACATCTGATACATGGTGGGTATTCAGGAAATGTTCATTCTTTTCCTCTTTGCCTTTCCCTCTTCAGTCCACCAACCACTTCTTACTTGCTTTTAATGATTCATTCAGGATAAAATTTCCTCTTATAGTTTCTTCTCATTGTTGTTGTTACTTTGGGGAGACTCCGTATCCAGCAAGGTAAGACTTGACCGAGCTTCTGCCTTCGGTGTGGATCAATCCAGCTGTCAGTGAAGTAGAAATCCCCCATCATTGCCACATCTTGCCTCTCTGCTGCTTTTGCAATCTGGGTCATTTCCTCCATCTGGTCAGGTGTTAACTCGAAAAAATGTTTAGAAAACTCTGAAAACAGATTCAACTCTTGGCGCTTCGTTCTTCTTGTGTTTAGCTTTCTGTTCCTTTTACGTCACTGGGATATTTTTTCTCATTCCACCTAACTCAATTCTGAGGAGCTTGGATGGAAAACTTTAATGGAAAAGCCAAAACAGAGCTCCCTGAACAATGCCCAGAATGTTGAGGGACGAATTTGAGCTTGGTCATCTTGAGTTGGAACTCTGATCATCACCAACCTTCCTCCGTTTTCAGGCTCAGGGCGAAGCTGAAATTTTGTGCTTCCTCACGTGCTTCTTCGACTTCCCGTTATTTCCTCCAGTCAAAAATACCCACCCTTTGGGGTTTGAACAAGGATAACCAATTACATTAAACATTCATCCCTCATTTTTTACTTTCTCTTCACTTATTTCTGGTTCCCTTTCCTCCGGCTGCTATGTCTTGTTCAAGGTGGACCTGATCTAGACCACACGGTCCACCTCTCCGGTGCTGCCTGGAACTAAACCTCTGTTGGGCAAAAATATACTTCTCAGCCTCTGGACCAAGTGTTCATCAGCCAGGTGACAGGGAAGGAAACAAGAAATGAAGGAAGGGGGTACATGTTTCCATTGCTGGGGAATTTCTTCAGTCTGAAGGGACAGCTTTTGAAATCAGGCCACTCTAAACCTCACCTACTGACCCAAGTTCATTTCCCTGGACTTTTCTTTTATGTCAGGCCTAACCCACAGCTGGCTTTTTAATATCCATCATATGTATATATATATATATACTGTGCTGTGTTAGTCACACAGTTGTGTCTGACTCATGATCCTATGGACGCTAGCCCACCAGGATCCTCTATCTGTGGACTTCTTCAGGCAAGAATACTGGAGTAGGTTGACATTCCCTTTTCCATGGGATCTTCTTAACCCAAGGATCAAACCTCGGTCTCCTGCATTGTGGGTGGCTTGTTTACCATCTAAGCGTATATGTACAAATATATGTGTGTGTCTGTATGTGTATATATATGTACATGTATGTATGTGTATATATATACACATACATCCTTCTTGATTATTCCAGGAGGGCTTATGCACATGTTACAAGTTTAAGTGACAATCAAAAGTGGCCCTTAAAAGTGCTGAAATTTTTAATGAACTTTTTTNTGTCGATGTATGGCAAAACCAATACAGTATTGTAAAGTAGAATAAAGTAAAAATTAAAAAAATAAAATAAATAAAAATAAACAATAACATTTAAAAAAATGAATTCAACAAGACATTAGAAGGATTATACATCATGATCTAGTGGGTTTTATCCCAGACATACAAGAATGGTTCAGTATTTGCAAAAAAAAATCAATGTGATACACCATGTTAAGAAACAAGGGATAAATATCGTATGGTCTTCTCAATAGATGCAGAAAAAAAATCTGACAAAATTTAACATTCATGTAGGATAAAAACTCTAAACCAAGTGGCAGAGAGAGAACATGAAAGTGTTAGTCTCTCAGTGGTGTCCACCTCTGCAGCCCCATGGAGTGTAGCCTCTCTCTGTGGAATTCTCAAGGCAAGAATACTGGAGAGGGTTGCCATTCCCTTATCCAGGGGATCTTCCTGACCCAGGGGTTGAAACTGTGTCTCCCACATAGCAGGCAGATTCTTTACCATCTGAGCCACCAACGAAGCCCCTCAGTATAAGAAAGGTCATAAATGACAGTCTCACAGCTAACATCATATTCAATGGTGAAAAGCTAAAAGTTTTCCTCTAAGATCAGGAACAGGACAAGAATGCCCACTCTTGCCACTTTTATTTAACACAGTATTGGAAGGTTGACAATAGCTTTCAGATAAGGAAAAGAAATAAAAGACATCCAAATTGGAAAAGAAGGAAAGCTAACACTATTTTCAGATTACATGATACTATATACAGAAAACACTATAAACTGCACCAAAAAAATCTTAGAACTAATGAATGAATTCAGGGAAGTAGCAGGATACAAAATCAGCATGCATAAATTGGTTACACTTCTATACATTAATAATGAACTATGAGAAAGAGAAATTTAGGAGACAATCCCATGTATAAATGCATCAAAAGAATACTTATGCATAAATTTGACCAAGGAAGTGAAATATCTGTACTTTGAAAAGTATAAGACACTGATGAGAGAAACTGAAGAAACAAATAAGTGGAAATAAACATGCTTATAGATCGTAAAAATTTAAATTATTAAAATTAAATTAAATTAAAATTATTTAAACAGTACCATAGTACCCAAAAAAGATCTTCACGACCCAGATAATCATGATGGTGTGATCACTCACCTAGAGCCAGATACCCTGGAATGTGAAGTTGAGTGGGCCTTAGAAAGCATCACTACGAACAAAGCTAGTGGAGGTGATGGAATTCCAGTTGATATTTCATATCCTGAAAGATGATGCTGTGAAAGTGCTGCACTCAATATGCCAGCAAATTTGGAAAACTCAGAAGTGGCCACAGGACTGGAAAAGGTCAGTTTTCATTCCAATCCCAAAGAAAAGCAATGGCAAAAAATGCTCAAACTACCACACAATTGCACTTATCTCACATGCTAGTATACTGATGCTTGAAATTCTCCAAGCTAGGTTTCAGCAATACGTGAACCATGAACTTCTAGATGTTCAAGCTGGTTTTAGAAAAGGCAGAGGAACCAGAGATCAAATTGCCAAAATCCACTGGGTCATCAAAAAAACAAGAGAATTCCAGAAAAACAACTATTTCTGCTTTATTGACTGTGCCAAAGCCTTTGACTGTGTGGATCACAATAAACTGAGGAAAATTCTGAAAGAGACGGGAATACCAGACCATCTAACCTGCCTCTTGAGAAACCTGTACGCAGATCAGGAAGCAACAGTTAGAACTGGACATGGAACAACACACTGATTCCAAATAGGAAGAAGAGTATGTCAAGGCTGTATATTGTCACCCTCCTTATTTAGCTTATATTCAGAGTACATCATGAGAAATGTTGGGTTGGATGAAGCACAAGGTGGAATCAAGATTACTGGGAGAAATATCAGTAACCTCAGATATGAAAGTGAAGAGGAACTAAAGAGCCTCTTGATGAAAGTGGAAAAGGAGAGTGAAAAAGTTGGCTTAAAGCTCAACATTGAGAAAACTAAGATCATGGCATCCAGTCCCATCACTTCATGGCAAATAGATGGGGAAACAGCATCAAAATTTATTTTTTGGGGCTCCCAAATCACTGCAGATGGTGACTGCAGCCATGAAATTAAAAGATGCTTACTGCTTGTAAGGAAAGTTATGACCAACCTCAGTCAGTCAGTTCAGTTCAGTCACTCAGTCCGACTCTTTGCGACCCCATGAATCGCAGCACACCAGGCCTCCCTGTCCATGACCAACCTAGACAGCATATTAAAAAGCAGAGACATTACTTTGCCAACAAAGGTCTGTCTAGTCAAGGCTATGGTTTTTCCTGTGGTCATGTATGGATGTGAGAGTTGGACTATAAAGAAAGCTGAGTGCCGAAGAATTGATGCTTTTGAACTGTGGTATTGGAGAATTCTTGATTGTCCCTTGGACTGCAAGGAGATCCAACCAGTCCATCCTAAAGGAAATAAGTACTGGGTGTTCATTGGAAGGATTGATGTTGAAGCTGAAATTCCAATACTTTGGTCACCTGATGCAAAGAGCTGACTCATTTGAAAAGACCCTGATGCTAGAAGGGATTGGGGCAGGAGGAGAAGGGGATGACAGAAGATGAAGTGGTTGGATGGCATCACCAACTCAATGGACATGGGTTTGGGTGGACTCCAGGAGTTGGTCATTGACAGGGAGGCCTGGTGTGATGCAATTCATGGGGTCTCAAAGAGTCGGACATGATTAAGCGACTGAACTGAACTGATAGTACCCAAAGCAATCTTTGAATTCAATGCCATCCCTATCAAAATAACCATATCATTTTTCACAGAACTAGAACAAATAATACAAAATATCCAATTAGTCAAAGCAGTCCTGAATAGGAAGAGACATTATCTGAGGAAGCTATAGGTATCACACACCATGGTTTCAAACTATATGACAAAGCTACAGTATTCAAAACTGTATGATACTGGCACAAAAGCTGACACATAGATGAACAGAACAGAATACAGAGCCTAGAAATAAGCCCATTTTTACATGGTCAGCTAATCTATGACAAGGAAGGCAAGAACACAAAGGCAAGACAGTCTCTTCAAAAAGCTCTATTGGAAAACTGGAAAGCTACACTTATTCCACATCAGATTTTAGCTTTTCTTTTTTTTATCTCATCATTGTCTTCAACCTTTCAGTGGTTAGATCAATACTGCATCCATCCAGGCATTATTTATTCACAAAATTGACATTTACTGAATTTCTGCTAGAGTCCATGTTCCATGCCACATACCATGCATTCAGCTGTAAGCAGAAAGAGATGTGAATCCTAGCTTCATAGAGCTTACAGTTCAGGAAAGAAGACTGATGTATGCAAAGCATTTGGATAAATTATTATAATGATCTCCATCAAAAATTTTACATTGGTTCCAATGTCATTCGATTGAAATTAGACATTTCCAAAAATGTTGACCAAAGATTCCTATGACACAGAACCTTGGTTATCAAAAGCATTTAATTACTTGTCTCAATTTCTTTCAAATTCTTTCTTTCCATCACCTTCCCAAAGTGACTCATGAAAAAAGTACAAGGAAGACTTCTCAGACTCAGTGATCTATTGTTCTTAAATGTGACAATGACAGTCTTTAAAATTATGATAAAATATGATAAAGTATTCTACAAGGCAAAAGAAGAGTGCATTAAGCTAAATATATGTAGGCAAAATTCAGTACCACTGTGGAATTTCCTAATGCATCTTCTGTGGTCTGTTAATGGTACAATCAGTTGAGAATCATGTAGAATATAATAATTCAAATGACATCAGGGTTTTATGCAATTATATGGAAAGGTTCTTTGTGGTTTTCTTTGTCTTTCTTTTCCTTGCTTCTGTGTTTCAGAGAGAAGAAACAAGAGAGAGACCACACAATTTTGTTCATATTGCATTCCCACCGGTAGAGTGAGAATTTGTTTTCTTTCTCTTTCATCCTATCTGGCCATAAGATGCTTAGAAAGGATTTGCTTAAATTAAACCTCCAGAGCAGTAAAATATATCTTGCCAGAGACCTTCCCTCTCCATATCGCCTCTGGAATGATCTTTCTAAAATCCAAATCTCAGTGTGTCTCTTCCCTGCTGAAAACCATTTAAAAGGACCCCTTTTACCTAACGCAGAAAAGATAAAAATATTTATGGGCTGAATTTTTTTCCACTAAAACTGAAACTAGTTTTACCAAAGCCCATGTATGCACTGTATATTCTTCCAAAAGTAGATTACCTACTTTACTGAACAGAAGGCTGTCACTGGGAAAGATGGAAGCTGCAGTTTATCCATAGAAAGCTAATACCTGGATATTTTTGGAGGGTAGCTTTTTCATCTTTCAACCTCAAAGTGAATTGTTGGGTTAAGTAGAATCAGATGGAACTTGTGCCTTATGAGATACTCATCACAGACTTGCAAGATAAAAGTACAAATTTCTTGGCATGATACACCAGGCGCTGAAAATCTGGCCTTCTCCTCTTTGGCATCATCTCCAGACAGGCCCCTGTATATGTCACTTCCCAGCAATTCTGCACTATTGCATTTTCAGAAGCACACTGCACTTGTTCATGCTCTGGGGCTTCTCTACGAGTTCTTCCCTCTCTGGAGTGTCCTCTTCTCACCGTTTTTTTGCCTGGAAAAAATGTTCTCATGCTTAAAGACTTACTGCAGCTACCACCACTTTGGTTAATTCTTCCCTAACCTCCCCAAGGATTCGGGGCAGGGGCAGTGGGTGGGGAAGAAAACTAATCACTGCCTCCTAGTTCTTTGCAATTCTGCAGTTACCACGCTACATCTATCCATTGTATGTCTGCCTCACCTGACTATGAACTTCTAAGGCCAGGACTCAATTTCACTTCCTAAGTTCCTGGCCCAGAAGTTGGCTCTTTGTGGAGCTCAACAAGTATTCAATAAATGAATGAGAAACAAAAGAAATCTAATGTGAAAAGAAAGTATTCAAACTTCTGTTGATCCCAGAATGGCCACAGATGAGGTTTTTTTCTTTCTTTCTTTTTTTTCCCTAAAAACTGTAGTAGTTTGTATCTGTTAATTCCATACCCTTTTTTTGTCCCTCCCTGCCCTGCATTTTTGGCCATTCTAGTCACAGGATCTTGGAGATGGGTTACTTGGAAACAGAAGGTGATATTCTAAACAGGTAATAAAAAAGTATTCATAATATGACAAAATAAGTTAATGGAACAATGACATAGTAACAATCAATAGTTTCCTTTTTACCAAATATATTAAATATTTAACATCATAGAGAAAATATGAGGAAATGTATACAAAGAGAGTCTGGGGTTTAAGACAGCATATGTTTACAGATGAAGTAGAAGTTTTGTGCTGATGAAATAGTAGTC
The DNA here is from genome assembly GCA_006410875.1 of Neotragus pygmaeus. Lineage (NCBI taxonomy): Eukaryota > Metazoa > Chordata > Mammalia > Artiodactyla > Bovidae > Neotragus > Neotragus pygmaeus. The sequence goes on from SJYV01053910.1 coordinate 330,191, forward strand.
AATGGACTTATGAGACCACAGGCTGGAATGAATCATAATCATCTGAAAGAAAGGTCTGAATTCACGTGATAAATCAGAGAGATGCTTTGTTTCTTTAAAATCTGTCTGAAATAAGGAAAGAACTGGGAAAGGAATTAGAATTAAGGTCTTTGAAAAACAAACCAAGCTAGGGTCCTGATGGAATGCAGAGAAGGTCCAAATTCACTGTTAACAGCCTTAGGTAAATGTTGGGTGAGTGATTCAGAAACATAATCTTCAGGTAGAAATAAAGAGTCTGTGAATCAGCCCTACTATGCCTCCAACCTGGGAACCAGTTTGAGGATAGATGTGTGAAAGGTGATGAGTAGATAAGATGTCTGCCTTGGTATGTAGAATTTTTTATTTCTCCTTTCTAAGACAGTGACATATATTTGCCAACCCACACAATCAGCCAAACTTTCCTCCCGGCATTCCTATCCTCACCAACCAATAATGTGCCCAGCTCTCTCTCCTCCAAACACTCATATGGACAGGGACAGAGGATCCTTGGGGCTTACATCTTAAAACAGAGAGTGTTCTCGTTCACCAAGCAAGGACATGAAGGAATAATAGTGACTTCCTCATGCTCCACCCCAAGAAAGACAGGAACTAGAGGCTGAAAGCACCACTTCATAAAGGAGGTCTCGGAAGTTTCCTATGATAGGCCAGGCTGGAGTAGCCTACTTAATATCTTTTTAAGAGCCTGGCACCTGGAATCAGACTGCTTGGGCTCATATCCTTACCCCCTGCCCTCCACATACTGAACATGTGACATTATTCAGCAAGATGATGAAGAATCGTGTTGCAGGTTCCCCTTAAGCAAAATGGGGTTAATAATAGTAGTACTTTACATGTTTATGGTAAGGAGTCCATTTATTAACACAAGTAAGGAGGTTAGAATAGTGCTTAGAACATCATAATTGTTGCATATTAGTTCTTATTGCTTTTAAGTCATAATGAACTTATTGCCATAATGAATATGAACATACCTCAAGGGAAGGAAGTCTTCTAGGGAATCTAAGTCCCCCTTTATGCTAAAACTACACAGCTTGTTTCGCAGAAACCAACAAAATTGTGTAAAGCAATTATCCTTCAATAAATAAATAAATACATGACTTTATACATGCTATAAGCCAAAGGTACTATTTGGCTCAATCTATAAATGAGTTCATACCTGCATTAAAGATAGGCAAAAATGAAAGTATTAGTTATGTCCGACTCCTTGTGACCCCATGGACTGTAGCCCGCCAGGTTCCTCTATCCATAGGGTTCTCCAAGCAAGAATAGTGAAGTGGGTTGACATTCCCTTCTCCAGGGCATCTTCCCAAGCCAGAAATCAAACCCAGGCCTCAAACATTGCCAGCAGATTCTTTACCATCTGAGTCACCAGGGAAGCCCATGGGTTAGCAAAGTGGCAGGGCTATACTACAAAAGACGGTGCTGTATCTAGTTTATAGTTCAAAGCTGAGGGATCAATTCACATTGATTATCTTGCTTCTGACTATATTATTTTGCTCCTCTTTAGTCTGATGGTGTTATCATTTGTTTTACAGTGATATTGTCACCTGTCCGTCCTGCTATTAAAATGATTGATCTGAAGATTACATCAAACTCCAAACCAAAAGTTTCCTTCAGAAACCCAAGCAGAGCATCTATTTGTTCATCTTGTCTAATCCAGCAGAGACTGTATCACATATTTCGAGTGTTTACACACTGATAAATTTGTCCTCTGGTAAAGGTTTTTGACAGGGAGACATATTCCAGTTACAGTAAAGAATAAATACTGCGTGCTTTCAAAAAAATTCTTCAAATGATAAATTTTCTATTCTATCTATTGCCTTAGTAAGGAAGTGTCCAGCATACGTTTAATCCACAAGTCATAAACTGGTATTTGTCATATTATATTGGCTTATAAATATACAAAAGCACTGTGCTATCAGAGGTGCATTAAAAATTTGATGGAGAATATTCTTGTCTAAAAAAGAAACATCTAACATATGAAGTGATGTTAAGATCAATGTCAGATGCTAAATATTTGCATGATAAATGGTTTTAAAAACACACATGCCAAAAATCTATACGACTAAAAAATAAACCCATAGTAATGCAATGTTCATAAAAGAAAGATGTAAAGATGAATGTCTTTGAGACAGATCGTTCCACATATTTCAGGTGTTGAAAGTAAAAGTGCAGACCCCAGCTGTGAGGACAGAAAGAAGGTGAAGACTGGAACAGCTGAGCAACTTGGCAGAAAAGGAAGTGAGTATAAAAGCTCAGATACAGAAAAATGTCTGGGTTCCCACTTCCATATGATCAAAAAGTAACTAGGTCAATGGAAAATGTGGAAAAATTACAAGAGATGCTATCTATTCCTGTTGAAATTGAAGACAATTTAGCCACTTTTTCATGATTGTAAAAGTGTTTCACAACTAGGTATTGCTCTCCTAAATGGTCGTTAAGTATATATACTTTCATCAACTATATATATCAAATGTTCTTTCCTCTGATTTAATTTTGGAAGAAATAAAAGGATATTACCCACAGGGCTTTCCAGGTAGCACAATGGTAGAGAATCCACCTGCCAATGTAGGAGATGCAGGAGACTTGGGTTTGACCCCAGGATTGGGAAGATCCCCTGGAGTATCAAATGGCAACCCACTCCAGTATTCTTGCCTGGAAAATTCCATGGACAGGGGAGCCTGAACGGCTACAGTCCATGGGGTTGCAGAGAGTCAGACACGACTAACACACCTGCATGCATGTGTTATACACAGGAAAGAAAAGGAATAGAATGAAGAATTGGAAGCAGGAAAGGAAAACATAAAGGTGAGAAGGTGAAGAAGGCAGAGCAATAGAGTAAATGATGAATTTACAAGTGTTAAGAAGTGTTAGGCATGTGAACAAAGATAACAAAAGGAAGATCCTTTTGCTTCGCTGGGCAGGATGGTATGAAGGTTGGTCTTCAGAGAAACAGATTTCTGTATTTGAGAAATGGCTTGAGATTCCCCTGAAGGAAACAGAGGAGTCTGGGAGGGTAGAAGCAGAGGCAAGAGAGGAGAGGGAGGGTGAAGAGGGAAGCCAAGCCAAGTGATAGGAAACGAGTGGTTTGGAGTTTGGAAAAACATGGACAAGGACCCAGGCAGTGGCTAGAAGGAGACTGAGCTGAAAAGGAGGATTAGAGCAGTCTCACTCCATGTTAAAAGGTATAAGTCCCTTTGTATTACCTCTGCAAGAGGTTGTGTGTTAGCCAAGGTGTGCATTACCTTCCAAAACTTTTGCTCTCTGATTGGCATTTTTTTTTTAAGTGTGTTACTGGGGTGAGACTGGCTTTTGTATGGGGTGAGGGACAGAAGGAGGGAGGAAATACGGATAAGAGATAAAAACAACAGCTTGACTAAACTTGCCCTTGTTTGACCATTTTAGCAGACTTATCTTCTTGCACATTTCCTTTTCTTGTGTGTACTTGCTCACCAGAGAGATTTGTCTACCTTCTAGAACTCTATCAAAACACAAAAATGTTTGGAGAGATCCAACTAGTGAAGCTCAGACGCAGACCACATAAGCCCTTGGTTCATTCTGCCAAGAGGAGGCTGGTCAAACCCCCAAACAGTCTGAAAAGACATGATGGTACCTGCCTGAGACTTAAGATTAAAAACATGATGAAATCTCATAGAAAAGAAAACTATCAACACTCAATTTTCCATGTGTCCAATAAATAAATAAACCCTGTGGATTAGAGATGGAAAATCTATATGAAGATTCAAACAGGTATAATTTAGAGATTAAGTAGGGAAACTGTGGCTCCTCAATTCTGGCTTGATTTATCACAATGGGATATGACTCACATTATGTACAGTAAGACTAAAAACAAAGATCACAGGAAATGTAACAGAAGACACAAGTCACTGAAACAACTCCGAAAAAAAACAGTATAGCTCTACTTTGTTTGGAATGGATGTCTATACAAAGGAGCCTGAAGTTTTGTTTTCAACTTTTTGTATATTATTTTATTTTATTATATATAAATTATTATATATCATTTTATTTTATTTTATGGCTGTGCTGGGTCTTCATTGCTTAAGGGCTATTCTCTGCTGCTGCTGCTGCTGCTAAGTCACTTCAGTCGTGTCCGACTCTGTGCGACCCCATAGATGGCAGCCCATCAGGCTCCCCCGTCCCTGGGATTCTCCAGGCAAGAACACTGGAGTGGGCTGCCATTTCCTTCTCCAATAAGGGCTATTCTCTAGTTGAGGTGAAAGGGGCCTACTTTCTAGTTGCAGAGTGGGGGCTTCTCATTGCAGCTTCTCTTGTTGTGGAGCACAGGCTGTAGGTGGGAAGGCTTTAGTAAATGTGGCACGTGGGCTCAATAGCTGTGGCTCCCAGGCTCTAGAGCACAGATTCAATAGCTGTGGTGCACAGACTTAGTTACTCCACGGCATGTGAGATCTTCCCAGATCAGGGTCTAACCCATGTCTTCTACATGGGCAGGTGGGTTCTTTACCACACAGCCACCAGGGAAGTCCGGGAGTTTTTTAAAATCAAACTTTTTAAACTCCTGTTTTCATTTATTCATGACTTGTTTAAAATTATTGGCCACTCTGTGATGCTAGGTTTTGAGACTTATGACAAGTCCTCCAAACTAGAACGACTAGACCAATGGAAACGATTATTCTCATCTATCTGTCCAGCCTACTTATCTGCCATTTACTCTGCGAACGAGATCCTCACTCTAACCTTGGTCTAAATCCAGGTTAGAATCATTACTGGTTTCTCCTCCTTAAACCTCTATTCAGTACTTCCTCCTTTTTGCCTTATATAATTGTTCCTTCTTTAGGCATTCCTCACTGCATTTTAAGAGCTTTGATGATGAAATCTACTTTTATTTCTCTTCTCTTTTGGCACCTAACAGTGTTACTACAGTACCACATAAATGTTGGAAGGATTAAATTGGAATCCAGGTAGGACATAAAATTAGTCACCAGATATCCCACTGGAAAATTACTTGAACATCAGTCTCTCCATATGGATAATTCCAGGCCCCAATACCTACTGAATATTTATCCTTTTCTAATAATGATTGCATTAAAATATTTCCAACTGACTTCAGGTTTCTGCTCTTAAATAAGCTTTTTTTCCTCCCCTAAAATTTGCTGGGAATTGATTCTGAATAGGAAATTCTGAGTTAAGAAACAATTCCAAAGTTGAAAATTGATGCATGCCAGCCAAGTAGTAGCAACATGTTTTACTTGCCTGACCATCTCAAAAGCCACAACAGTTTTTTTGGTGAAGTTCTTTCTGGTATTGAATCTAAGCTCTTGTAATGTGATATATAAGCTGACTTGTGGTCTTTTCAAAACCACTGAAAAAGGGACATCCTTTCTCTTCCTAAGAAGGGTACATTTCAGCCTAGGATTGTTCCTACAAACAAACAATCAGCATTTTATTTGGGAAACCTCCAGGCAAAATGTACTATATAAAAGACCAGGGGCTTAGAACATCATTAAAATGTGTGCTGGTCAAGAAAAAGCATAAACTTGTTTTATCTTTATAACTTGTTTTACTGATGTGACATTACTGTTTGCTATTATTAATAATGCTATCCATTTTATTTCCAGTTACATTCATTCTCTTGACATTTTAACTATATTCTCTTATTTCTTCATCTTACAAGACATCAAGTTAATGTCCTGAAAAGAAGTTAATTAGACGAACTTAGAAGGGCATTTAGATCATGCTTGATGGAAAGCCCAAAACAAAGTTCTGCCAAAGTTCTGAACACAGTATTGCTGTAGATTAAATTGGCTTCATAGGCAAACATTTTCAGATGTATTTCCATTAGTTTACGTCCCTATTATCCCAAACCAATTCCTGTCAAGTGGAACATAGATAGGGTAAGAAAGCAAATGTGAATTCAGACAGAAAATCCCATGAGAGAGAGATATTGTCTCTCTTGTTTATTATTGTATTTCCAATTCCTGACACACTATAGACGCTCAGAGATACTTGTGTTGCAAATGAAAAACTTAGTGCGCTTAAAGTTGTCAGCGCTATATAAGTCTGACCACACTGGCTATTCAGTTCAGTTCAGTTCAGTTGCTCAGTCATGTCCTACTCTTTTCAACCTCATGAATCGCAGCACACCAAGCCTCCCTGTCCGTCACAAACTCCCAGAGTTTACCCAAACTCATGTGCATTGAGTCGGTGATGCCATCCAGCCATCTCATCCTCTGTTGTCCCCTTCTCCTCCTGCCCCCAATCCCTCCCAGCGTCAGAGTCTTTTCCAATGCACTGGCTATTATGCCTTACAATTAATAATTGAAGTAAGCTCTAGTGCTGCAATACACCAGCCACATTTGACTACTGAGCATGTGAAATGTGTTTAGTATACCACAAATAAAGAGTTGCAAGCTTTATTTATTTAATTTAAAATTTAAAACTGATGTGTGATTTCTTGCTAAGAAACTTCCAATAGTGTGGAAAAACTCAAGTATGTGAATCTTTCTTTCCAACTTTAAATTTTACAATATCTAAACAGAAATCAAGTCTTTCTAATGAAAATTTGGAGTCTAAATTGAGATGTGCTGTACGTATGGAACATACACCAGAGTCCAAAGACTTAGTACAGTAAAAATAATATCCAACTCTTGAAGACCCATTGGACTGTAGCTTGCCAGGCTCCTCAGTCCATGGGATTCTCCAAGTATGAATACTGGAGTGGATTGCCATGCCCTCCTCCAGGGGATCTTCCCAACCCAGGGATCGAACCTGTGTCTGTTATGTCTCTTGCATTGGCAGGCAGGTTCTTTACCACTAACACCACCTGGGAAGCCCAAACATTGCATTAACAAGTCTCTATATTGATTACAGGGCTTCCCTAGTGGCTCAGGGAACTCACTCCAGTACTTTTGCCTGGAGAATCCCACAGACAGAGGAGCCTGGCGGACTACAGTCCATTGCATCTCAGAGAGTTCGACATGACAGAAGCAACTTAGCATGCAAGGGCATGATATCTGGAGTGGACTGAACGGTGTTCTTCCAAAAGTTACATCAACAGCCTAATCTCCAGAATTGGTGAATATCATCTCACATGTAAATGAGGGAATGCTACCTTACACAGCAAAAGACATGTAATTAAGAACCCTGAGAAGAGGCTCTTATGCCAGATTATCCAGGTAAGCTCTTATTCCAAACACAAGAGTCCTTCTAAGAGTAAGGCCAAGAGATATTTGACAGACTNGAGAGAAAGAGAACAGAGCGAGGAGGAGAACGGAGTAAAAGACAAAGTCTCTGGACGGCATTTAAGCAAATATTTTAAGTTTGTTCCCAAAGCTTGGGTGCAACTCTGCTCCTGGATTTTGTGGGACATCTTTTTGGTTTCATTAGAATGTATTTCTGCTGGTGTGCAACCAAGGGTTCAGATCATTCAGTCTTGTTTTAGATTTTGCCTCCACCCCAGTTTCTGTCTTGGGCACTCCCACCTGATAAGAGGGTGAATCTGATAGTATGACATTGGGACTTGACAAGTGTGTCTACCAGGCCCATCATTTTGTCTCCTGAAGTCAAATTTTCATTCTTCAAGTAGCTACCATTTGCTGTCCTGAAAGAAAAGAGGTAGGCTATTTTAAAGTTATACGATTGTCTTCTAAATTAGGAAAATTTGAAGGATTGAATTATAAAAGGATTCTTCCAGAACTATTTCTGAGGGCACTAGATACTTAACCAGAAAGATGCAGAAGTACTGAAAGTTGAAGTCTAATGGTTACTCTCAATTGAAGAATAAATAAAATAAAAATAAGTCACATCTGGAAAGATAATTGTCAGTAGAGGAGCAGGATTCCATCTATAAACGTGCTCACAGATCCTCCAAACATAAGGCAAACAAGATGCATAGATTTGGGTAGCATTACAGAGGTGAGTAGTAAAGAGATCAACAGGTATCTAACTAATGTCTGTATAACAAGCATTCAATATGTAATTTTAACACATCTTGTGGAATGTAATTGGCTACAAAACTCTATGACACAGATATGGATGAGGAAATTGAGATTCAGATCATTTAAACCACTTATCCAAGACTCTGTGGCTACTAAAGCCGGGACTAAAACATAGATATACCAAGCTCGGGTGTGCAATATTCATTCCTTTCTCCCTTCCGCCTGTTTCAATCTGTTCTGTCTTGCTCTTCATTTAGAGTAAAGGTTTACAAAGCATAGTCTGTGGATCCCCAGCATTCTGTGGGGGTGATGGCAGAGTTGAATCAGATACCTCTGCTTCCATCTCAACCAGAGATGCTCCACATAGATATCTTTGGTTCAGTGTAATGGGATTTCTGTGTCAGATTTCTTTTGAAGGAAATATTCCATTGCTTTAAGAAGTTTGAAAGCCATAAACACAAGCTAATGCTGGGTCATTTTTTCCAGGAATGCCAGTTGAATACCATCTCATCTAGGACCTTAAATAGATACAAATCATGACTTTTGTAAGGAACAAAAAGGAGACTTAGTTATTTTTAACATGAAATGTAAATAGGAAAAACTGGGTGTAGGGTTAAGTAAATACATCACATAACCCCACATGAAACAGGGGCAGCGACTTACATTCACCTAAAGTGGTGAGGAGAGGAAGGACATAATCTTTATATGCAATCAACGGATAATAACTTTAAGAACAGGCACAATTCCCTTCATTATATCAGGGTGAAAAATTCCAGCAACTCTGGTTTCAAATTGCCAACAGTATGTCTAAGAAGAACCCCTTTCCTGTTAGAAAGATGAGGTGTAAACATAGAGGAAAAGCTTCATGACATTGGATTTGGCAGTGATTTTTGGATACCACACCAAGAGCACAAGCAACAAAAGCAACCACAGGCAAAGAGAAGTATACCAAGTTTAGAAAGTTCAGAGCTAACTGAGCTTTTTCCATTTCTCATGTGTTAGCTGGTGAATCTGTTGCCTGGACAGGAGCCCCTTCTTCAAAAGTTGTTTAGAGGTAATGATGTTGATGAGAAACTTCACTCCTGATAACATATTGATTTGTATCCTCCTCCCCTGCAAACTGGGCTCCTGCAATCTCCACCTCATGATATGACTATAACATCTAGAAACAGCCCCGTTTCTCTAGGGAATAAAAAGCTCTCTGTCTCTTTCTCATTGTTTCTCAGCATAACCTTCCTCTCCTTGCCCCTGGCCTCCGCTCCTATTCTTCTCTAGTCTCTGCCCCCTGATCCCACCATGTCCCCAGGCCACGGCTTGAAGTGTGAGCTGCCTTATATGATTTATGGGCCCAGGGAGGCTGAGGTCAGAACACAGATTGTTTGGCAGGCATCCCTGAAGACCCTGTGCAGTGCTGAAGATGCAAGCCCAGGGGATGGTCACGGGATATGGGATCACATTTTCAACGAGCAGTGCAAAGTGGCACAGGATATCTGTCACCAGACAAGCAAAACAGTCATTGTTTTCTCCCCGCCCTGTGACCCAGACCTGGGTCTGTAAAGAGACAGGAGCTGTGGTCCTGACACCCAGATAAACACTGAATGAAGGACAATGTATTAGAAGGAAGCAAGATGCTATGTTGTCTTGGTGGTGACTGAGATTCCTGGGGCTCCATTTCTGTCTGGGGTTTTGTGTACCTAAACAATGTGGATGCTGTAAGATTCCTGGTGGAATCTGAACATGTCGTATACAAGTGGCACAGGGGTAAAGGCTCCACCTGCCAACTCAGGAGACACAGGAGATGCAGGTTCCATCTCTGAGTCAGGAAGATCCTCTGGAGGAGGAAATGGCCACCCATTCTAGTATTGTTGCCTGGGAAATCCCATGGACAGAGGAGTCTGGTGTACTACAGTCCATGGCGTCACAAAGAGTCAGACATGACTGAACATGCACACACACATACCCTCGGTTACTTAATCAGCAACATGGTACTTACTGAGGGTCCTCACTATGCCATGTGCTGGGCTTAGGGGATAAGGCAGACAAAAGATGATGTTAGTATCCAAGCCCCCAGGCCAGGTGAGTCTACTCCAGTTCTTTGTCTGCTCCCCATCCTCTGATCAACCTCAGACAGCTTGTCCGACCTCAAGGAGGAGAAATGTTATGAGTATTACAATGAGATAGTGGATATTAGGGCTTCCATGGTGACTCAGATGGTAAAGAATCTGCCTGCAACGGGGGAGAACCTAGGTTCGATCCCTGGGTTGGGAAGATCCCCTGGAGAAGAGAATGGCAACTCACTCCAGTGTTCTTGCTTGAGAAATCCCATGGAGAGAGGAGCCTGGCAGGCTATAGTCCATGGGGTTGCAGAGACAACTGAGCAACTAACACACACACACACACACACACACACACAATGGATATTAACACCTTGAAGTTCAATAGTGTAATATACACATGTATTTAAGTATAAGACACTGTCTCTGCCTTTAAGAGCTTCTTTAGCAATTCTCTGCTCTTTCTTTGCTGCCTAATAATTACCTGGGGGACTTTTTAAAACTGCTAATACCCAGGTCTTACCTTCACAGATCCTGAGGATATTGCTAAGGTATAAAAATTTCTTGCATCATTTAAGACACAGCCAGGATTGAGGACAGCTCTGATAAAACCAAATCAACACAGGCAGATTTAGAGAAAAGTGTGTTGCCAAATACTTGCAGTGACTTTCAAATGACTTCAGCCCTGATGGCAATGTTCTTATTTAAATTATCCAGATGAATTTTGCAAATTTCCTGCAGACTCATTGAATATTTCATAATGGTTTCCAGAGGCTGCTTCTAGAATCCCTCCCCCTTCTCTCTTCCTTTCCCCCCTACCCCCAAGCCCAGGCTCAGTGGATTCCTATTTTGCCCCCATTAGGTAGCTCAGAGGTTAAAGCGTCTGCCCACAATGCAGGAGACCCGGGTTCAATCCCTGGGTTGGGAAGATCCCCTGGAGAAGGAAATGGCAACCCACTCCAGTATTCTTGCCTGGAGAACCCCGTGGACAGAGGAGCCTGATGGGCTACAGTCCACAGGGTCGCAAACAGTCAGACCCGACTAGGCGACTTCACCACCACCACCAATGTCTCCCAAGCCTTGGATACCTGGGAACATTGTCATCTCCACAGCAGCTACTTCATCCCTTCACTTCCTCCCTTCACCTCCTCTTCCTCCCATCACCCTGGCCCAAAGCACCAACCAGCTCTGACCTTGGATATTGATGACAGTGTGAACATCAAATACAGGAGTGTCTGACATCAGTAAAACCTTTAAACCACCATCCTCCTCCAGTAACAGCCCACCTTCCAACCTAGGAAGTCAAAACCCTTAACACATATCAGTAAACTAATCTTCCTGGAAACCTGGATAGAAGGGTGAGACAAATGAAATATAAGGACATAAATGGTCATCCAAGGCCTCTGCAAGGAGATTCAGATACCCCTATCTTCCACTCCCCAACCCAAGGTCTAGCTCTGTATTTACAGAGCACAGTGTGGCTCTAATGGCCTAATTGATTTATAATGTTTTTCTCCATATTGCACCATGTGTGCAATTAGTTACTGAAAGGAAATGGAGCTCAGTTCACTTGCCACATCTGCTGCTAGTCAGGGACATACGATTTCATGCCCTGTTTTCCAGATGGCTTGATTAACATCCAGAAAAACCTAGTGACTTTGCCAGAACCACAGAAGAAGCTGGGGAGCTCAGGTATGCTCGGTCCTGGGAGAACTGCCTCAGATGGAAAGAAAGTACAGTGCCGTCTCAAAATGCAAGTCAAATGTACGACATCATGAGAAAGAGAAATAAGTGGGGGCTACCTTTCTCCATTCAGTTCATGAGTTTGTTTATTTGTATTCATTCATAGCCACTGAATACTTAGTAGGTGAAAGTTGTTTTTTTTTTTTAAACAGTGGTAAGCAAACGTGCATGTCCCATGCTTTTGTGGAGTCCCCAGTCAAGTGGGAGAGGTACATATTATTGAGTTAGTAAGTAACCATAAAAATAAAGATATGGATGTGAGAGTAATGGATATGTGTTAAGAGGAGAGTACAGTATGGGAGTGGGGGAGGCTTCTCTGAGAATGAAGTGTCATAGGGACTGAAGAATGAGTGCAGATTAACTCCAGAGATGGGGAGAAGCTCTAGACGGAGGGAGAGTGGAGATTGACTCCAGAGACGGGGAGACGCGCTAGACGGAGGGAGTGACGTGCATGCGCGTGTACTCAGCTGCTCAGTCATGTCCAGCTCTTTGTGACCCCATGGACTGTAGCCCACCAGGTCCCTCTGTCCCTGGGACAGAATACTGGAGTGGATCTCTATTTCCTTTTCCAGGGAATCTTCCCAACTCGGGGATGGATCCCGCATCTCCTGCTTAGCAAATGGGTTATTTACCACTTGAACCACCTGGCAAGAAGCCCCAGAGGGAACAGCCGCTGAGAGGAAAGGTTTTGGTGAATTTTCAGAATTGTGGGAAGGCTGGAATGGTTACAGCACACAGAGGTGTGGGAAGTGGTGCGAAGGAGTCTGGAAATAGGGAAGAGCAAGATATGTGAAGGTTTTGAAGTTTCTTTTATGGATTTTATACATGAAATCTAAAAGTATCATCAAACTCAGTAACAGACACTAGAACAGTGGTTTCCAGGGTCTGGATGGTGTGTGTACGGAGGCAGGGATAACGTGATAAAAGACCATAGAATTTCATCTATAAGATGAATAAATGAAGACTCAATATGCCACATGGTGACTCTAGTTGATAACAGTGTATTATATTAGAGAAATTCCTCAGAGTAGAACTTGAATGTTCATATATATGGTGATGGATGTACTAATTAACTAGATGGGAAGAATCTTTTCAAAATGCATATATCTACCAAATCATCAAGATGTACACTTTCAATAGCTCTTAATTTTTTCAATTACATCTCAGTAAAAATGAAAAAAAAAAAAACGTGCATTTTAAGTGTTAAAACACCTTTAAATTGAGCCTTTTAAGTAGAAGAGATAATATGATTTAAAACTGTAGACATTTCTTTTATCTGCTCCATGGAGAATGGAGACAAGATTGGGAGGACAAAGAGGGGAAACAAAGATAGGAACTGGAATCCAGATGATTGTGGCTGCGGTTTGGGTTTGGATGAAGATGGTAGAAGTAAATTGAAAGGGGTGATTCAGAGAGATACATGAGGCAAAAATCAGTAAGATGTGGTAGTAAATTGAAAATGGGAAGGGAAAGAAAGTGGTAGGAAAAATGTTCTGTTTTCTTTCTTAAGGAACTGTGTGTAGATGACATTTACTGAGCTGGGAAAATGCAGAGGGGGAGATATTAATTCTGAATCCTTGTCACAGAGATGGAATTTGAAATGACAGAGGACAATAAATCATTTTGAGGGAATGTGTAGACTGAGAGGAGAAGAAGATTTGAGATTGAGACTTGAAGAATTCCAATTTTGGAGGTCAAAATTGGAGGAGGACCTGGTCGGAAAAAAGAAGTGTATCTGGAGAAATAAGAGATAAGCAGGAGAACGTGGGATCTCAGAAGCCTAGGAAGAACTATCAAGGAAGAGGATATTAGCTCTATTAGATGCTGTGGAATTAGCAGATAAAAGTGTCGATTGGGTTTAGGAGCTTGGAAACCATCAACAACTAACAGTAGACCAGTTTCGGCAGATGCATGACGTATCCTCAAAGAACCAAACTCAAGACCAGACTGACACTTAAGAAGTTATGTAAAGATCCCCAGCATGCTCTGTGAGGACTGAACAGGAATATTGTGTTGTTGAAAGGATGGGTAAGTATAGATTTTGCCTACATCTCAAAAATTAAATTTTTTTTCATTTTTCTGAATCTTCTGGTTAGTCAGAATATAACATGGGAGAGACAAAGAAACGAAATAGTACTGGCATTAGGAGTTGGCTTTTAGTTCAGTTCAGTCCAGTTAAGTCACTCAGTCATGTCCAACTCTTTGCGACCCCATGAATCGCAGCACGCCAGGCCTCCCTCTCCATCACCATCTCCCAGAGTTCACTCAGACTCATGTCCATCGAGTCTGTGATGCCATCCAGCCATCTCATCCTCTGTTGTCCCCTTCTCCTCCTGCCCCCAATCCCTTCCACCATCAGAGTCTTTTCCAATGAGTCAACTCTTTGCATGAGGTGGCCAAAGTATAGGAGTTTCAGCTTCAGCATCATTCCTTCCAAAGAAATCCCAGGGTTGATCTCCTTCAGAATGGACTGATTGGATCTCCTTGCAGTCCAAGGGACTCTCAAGAGTCTTCTCCNTTTCTCAAGAGGCAAGTCAGGTGGTCTGGTATTCCCATCTCTTTCAGAATTTTCCACAGTTTATTGTGATCCACACAGTCAAAGGCTTTGGCATAGTCAATAAAGCAGAAATATATGTTTTTCTGGAACTCTTGCTTTTTCGATGATCCAGCAGATGTTGGCAATTTGATCTCTGGTTCCTTTGCCTTTTCTAAAACCAGCTTGAACATCTGCGATTTGGTTTTAGATTCTTCCATAATGCTTCCTGGAAATTCCGACAAAGCCCCATGACTCTATTCCCTCTTTCCTCGTTGTTTCATTAAATTTATGGAACACAAAGAGAATATATCTGTGATTCTTACAGTGTCAGGAAGTCACAAAGACATTTTTTTCTCTTATCAGAGGACAATAAACCTGAAAAGCAAGAGTTCTGTAGTCACTTACATACCCCGGGGCCTTGATTTGCTCCTCATAATATTCTGGATTGAATATTGGCAAGCTTTTATCAACTCCATCAACTCCAGTTTTCAGATGAGGAAACTGAGACAAGGTTAAATGCACAGCTATTATGGGATAAAGTGGGGAGTTTAATCTGGAAGTTTCTTTCCAAGTTCACGTTTTGATGAGGGGCTGTTCGTCATACTGATTTGGGGGATGCAGGTGTCAGAGGTTACAGTCAGCCTGGAAACCTGTAATATAACCTGTACCTTGATATAGGGGCTTCCCTAGTGGCTCAAGAATCTGCCTATCAGTACAGGAGACTCAAGAGTCGCAGATTTGATCCCTGGGTCAGCAAGATACCGTGGAGTAGGAAATGGCAACCTTTTCCAGTATTCTTTCCGGGAAGTCCTATGGACAAAGGAGTCTGGTGGGCTACAGTCCATGGAGGTCGCAAAGAATCAGACAGGACTGAGCGGCTGAGCTCACACACACATCTTGATATAGATATACATGTACATGTATCTGCACACATTCTGAAGATGACCACCTCTTTATCAAGCACAGAAAGAAAATAAAGTGGAAACTACCATGATTTCTGCTCACAGAGGAGCTTATAATCTCAATGCCAAGATGTTACATCTATTTCTATAAAACCCAGATAACTAATAACAGAAGACTGCCAGGCTAAGTGCAAACTGAGAGCTTTGGACCATAGTAGCTGCTGAAGATTGGACGGAAGTGGAGTTCATGTGTCTCACGAAGCTCAACTTCAGGCCCTTCACTTGTACATAAAAGGTTCTGGGATGGACCCTGTCAACATGTTCATAAGCTATTTTGGTAAAAGGTGCAAAGGTAAGATTTTTTAGTTGTAGGATATTTTAATTTGTCTCTTTCTGCCTTGACTTCAACTGCATCACATTTCTCCTTGGGCTCATTTGTGGAGGAGTCTTGGATGCTTAGACAGCTGGCTTGGGGGAATTTGAATTGGAGAGATATACTTAGTTCATGATCACTCCTGTGTATTGTTAATCATGGGGAGCAGTCTTGTTACAGGAATGACTTTCAGAAACCCTTCTAGTTGCTTATGCTGCCAGCTCACTGGCATCACACACAAGGGCACTGGGCTAGAGGTCTTCTCCCACACGGTCATGTCCTGAGGCCCCTGCCACGTGAAGTCCATATGTGGGTAGTTGTTAATGAGTGTCTCAATTCAAATATCATTTATAACTACTCACTACATAAGAAAAGCTAAAATTCTTTGAAATTGGATAGGTCAAATATGAAGAAAGTTTCACAGGGATTTCTTTAAATTTGAGAGCAATCCTCAACTATCAATTTTAAAAAAAATCAACCACAGTAAGTCCCCTACATATGAGTTCTGTTCCAAGAGCACTTTCGTAAGTCTAATTTGTTCATTAAGTCCAACAAAGTTAGTCTAAGTACCCAACTAACACAATTGGCTATATGGCACTGCACTGTAATAGATTTACACTTTTCACATGAGTATGTACATAAATATGTACATAAAAATGTACATAAAATATGTACATAAAAAAACAAATAAACACACAAAATAAAGAAAACATTTTTACTCTTACAGTACAGGACCTTGAAAAGTAGAGTAGGGCAGTACAACTGCTGGCATACAGGAGCTGGCATGCACATTCGTCTCTTTGAAAATTCACAGCTTAAAGGTTCGTAGGTAGAGGACTTACTGTACTATTCACGCTAGAGGAAAGACAGGGTGGTCTCTCTCTTCTCTACACAGAAAAAGGTAACGCAGAATTATTGTCCTCTGACGAGATGAGCCCCAAATTGTTTTATAGACTTGTGTCATGCCAGGTGGCGCAGTGGTGAAGAAGCCACCTGCAATGCAGCAGACTCAAGACTTCCTGGGTTCGATCCCTGGGTTAGGAAGATCCCCTGGAGTTGCAAATGGCAACTCACTCTGGTATTCTTGTCTGGAGAATCCCCTGGACAGAGGAGTCTGGCAGGTTTCACAATCCATGGGATTGGGAAGAGTTGAACATGACTGAGCACAGTTTGCTAATACATTGGGTTATATAATACTTGGGATGTTTATCAACTTTTAAATTTTCCAAATAAATATCATATTCTAAAAATTATTTACTCTGGAACATAATTCCATATTTTATTGTATTAAAATCTTTTTTTCATATTTTCTTCTTAAATAGAATCCTCCTCAAACTGTTTACCTTCAGGTCCAATAAAAAAAAATGGTTCTGCCTCTGAGTTCAGTGAAAGAATAAGCCACCGGGGAGGTTAGATAAGGCCTCATGACTTTGAGGAAGCAGGAGAAGCCTTCCAAGTAGATACAGCAACACGAAGCAAGAGTCCAACTTGGAAGAAGCGCTTGGAAGCGTCAAGTGTCCTTGAGGGACATCTACCCAGGCTGATTCTCAGGGGGCTGTCACAGTTTCTTTGTTTCTGTTGGTTTTGCTCATTTTGTTTTAATCATTTAATTGTTTTACATCTCACTGTTGAAGAGTGCAAACCTCTCCCTGTGTTTCTAGGTAGGTTTGCCTCATGAAATAGAATGCCCATTAAATTTGGATTTCAGATGAATAATATTTAGGTAAAAATGTATCCCCTGAAATACAGCAGACATATTAATTCTATAAGGATATTTGTTGTTCACCTGAAATTCCAATTGACCACACACCCTGTATTTTTATTTGGGAATTCTGAAGAAACGAAAGCCAGTTTTAGTTTTGGAAAACTCTGATTCCAGGCCAAGGGTCTTCATCTGAGATAACTCTCCACTGCACCAGCCACTAAGCAGTGTCCGAAGGACAGCTGTACATCTGTGGAGCCTTTCGCTCTACGCAGAGCAGGGCAAATTGACAAAGAGACCGTGTCAGTGACAGAGGGAATTTAAAAGTGAAAAGTGAAAGTGAAGTCGCTCAATCGTGTTTGACTCTGTGCGACCCCATGGACTGTAATCTACCAGGCTTCTCTGTTCATGGGATTTTGCAGGCAAGAGTACTGGAGTGGGTTGCCATTTCCTTCTCCAGGAGATCTTCCTGACCCAGGGATTGAACCCAGTTCTCCTACATTGCAGGCAGACGCTTTACCCTCTGAACCACCAGGGAAGCCCTAAATTAGCAACAAAGCTTTCCTTTAGGAAGCAAATGTTGGAGAGTGAAGTAAAGACGTTCCCCGGTGAACACCACTGTTATCACTCTGCATATTAAATCCAAGACTGCGTTACTCAAACATATCTAAGGGATGGAGACCTGAATTTGTGTGATCCAGGGGTGATTTAGTTTTGTTAATTCCTTATGTATCCTTTGTATTACTTATGTATCCTTATATTTTGAACATGGTTCAGTTTCCTTAATTAAAAAAGTTATTTTGTTTATTTTCACATCTCACTCCTCTATAATATTGTTTCATTTATACCCTCATGAAATATGGTTTGCTGTTTTATGGATAAGGGTCACTAGATTTAAGAAGTAAAAGTAAAAAATGCCCAGTTAAATCTGAGTTGCTGATAGATAACAAGTAATTTTTCATTGTAAGGATGGGGTAGCATTTGTTATCTATCAGCAATTCAAATTTAAATGTGTGTCTTGTGGTTTACTTGGCAATCCTGCATGGGATACAATCTGATATTCCTGATTTTGAAACCACACTAAGATGAAAGAAAAGAATGAGGGAAACTGGAAGATACTTTTGTAAGTATACACTGTACTATATTTTATCACAGCCTTCTGGCAATGGGAAGATTTGAAGTCTCCCTAGGAGATGAGTAGAATTACATCCCTACACAGTCCTTGAGCAAACTTTGGCAGACAGTAGGACAGGGAAGCCTGGCATGCTGCAGTCCACGGGGTCGCAAAGAGTCAGACACGACTTAGTGACTGAACAACACTGTCTTGAGCTACCCTTGGTTTTGTGATCCAGTCACTACCTGTGAAAAACCAAGTATTTGCAGAGCAAACTGAAGGACTGAAGGACACCTGCTCTGCACACAGCCTGCTGCCCTTCCAACTCAGCCCCACACTGAGCATTAGCGCTTTGCTGCACTGAGCCCCGAAGAAGGGATGCTTTTGAACCGTGGTATTGGAGAAGACTCTTGAGAATCCCTTCAACTGCAAGGAGATCAAACCAGTCAATCCTAAAGAAAATCAACCCTGAATATTCATTGGGAGGACTGATGCTGAAGCTGAAGCTCCAATACTTGGGCCACCTGATGAAAAGAACTAACTCATTGAAAAACTAACTCTTTCCCTGATGCTGGGAAAGATTGAAGCCAAAAGGAAAAGGAGGTGGTAGAGGATGAGATGCTTGGATAGCATTACCGACTCAATGGACATGAATTTGAACACACTTGAGGAGATGGTAGAGGACAGATGAGCCTGGCATGCTATAGCCCATGGGATTGCAAAGAGTTGGACACAATTTAGTGACTGAACAACAATAATTCTTTACATACAAGCTACTATAATAAAATAGATAAGCAACAAAAACCTACTGTATAGTGTAGGGAACTCTACCTGATATTTTGTAATCACTTATAAGGAAAAAGAATCTGGATTGTTTATATATATACATGTAAACAATCACTTTGCTGTATACCTGACACTAATACAACATTGTAATCAACTATAGTCCAATAAAAACATATACATACATACATGAAAAGGGTTTGCCCTCTTTAAAAGTGTGACTGAGTTTTATACTAGAGGAAATTGTTGGAAGATAAAAGACCTCCTTCAGAAGGGAGTGAGTCCCTTGTGTTTGGAGATTGGGTGAACTTCTGTGGGCATGGAAGGGAGGTGATGCATATTTAGATGAACGTATTTATTGGGTGTTAGATTTTAGAACATGATTTTTCCTAGATGGAAGTTGGTGTGGTATAGCACAGGCTTTAGAACTGTATAGATTTTGTTTCAAATTATGACTTGGCTTTGGATTACTGATTTTTTTCTGAGCCTCTGTTGCTTTATGTGTAAAATGGGGACAAACTTAATGAGTCGTTATAAATATTAAAGAGATAATGCATACGAAGCACATAGCACTGTTATGGACACAACAAATCAGTGAAATAAATGTTTGCTACTGTCCAAGTCCCTTCAAGTTTTGAGATTATATATTTCCATGAACTTGGGGCACAGAAACAAACTATGAGGGTTTAAACAGAGCAGGAATTTGGGTTTGTAAAAGAAACTGCCTTAGTTCAATCGCTTGAGATCCCGCCATGGTAATGACTGAAAATACGTCACATGGTCTCTGTTGGTGTGTGTTTTTGGAATTGGCTCAAGGAGAATGAATTTGGGTTCTCCTTTCCTTATCTCTCTCTCCAGCGCCTGGCACAACGTAAAGTACATATTTAGTGTTCAGGAAACAATGTGTTCATGGACACTGTGTGCTCTTTGCCATCAGTGAGAGTCAGGGCTTCAACGCTTATTCCATGGAACACTTGGTTAGAAACAAAACAAGAAAGAAATTCAGTCCTAAGGACGTGAGGCTTGTCTGCCTTTCTGTCTCTCTGAAGAACTTCTAAAATGTGGTTAGTTGTGGACAAAGAATGCCTCCTGGCATTTTAAGCCACTCAGCAACGGGATCTCACTTTTTAAAAGGTGCAATCTCAAATGCTTTAGGTGAGAGTTGTATGACGGTTTCAGTTTTATGTCCATATTAGCACAGATTGCTATTTCTAACTGCCTGCTAAGGCATTTTTTCAGTATTTTGCAGAAAAAGTAGCTTTTTCTTTTTTTTAAGGACAAGTCATCTTGATATGATCCATTCTTCTAAAATAGCAATGTCACACAGGTCAGCAGGTCCCAGTAATGAATACAGAGGACACAAGGGCTTTGTAAAAATCAGTTTGTTTTCTGCCCATGTCAGGAATGTGTAGCGTATGCATAATAAGCCAGGGAGATTAGTTTATGAAAACTTTAGGTCCACCCTGAGTGCACTGAGTGCACTGAATGCACAGAGATAAGTTCTAAAAATAAAGCTGAGTTCTACTCTCCTTCTCCCCACTCCCCATCCTGGAGTAAATGCTGAGCACGAATCTTCCGGAGTCTTGAGAGTAAAGCCCAGAGTTGCGTCACCATCCTGCAGTCTCACAGCACCACCTTTTGGTACATGACTTCTCCTTCCTCCATAACAGTGAATATGAGACAGCTGGTTCCTCTAGTGATTTTCTTATAATCCAGCTTCCTTGGCTATGACTTGACATAATTTCCCTGGAGAGTTCAGGCTTAGGGTATGATAATATACCTTGGATCTGCAAAGCATTAAAAGGGAGGATATTGTCAGATATATGATCTAGCCACGGACACAGGCCAGATGCATTCGTAACTAAGGAGAAGGCCCTCTAGTCCTGGTCCCTTCCGAACTGGTTTGGCTTCCCTGCTCTCTATCAGCACCTTCCTTCCTTTTGCAGAAAGGTCAGTTGATTTCTTTCTTTGCCTTCCAGCTACATTGTTGGGAGCTTGCTAGTGGCCATATATAACAGGTGACAACAGTGTCTTCTCAGAGAAATACAACCAAGAGAAAAATAGCAAGGACTTTATGTCCTTTTCAAGATTACTTCTGTGGAATGTATACCCACAGTAGAGAGCAGGATGTGATGAATTACTGATAGATGGGGCAGGCTTTCTTGTACTAATTCATTAGTTAATTAGGATTTGGGTTGCATTTCTGGCATTCACTGAAATTAGACTTGAGTTACAAATAAAATAAAGCTATTGAGGCCAATCCGTTGGAGGAAAAAAACTTCAAAACACCCTGAGACGATGAGATTTTTGTGTTTTATGCTTTTGGCTACTAGCTGGAAACCTTGAAGGAAAACCTGGCTGAAATCTCTAAAATTAGATTTAGTGACTGCCAAGGGCTTAGAATTCCAAGTCAGTTGTTTGGGCTGAATTTTACCCTGTCCCAACAGCTAGTCAGTTCAACAAAAATACAACTCGTGTTGTTTCCTACCATGTGCCCAACAGAAACAGTTGTATTTTTCTCTTTTAATTTTCCATCAGAAATGTTGGCTTGTTGGAGCCATAGTCTGCTTTGGCGTCATTGTCGGGCACTTGTTTTATTCTGAGTTTCAAGAAGAAGGTGCTGGAGAAATGCTATAAATAGAATCTCTGGTCTCTACGTTTAGTTTGAAGTTTAGTAGCCAAGATGGGAATGACATTTGGGTCAGAATGTTTGAGCTGCTCTACTTAGAAAAGCCTTACCCATCCATCACTTTTGAGATCAAATTTTATTTACTTCAAAGAGCTACCCTAATTCCCACAACCGTCATCTCTCTCAATTATGAATCTCTTTAGCTCTTTGACCTCGACTGTGGGCTGTGCAAAAAGATGGAAAATGGCTGGAAATTTTAGACCCCGTCTTACATGTGCATGCCGAGTCACTTCAGTCATGTCTGACTGTTTGTGACTCTGTGAACTGTAGCCCACCGGGCTCCTCTGTCTGTGGGATGCTCTGGGCAAGAATCCTGCCCTCCTGCATGGAATCTTCTGGACCCAGGGATTGAAGCCCTGACTCTTCCATCTCTTGCACTGGCATATGGTTTCTTTACCACTAGCGCCACCTGGGAAGCCCCTTCTCTTACCTACTTTGGTGCTTTGCGCCTTATAGGCTCTCCGTCCGTGATTTTGAATGAAATGACAAAGATACACATCGCAGAAGCGCAAGAACGTTTCCAGAAATTCCACAGCTTCGCTCAGTGTGGCGTAAACATCTCTGTGAAGAGGAAGCCACCATCCCATCCAGTAGTTTCTCTGTTCTCCTGCCAAGTCCAAATTCTGCTGCCAAAGAGCCTAAAAGCGGACTTGAGCACATCACCCTCTTCTTTTAAAAGCTCTGTGCCTTTTTCTGACCTCCCGATAGACTCCAAACACCTTCAGTGGATCTACCGGGCTTATCTGTCTGTCTCCACTTGTGTGTGTGGTCAGTCGCTTCAGTGGTGTCTGACTCTTTGCCGCTTCATGGACTGTAGCCTGCCAGGCTCCTCTGACTACGGAATTCTCCAGGCGAGAATATTGGAGTGGGTTGCCATGCCCTCCTGCAGAGGATTTTCCTGACTCAGGGATTGAACCCACATCTCCTGCATTGTAGGAGGGTTCTTTACAGCTGAATCACTGGGGGAGCCCTCTAGGATTTTAAATACCCTGTTTATTATTATTGTTATTTATGTATATATTGCAATCCTGTGATGCACTCTTTCTATAGGTGGAGATTTTGCCTGTCTGACTGTGTGTTGTGTTCCACACTTTTAGAATACAGTCATAAGCCCTCAATAAATGTTTGTTAATTGTCTGACCAACCAAGTTTTCCTGTTATTATATATGAGTATTAGGGAAACAGAAAACATCTTAAAAACATCATGAATAACCACCTGAATATTCCCTTGAACAATATAAAGCCCTTTGGTTTTAGAAAGGAAACTTGTGATATGTGGATCTAAACTCAATGTACATAAAGGTCTTTCACAGCATCTCCTTTTTCTCTGACAAGGTGTTAAAGAGATATATGTCAGAGTAAGTATGTCATATATGATATATACACTGAAATATACATATGTATTTAACAGCTAGCTAGCCAGAATCTAATAATCACCCAAAATTATCGGTTATGGTCTCCAAAGCAAATAGACAGCATACTGGAACTGAGTTATTTGAGGAAAGTTTTAATAAAGAGAATTTACAAGAGTGTGAGAAAGGTTTAGGAAAAGCATTCAGGAGAGACAGGGCGAGTAACAAACAGCAGGGGGCTATTACTCCTAGCCTTGAAGGAGGAAGAAACAATTGCCTGAAGTCAAAGTTACGTAGAGAAAAGTGTTCTGATGGCTGCTGGAGGCTTCCCCCCCCCACTACATTTTGCTCCAATCTGTGCTCTTTTTTTTTTTTTTCCTAAACTGGGGTATAATTGCTTTAAAATGTTGTGCTAGTTTCTACTGCACAATGCAGTGAATCAACTATAGGTGTACATATATCCTGTCTCTCTTAAGCCTCCTTCCCACTTACCCTCATTCCAACCATCTATGTCATCACAGACCCCTGAGCTGAGCCCCCTGCACTATACAGCAGCTTCCCACTAGCTATCTGTTTGATGAAAGGATGGAGCTAACCCTGCACAATCTACCAGAAATGGGACTTGGGCAATAACTCTGCCAACCGTACCCTCCTCATGCCTGCTGGGTCTCCCATGCTGAACCTCCACGAGCAGCGCTCCACCAGAAGCTGGGACCCCTCATTGCTGCACACGTGCCTCGCGGGGCACAGGGCAGGCAGAGAATGTGCAAAAGTGATTCTTCTGTAAGAGCCAAAGGAAGATGCCTATCAATTCAGAGGCATTCATGGAAAGTATAAAACCTGGTTCCATCCAAAAGTCAGCTGGCCAGATGGGGACAGAGCCACGACCTAGCACTAAAGCAAGGGACTGACAACTTTCTAAACGTTTCTGCCAAGTTTCAGATCCATTTTCTTCTCTGCTACAGGGAAGGAAAGACGATGCCTGATGTTGACTCAAAGAAGAAAAGAAAAAAGTGGTTAGGGAAAGTGCCTGAAAACAGTACTTTCTGTTTCTTTTTTTGTATTCACCTTTTATAAGCCTGGTCTCAGAGGTAAGGAACACAAGGCAGGAGATGTAAGAGACATAGGTTCAATCCCTGGGTTGGGAAGATCCCCTGGAGGAGTGCACAGCAACCCACTTCAGTCAGTACTCATTCCTGGAGAATCCCCATGGACAGAGGAATCTGAAAGGCTACAGTCCATGCGAAAGAGTTGGGCATGACTTAGTGATTAAACAATGTGTTTATAAGCCTAAAATGGTGAAATTGACTCAATCTTAGAAATGCAAGAGGGTATATAACAGGAGCAAGTCTAGTGACATGGCTATCACGTATAGTAGGGGACACATCGCCAAGGCGTGCTGTGTTCACCATGTTTATTTATTTTTAAAATATTTGGCTAAACCCAAAGCATGAGGGAACCTTAGTTTCCAGACCAGGGATTGAACCCACATCCCCTGCATTGGAAGGTGGACCCTTAACCACTGGACCACCATGGAAGTCCCAACCAAATCTATGTTTTCAACAGAACTGCACATGAAAGAAATAGATTTTAATAACTCTGAAACTTAACTGGGTAAATAAGCAAGGCAAAGGAACTGATGCTGGATTTTACTAATCTGTGAGCTTCCAAGCATTCAATTAAGAAGAAATATCAAATGGCTTACAATTTCATATCAGCAATGTAATAGCATGAACCTGATTTTTGGCAAATTTCCTAGGTAATTTTTTTAAGAGACATCCGTGTTGATAATTTTTTTTTTTTGAAACTTGGTCCCAAACAAAAAGAAAGCATGGGGATATTTAAATTTATGCTTTCTTTTTCTTGACTTTGTATTGCTATATTATTTGACCCAAAGACATTTGGGAATGAAGAATATTTTGCACATCCTATGGACTTAGGATGGAAGAGAAGAGTTTGAAAGAAGAATGGGCAGCTACAAAAAGTCGGGAAAGGAGAACTTTCCTGGTGGTCCAGTGTTGCAGGGGTCCTGAATTGGATCCCTGGTTAGGAAACTAGATCCCAGAGGCCACAGCTAAAAGACCCTGAATGCCACAAGGAAGAGAGAAGATCCTAAGCGCCTCCACTAACATGCGGTGCAGGCCAATTAGAAGTAAATGAGCATGAACGAACCAGGAGCTGGGTGATGGAGGAAATACTCCCCAAGATCTGTCTCAAACTCTGAACTTGAGCTAGGAATTCTCAACCATACAGTTGTCTACAGCTGTCAAAGAGAGAGAGTCACAAAGGAAAAGGGAGCGGGGAGAGAAAGGATAAAAGATACAGAGCGAAATTACAAAGAAGGAAGGGGAAAACCCAAGATAAAGAGAAAGAAAGGAAAGGGAGAGGACAGGTAGAGAAGGGAGCAACGGAAAGTGGAGAGAAGAAAACAGAACTCTTGTGGGAAAGCAGCCTATTTAGAAGACAGGAGGGTTGGAGGGATTTTATTTCTTCCAGGCATGACCAAGCCAGTTGCCAACAGTTTACAGCAGTTGGATTTTTAAGGTTTTTCTTTGTGTTTGTGTGTGTGTGTCGCAGAAATTGAGTTCAACAAAGGAAACCCAAACTTATTTTGACAAATGCATCATTAAAAGAAAAAAAAATTCCATTAAAGATGATGTGGTACACATATACAATGGAATATTACTCAGCCAGGGGAAGGAACAAAATTAGGTCATTTGCAGAGACACGGATGGACCTGGAGTTCTGTCATACAGTGTGAAATAAGTCAGAAAGAGAAAAGCAAATACTGTATAATATTACTTATATATGGACTCTAGAAAAATGGTACAGATGAACCGATTTGCAGGGCAGGAATAGAGATGCAGTCACAGGCGACAGGCATGTGGACACAGAGGAGAGGAAGCGGGTGGGATGAATTGGAAGATTGGGATTGACCTAAATCCACTACCATGTGTGAAATACTAGTGGGAACCCTCATAGCACGAGCAGCGCAGCTCAGTGCTCTGTGATGACCTAGATGGGACGGGGTGGGATGGGAGGGAGGCCCATGGGGGAGGGGATATATGTATACATACGGCAAAGAGTCGGACACAACTGAGCGATTGAACTGAACTGAACTGATTCACTTCATTGTGCCACAAAAACTAATACAGCCTTCTAAAGTAACTCTATCCCAGTAAACTAAACAAAAAGAGAAAAACAGTATTGCAAAATACATCGAACACCTGAAATATTTAACATGGTCAAAAAAATCTTCAGTTTTCAGTCCTATGTTATGAGATGATCAACTTATAATAATTTGTGATTTAAAGCAATGTCATTTTAAAGAAAATACATAAAAGTTAGCAGCATAAATGGAAGCCAGATAGTAATAAGTCCAAACGAAGGGGAACTTTGCCTCGTTTGCTTTATTTTCTCTTCAAATTCTTTACATTTCTATCTATCTACTAGTAATACTACTGTTGCTAAGAACCACACACACACACAAACACACGTACACACAGACACTGCCACACACTTTAGTAAGCGCGCACACACAGCTGTTTTGAAAAGAAGGCAGCTAATGTGAGTCACTGCATTAGTTAGTATATGTGAGTTTTTATCATACCTCCCTGACTATGTGATTGAGTGTGTGGTATGTCTGTGTGTGTATGTACACAGAATCTTAACAATAGCATATTGTATGCACCTTAAAGAAACTTTGGAATTCAAAATAGGAAGCAGATTTATTAGGCTGGTGTCTTTGGGGAGCTTTCTCTTATGAAAAAGGGAGAAAGAAATACAGCATTTGTCACCCATGTCTTAGCCTCTGACAGGAAGGAATTGTTCTTGCAATCTAGTTTCAATTGTCCTAAGCAGTAAGATTTCCTTTGTTCCATTTGGGGAACCAGTTTCATAAATAATTCCTTCTGCATTCAAGGAAATATTTTCTGACATTCAGGGCTAAAGCCTTTCCTTTATTTACCTATTCCCAATTATACTTTCAGAACTCTCTGCAAAAATTATTGAATCTATCTGGTTAGGGATGATAAGAGTAAATGAATAACCAGAGACTTTTCTATTCTAATATGTGTTTCCTGGAATAACACAAAGGGATTCTGATTAGATGGGAAGGCAGTGCAAGTAGGGAGTGTGTTCATTTTCAGGTTTCACATGAAAGAGCCCTGTGTGAGCACTGACGAAATCCAAGATGGGAAGATTTTTGGTTGGTCCTTGAGGGGAGATCCTAGACAACAGCGGTCACGTGGTTCCATATTTGACTAAATGCGTCCGGAGACAGTGAATCCCTGACTATCGGTGAGAAACCGCAGTTACTTGCCCGATGTTTATCATTAGCTCTGCTTCTGCTTCTGTCTCTTTTGGACAATAATATAAAAGGTTTACAAGTTTAAAAAAATTAACTTTTATTGGAGTATTAGCTTTACCATATTGTATTAGTTTCTACTGTACAGCAAAGTGAGTGAGCCACAAGTATCCCCTCTTTTCTGGATTTCCTTTCCATTTAGGTCACCACAGAGCACTGATTAGAGTTCCTGTACCATACAGTGGGGTCTCACTGGTTGTCTATTTTATACATAGTCGAGTTTATACATCAGTCCCAATCTCCCAATTCATCCCACCCCCTGCTTCCCCCCATGGTGTCCATATGTTTGTTCTCTGTGTCTGCATCTCTATTTCTACTTTGCAATAAGATCATCTATACCATTTTTTCTAGATTCCACCACCACATAAGCGTGTTACTGTACAACATTTGTTTTTCTCTTTCTGATTTACTTCACACTCTATATGACAGTCTTTAGGTCCATCCATGTCTCTACAAACTTCCAACAGACAACTGCACTTTTAAAATTATTAGAGCTAAAGTACGTTGATAATTTTGGTATGTTTCTATTTTAAAAAATCTAATGTAGTGGGCACACAGGAAATGTTTCAATTATCTAATCTAAATCACCTTTCAGAAATAAACGAGACTGAAAATGAAAACTTTTTAGACTTTTCTGGAAAAAGATTTTTAATCAAGTAATATTTATCAAAAACTTTACAAAATTTTATGAAGTAATATTTATCAAGAACCCCTTAACCATTAACCTCGAATTCTTTTGATGTTATTATAAAAATGACAATCATGAATGCACCCACATATTAGTATATTTTGTAGGTATATTTATCATTGAAAAATAATGCTATTGAAACATTCAACATAAAAGGATCAGTTAAATGAATAGTGGTGTATCACTTAACGGAATATTATAAAAATATTCATCACTTAATGGAATTTTAAGTGGGCTTCCCGGTGACTCAGTGGTAAAAAAGAATCTGCCTGCCAATTCAGGAGACGTGGGTTTGGTCCTTGGGTCCCATCCTCAGGTCAGGAAGATCCCCTGGAGGAGGAAATGGCAACCCTCTCCAGTACGGCAACTCACTCCAGTATTCTTGCCTGAAAAATTCCATGNCAGGCTCCCCCGTCCCTGGGATTCTCCAGGCAAGAACACTGGAGTGGGCTGCCATTTCCTTCTCCAATAAGGGCTATTCTCTAGTTGAGGTGAAAGGGGCCTACTTTCTAGTTGCAGAGTGGGGGCTTCTCATTGCAGCTTCTCTTGTTGTGGAGCACAGGCTGTAGGTGGGAAGGCTTTAGTAAATGTGGCACGTGGGCTCAATAGCTGTGGCTCCCAGGCTCTAGAGCACAGATTCAATAGCTGTGGTGCACAGACTTAGTTACTCCACGGCATGTGAGATCTTCCCAGATCAGGGTCTAACCCATGTCTTCTACATGGGCAGGTGGGTTCTTTACCACACAGCCACCAGGGAAGTCCGGGAGTTTTTTAAAATCAAACTTTTTAAACTCCTGTTTTCATTTATTCATGACTTGTTTAAAATTATTGGCCACTCTGTGATGCTAGGTTTTGAGACTTATGACAAGTCCTCCAAACTAGAACGACTAGACCAATGGAAACGATTATTCTCATCTATCTGTCCAGCCTACTTATCTGCCATTTACTCTGCGAACGAGATCCTCACTCTAACCTTGGTCTAAATCCAGGTTAGAATCATTACTGGTTTCTCCTCCTTAAACCTCTATTCAGTACTTCCTCCTTTTTGCCTTATATAATTGTTCCTTCTTTAGGCATTCCTCACTGCATTTTAAGAGCTTTGATGATGAAATCTACTTTTATTTCTCTTCTCTTTTGGCACCTAACAGTGTTACTACAGTACCACATAAATGTTGGAAGGATTAAATTGGAATCCAGGTAGGACATAAAATTAGTCACCAGATATCCCACTGGAAAATTACTTGAACATCAGTCTCTCCATATGGATAATTCCAGGCCCCAATACCTACTGAATATTTATCCTTTTCTAATAATGATTGCATTAAAATATTTCCAACTGACTTCAGGTTTCTGCTCTTAAATAAGCTTTTTTTCCTCCCCTAAAATTTGCTGGGAATTGATTCTGAATAGGAAATTCTGAGTTAAGAAACAATTCCAAAGTTGAAAATTGATGCATGCCAGCCAAGTAGTAGCAACATGTTTTACTTGCCTGACCATCTCAAAAGCCACAACAGTTTTTTTGGTGAAGTTCTTTCTGGTATTGAATCTAAGCTCTTGTAATGTGATATATAAGCTGACTTGTGGTCTTTTCAAAACCACTGAAAAAGGGACATCCTTTCTCTTCCTAAGAAGGGTACATTTCAGCCTAGGATTGTTCCTACAAACAAACAATCAGCATTTTATTTGGGAAACCTCCAGGCAAAATGTACTATATAAAAGACCAGGGGCTTAGAACATCATTAAAATGTGTGCTGGTCAAGAAAAAGCATAAACTTGTTTTATCTTTATAACTTGTTTTACTGATGTGACATTACTGTTTGCTATTATTAATAATGCTATCCATTTTATTTCCAGTTACATTCATTCTCTTGACATTTTAACTATATTCTCTTATTTCTTCATCTTACAAGACATCAAGTTAATGTCCTGAAAAGAAGTTAATTAGACGAACTTAGAAGGGCATTTAGATCATGCTTGATGGAAAGCCCAAAACAAAGTTCTGCCAAAGTTCTGAACACAGTATTGCTGTAGATTAAATTGGCTTCATAGGCAAACATTTTCAGATGTATTTCCATTAGTTTACGTCCCTATTATCCCAAACCAATTCCTGTCAAGTGGAACATAGATAGGGTAAGAAAGCAAATGTGAATTCAGACAGAAAATCCCATGAGAGAGAGATATTGTCTCTCTTGTTTATTATTGTATTTCCAATTCCTGACACACTATAGACGCTCAGAGATACTTGTGTTGCAAATGAAAAACTTAGTGCGCTTAAAGTTGTCAGCGCTATATAAGTCTGACCACACTGGCTATTCAGTTCAGTTCAGTTCAGTTGCTCAGTCATGTCCTACTCTTTTCAACCTCATGAATCGCAGCACACCAAGCCTCCCTGTCCGTCACAAACTCCCAGAGTTTACCCAAACTCATGTGCATTGAGTCGGTGATGCCATCCAGCCATCTCATCCTCTGTTGTCCCCTTCTCCTCCTGCCCCCAATCCCTCCCAGCGTCAGAGTCTTTTCCAATGCACTGGCTATTATGCCTTACAATTAATAATTGAAGTAAGCTCTAGTGCTGCAATACACCAGCCACATTTGACTACTGAGCATGTGAAATGTGTTTAGTATACCACAAATAAAGAGTTGCAAGCTTTATTTATTTAATTTAAAATTTAAAACTGATGTGTGATTTCTTGCTAAGAAACTTCCAATAGTGTGGAAAAACTCAAGTATGTGAATCTTTCTTTCCAACTTTAAATTTTACAATATCTAAACAGAAATCAAGTCTTTCTAATGAAAATTTGGAGTCTAAATTGAGATGTGCTGTACGTATGGAACATACACCAGAGTCCAAAGACTTAGTACAGTAAAAATAATATCCAACTCTTGAAGACCCATTGGACTGTAGCTTGCCAGGCTCCTCAGTCCATGGGATTCTCCAAGTATGAATACTGGAGTGGATTGCCATGCCCTCCTCCAGGGGATCTTCCCAACCCAGGGATCGAACCTGTGTCTGTTATGTCTCTTGCATTGGCAGGCAGGTTCTTTACCACTAACACCACCTGGGAAGCCCAAACATTGCATTAACAAGTCTCTATATTGATTACAGGGCTTCCCTAGTGGCTCAGGGAACTCACTCCAGTACTTTTGCCTGGAGAATCCCACAGACAGAGGAGCCTGGCGGACTACAGTCCATTGCATCTCAGAGAGTTCGACATGACAGAAGCAACTTAGCATGCAAGGGCATGATATCTGGAGTGGACTGAACGGTGTTCTTCCAAAAGTTACATCAACAGCCTAATCTCCAGAATTGGTGAATATCATCTCACATGTAAATGAGGGAATGCTACCTTACACAGCAAAAGACATGTAATTAAGAACCCTGAGAAGAGGCTCTTATGCCAGATTATCCAGGTAAGCTCTTATTCCAAACACAAGAGTCCTTCTAAGAGTAAGGCCAAGAGATATTTGACAGACTGCAAAGGAGGAGACAAGATGGATTGGAGAGAGGAGGCCACATGTCAAGGAGCACTAATATCCATGAAAGAAGACACGAAGAAGGGATTGCTCTCTAGGGCCTCCCAATCTCTGGAAACTTGTTACACATAGTTTAGATACATTGGGTTAAAAAATTATTAAAATTAATTTCTCTTTTTTTAAGCTTTAGAAATGTGACTACTAGAACATTTTAAATTACCTATTTGGCTCTCATTCTATTTTTCCTGTACTACACTGCTACAGAATAAGCTCTCAGAGATAATCTATTTTTCCAAATAAAATTTTGTGTGGAATTTACATCTCTTAGGTCACATATGTAAGAAGCAGCTTAAAAACCTTAAATTCACAAAATGATAGCATCTTCTTAAATTCACAAAAATGTTAGCATCCTAGAATGTAGGATTATTTTATTCATGTTTAGAAAATATTTTTTTTAAATATTTGTAGATCTCTCTACTCACTCAAAACCATTAAGTTTGGGCAGTTTACTTAAAATATTAGATGAGAGAATTGTAATTTTGAAAGTTTCCAATAAGATGAAATGAAGGTTGAAATCTAACAAGATAGAAAGTAACAGGGACACATTTAAAATCCACACTTGGGTCCAAATAGCCAACTGTGAAAACAGAGACTTGATATGACTTCACTATGGTGTGTGAAAGAGACCTGGGGGTTTTCACTGATGATAAACTCAATCTGAGTTGGCAGGTTGGTAGGGCTGCCAAAACAGCTATTGTGACCTTGAGCTGTTTAAATAAAAATTGGGGTTCCACAGGCAATAGTCCTGTGTTAGCTCACAGCCACACTATTTCATATGACAATCAATTAGCCTGGAAAAGGATGTCCTAGGAGAGATATACTGTCTTTACATCTAAATGGTTCATTTATGGAAAACATATTGAGCTTGCTCTAAAGCCTGCCACAGAACTAAAAACCATCCAGATGTTCTTCCCTAGGATTTTGCTAAGCATCATGGGTGTATAGAAATCTAATCATTTCAGCTATCCAATATTGAAACAGGCTGCCACAAAAGGTAATAAACATCCCAGGTCTTACAAGAGACTCAGAAAAATTCTGAAACTATTGTTCGTTTTCCATAAGAGTGACATCCTAAGATAACTGTGCACCCCTTTCCTGAAATAAGGTCACACAAGTTAGAGTTATGGCAGTCATAAACTACTGTCTGGGTCTGAACCCTAGCTCAGTCATTTGCTAGCTGTGTGACATTGAGCAAATTACCTAACTTCTCTGAGCTTGTATTTATTCATCTGGAAAATTGAGATTATAAACATTCCTTCATCCTCATGTTATTATCACAGGGTTTGGCCATGGACTGTGGGCTTCAGACCAACCCCGGTGCTCACTCCTGTGGCCAACAGAAGCATGTCAATTCAGAGGATTAGAACCAATGGATCTAGGACAAAATTTCCTTTTCAGCAGTGGACTGAATGCTGTAGCAGGTAAGTTATGAATATTTAGTTTACAATATTTAATGTGGAGTAGAAAGAATGACATTTCTCCTGGCAATCTTGATTCCAGCTTGTGCTTCCTCCAGCCCAGTGTTTCTTATGATGTACTCTGCATAGAAGTTAAATAAGCAGGATGATGATATACAGCCTTGACGTACTCCTTTTCCTATTTGGAACCAGTCTGTTGTTCCATGTCCAGTTCTAACTGTTGCTTTCAGACCTGCATATAGGTTTCTCAAGAGGCAGGTCAGGTGGTCTGGTACTCCTATCTCTTTCAGAATTTTCCACAATTTATTGTGATCCACACAGTCAAAGGCTTTAGCATAGTCAATAAAGCAGAAATAGATGTTTTTCTGGAACTCTCTTGCTTTTTCCATGATCCAGAGGATGTTGTCAATTTGATTTCTGGTTCCTCTGCCTTTTCTAAAACCAGCTTGGACATCTGGAAGTTCACGGTTCACGTATTGCTGAGGCCTGGCTTGGAGAATTTTGAGCATTACTTCACTAGCATGTGAGATGAGTGCAATTATGCAGTAGTTTCAGCATTATTTGGCATTGCCTTTCTTTGGAATTGGAATGAAAACTGACCTTTNAACAGTGGAAACCGTGTCAGACCTTATTTTGGGGGGCTCCAAAATCACTGCAGATGGTAACTGCAGCCATGAAATTAAAAGATGCTTACTCCTTGGAAGAAAAATTATGACCAACCTAGATAGCATATTGAAAAGTAGAGACATTACTTTGCCAACAAAGGTCCGTCTAGTCAAGGCTATGGTTTTTCCTGTGGTCATGTATGAATGTGAGAGTTGGACTGTGAAGAGGGCTGAGCGTCGAAGAATCAATACTTTTGAACTGTGGTGTTGGAGAAGACTCTTGAGGGTCCCTTGGACTGCAAGGAGATCCAACCAGTCCATTCTGAAGGAGATCGGCCCTGGGATTTCTTTGGAGGGAATGATGCTGAAGCTGAAACTCTGGTACTTTGGCCACCTCATGCAAAGAGTTGACTCATTGGAAAAGACTCTGATGCTGGGAGGGATTGGGGGCGGGAGGAGAAGGGGATGACAGAGGATGAGATGGCTGGATGGCATCACTGACTCGATGGACATGAGTCTGAGTGAACTCCAGGAGTTGGTGATGGACAGGGAGGCCTGGCATGCTGCAATTCATGGGTTGCAAAGAGTCGGACACGATTGAGTGATTGAATTGAACTGAACCAAGAAAGAATGAGCTCTATTTCATGAGGTCCTAAAGTTCCTCTTTCACTTTTTCATTAATTTAGTTAATCAGCGTGTCTTAAGAGCCTTTTTTGTGCCCTATGATACTTCAGGGACTAAGGTTGGTTAAAGAAAATCTATGTCCTTGTGGAACTTAGATTCTAATGGGGGAAGATAAGTAATAAAGTTAACAAATAAGTGAATGATATATCAGTTTAAAAGGCAACAAATGCTACTGCAAAAGGAGAGCGGGGTACAGGATCTGAAGTGCTGAGAGGAGGGTGAAATAAGAATTAATATAAAGTGGTTGTGTGAGACCTCACACAGGAGGCAATATTCAAGCAGAAATTTTAAGGGGGTGAGGATGTACTCCATGTATATATCTAGGGAAAAACATTCCAAGCAGAGCAAGAGCCAGCAAACACAGAAGTTGTGACTGTTTTTGAAGGGAAAGCAAGGAGGCCAGTGCGGATCTAAGAGAATCCACCACAGAGGTAACAGGGGAAAGGTGAGAAGTGGCTGGAGTCTGGATGTGTTCTAAAGTTAGGGAATTAACAGTCTATTTTTTTTTAATGAGTAAGCTGAGTTATACTGTTGTGTTAGTTTCAGATCAGCATAGTGATTCAATTAGACGTAGACATATACTCATTCAGGAAGTATAGTCTTGCTGATGGATTGAACATGAAATTTGAGGGAGGGAGTGCAGGGTGATTCCAGGGTTTTGATGAAAAGGGTGGGGAGGCTGAAACTGCCTTTAACTGAGATGAATAAAACTATGGATGGAAGAAGCTTGAGAATGGGGGCAAATCAGTTTGATGATTGAAAGAATTTTATGTAGGTCAAAAAATGAGTCCTGATTTCTGAATGCCCCAACAAATCAAAGGGAATTCCCAACCAGGGAATCCATAACCACTTGGCAGGGGTTGTTTTGAGACAAATGAAGTGTCCAAGGAAAGCTTGATCTAGATAACTGTTAAAGTAATTCCTCATTCTTAAGTTATCTAATTATTATTTTTAAGTAATTTAAAAATGTTTAATCAAGTGTGTCTGTGTGTACCAAGGAGACAGTCTTGAAAGTCCTTTAAAATCCTGACAAAATAATTACCTCAGCCTTATTCCACCTCTAAGAGGTAGGAAGTTAGAGACTGAAGCCATGCTTAACAGGACTAAACCTGATATGTGTCATCCTCCTGAATCATCCATGGGAAATGCCGCTTGGTAATGACATTTGTGACAGAAGCGTTGATGGACCAGTCTAGTCTTCCTAATTTTTTCTTCTCTTCCTTTAAACACATATTGGTGAATTACAGCTTTGTCTGCTCATCAACACATAGTTTTGTAGCTAATAAGAAAAAAACCCTGTCTGTTAAATAACAGCTCCCAGGAAGCCTGACTCTTCCTAAAACAATTTTTTTGTCAGCTGAGGCCACTATGGATTATAAGAGCACCTAATTAGAAGAGGGAAGAGAGGAATAATGTTACCATACTCCTAGGGTATGAAAATAAGTCATTTAGCACCTACAATTGCAATGCGCTATGCTATCACTGTTTTCCCTAGCTTCATTAATTTTTTGTCTTCCAAAGTCAGCATCTATCCTTACAGCCTTTCTCTCTTGCCTTCATCAGAGCATTTATATGCATTAATCCATGATAAATGGGTACATATGATCCATAACTGATTTCTCTGCCTGCCAACTAGGAACAGATACAGTTTTGAAAATGGAAATAACAAGACTAAAAAATAACTAGGATAATATAAAAATAATATTTTCTTACTAAATATGCTTTATAAATGTTTCATCTAAAGCAAACAGCAGCCTCCCAGATGGTAGAGTAATGAATGCTTTGACTTTTTGGTCACTGGCAACAATTCTTAAAACAGAGGCCATTTCACACATTGTGTGTGCTTGCATGTGCTAAGTCACTTTAGTTGTGTTTGACTCCTTGCGACCCTATGGACTGTAGCCTGCCAGGCTACTTTGAGGTGGACACTTCACAGATTCAGTGCGACCCCATGAACCACAACACGCTAGGCCTCCCCGTCCATCACCAGCTCCCAGAGTCCACCCAAACCCATGTCCATAGAGTTGGTGATGCCATCCAACCATCTCATCCTCTATCGTCCCCTTCTCCTCCTGCCCTCAATCTTTCCCAGCATCAGGGTCTTTCCAAATGAGTCAGCTCTTCATATCAGGTGGCCAAAGTATTGGAGTTTCAGCTTCAACATCAGTCCTTCCAATGAATACCCAGGACTGATCTCCTTTAGGATGGACTGGTTGGATCTCTTTGCAGTCCAAGGGACTCTCAAGAGTCTTCTCCAACACCACAGTTCAAAAGCAACTATTAGGCTCACACAAATGAAAGGGCAGAGGGAGGGAAGGAGAGAGAGTGAGCAAGCGAGTGCTTTAGGTGTTTGCTATGGGAAAGGACTCAGTGGATAAGACTGCATGGCCTCTGATGGCCCCAGAGGTTTGCTTCACATTCACTTACATGGGGAGCTGGGCCCTGTGACACCCATTTGTTCAAAAGTCAGCTGTGTGAAAACAGAACAAAACAAAACTGTATGCTTGGTGTCACATTGCATCTGGTTTTGTTTTGCTTTTTTAGATTCACTAACTGGATTATCATCTTCTTTACAGACTGAGTAACTGAAATGTCTAGAGCCTTATCCAAATACTAAAATAAGCTGCTGCTGCTGCTGCTAAGTCGCTTCAGTCGTGCGACCCCATAGACGGCAGCCCACCAGGCTCCCCTGTCCCTGGGATTCTCCAGGCAAGAACACTGGAGTGGGTTGCCATTTCCTTCTCCAATGCATGAAGGCAAGAGTACTGGAGTGGGTGCCATTGCCTTCTCCGACTAAAATAAGCAGAGATACCTAAACTTGGATATCTAATAATGAAAGGGCACTGTAACAAAGAAAATATTTCCTAGTCATTAAGGCATTTCACAGTTACCATGAAGGCTCTTCACTAGATATTTCCTGTTACCAGCCTTCTGGGAACATGATAGGCTTGTACTCTCTGGCTTTTTGCCATTGGGTTGCGCCATATGACCAGATCTGGCCCGTGAGTGGTGACATGTGTCACTTCCAAACTGAAGC
This sequence comes from Neotragus pygmaeus, assembly GCA_006410875.1. Taxonomy (NCBI): domain Eukaryota; kingdom Metazoa; phylum Chordata; class Mammalia; order Artiodactyla; family Bovidae; genus Neotragus; species Neotragus pygmaeus. The sequence goes on from SJYV01053910.1 coordinate 367,723, forward strand.
ATTTATTTGCTAATGTTACCTCAAATTCTCTCCTCTTTTCTGCCTTGATGAATGACAGATGCTGCTCCTAATTCTGGATTAACCATAGCACAGACCATAGTCTCCAGCCAACCCCAGAGGACAGTACCATAAGCAAGAAATTACTTCTGTGCTTTAAACCATTGAAATTTGGAGCTGATTGGTCATCATAGCATCTTGTAGCCTCTTCTGAAACACATTCGTTTCCTTCTTAATTCTGTCCATCACAACTAAAACTAATGATGCTGGTAGAGGCAAATAATTTTAGTGTTATAGACATGAAGAGCATGGGATCTGGAACTAGATTATCCCAGTTTAAATCATAGCTTCACCACCTATTGGTTGTGTACTTTGAGCAAGTTATTCAAACTCTGAACCCTATTTCCTTCATTGGTAGAAAGAAGAGAACAAGAGTAGCTGCCTTCAGTGGTAAGTATAACAGTTAATGAAATAATATGGAATTCTTAGCACACTGCCAGGCACATGGTACTTAGTAAAACTATATATATATCTCAGACAAGGAGGAGGAGTGCTAATTTAGCATTTCCCTTCCAAAGTCAGCATATTACTCTTTGTCTCTTATGTTCAAAACATAATGTTTTAAAACATGACAAAGAAGTGCCCTTTCCATGATCTTCTGATCTTCTTTAGAGTTTTCTAATGCATCTTCTTTTCTGACTCCAGATATTCATAATGCTATTATCTTTGCCTGCCTGGAATTCTTTGTTGTCCAAACTACATCTGTAAATCTTGGTCTCACCTTTTCTACTTTTTAAGGTCTCATTTAAAGCATTTTTTTCGCAGAAGACTTGACCCAGATCTTAGACCTTTCCCCTACCAAATATTCCCTCAAAGGAAGGAAGAAGAGATGAATAGAAGGTCTTGGAGCTCCTCAGGATGCATAGTAGGACAACAGGGATGTCCGTTTTGGCAGAAACCCCACTTTATCTATCTATTACTGGATATAAAATTATAAATGTTATGTGAAGCTTCCACTTCCAAATGTGCTATTATAATAACAACTTTCTCAAATTAGCATTTTTATATTGCTTTCTGTTGATGAATAATACCATACCCATGAGAAAGAACTTTACCCCAGATCTTATTCACACAAATAAGTACATCAATAGAGCTTTCTGCCTACAATAATAATAAACTACCCTTAGTTGTTTTCAACAATTTAATTAAATACAATTAACTCTAGTTTGTTTTGGCAACCTATTAATGTCACTATTGAATATAAATAGGCTCATGAAAAGAGTATAATAAATCCTTTTACCCTACTGTAAAATTACTCTGATGCTCAGCTTGCCAGAAATACTTAACAGCATTTTTGAAGTATGTTAATGAGACAGTAAAAAAGAGATAAAGTTTTATCAAGTAACTCGTCAAGACTTCTATAAGGCTTTGACCTCTTCAGTAGAGAGAGCTCTTGGCTATGTTGGATATGGTTCTTAAGAGACCCCTAAACAGTAATTGCAAATTTATCATCATCTTATAATATATTTAATCCACGCTTCTAACTACATAGGCTATTCTTTTATGTTAATTCAAATTCCCTGGAGTCTTAAAACATAAGAAACTGACCACTGGCACTTTATTTTGTGTTGCTGCTTTTGCTAAGGCTCAAAATGTTAGACGCCATAGTACTTAAGCAATCTTTAATACACAAAGAAATCATTTTGCATTCAAAGTAGAAAATATGGGTAACACATAATAATACACAAAAATGGTACCCTGGGATGAAAACCGTGGATGTTTAGGTACTAATGTGCAAATCAGTATCCATCTGGGTTACTTCCTTTAGCAGTTGGGTCTTATGATGAAGAGGTGATGGGTTATTGGAAGGACAACACTATAAATGGAAAAAGAAACAACTGAGGAAATATGGATAAATGGTATAAGATTTCAGTTGACTAGTGGCTCTTTTAATAGGTTTTTAATACAATTATAACCCATTCTGAGAATCACAAAGAACCAATGCTGACTTTTAGACCATTTCTTAATGAAATATTGGCCAGATGTTTTAATTAATTAACTAAACTTTCCTATTATTTGACATCATACAGACTCTACCAAACTTATGGATTAGAGCACCTTCTTCAGTAATTACCTACACAACTTGCTATTAAAAGAAGTATACTATGAGTATTAACCTGGTCATAATGACTTAGAACTAATGGCTAACCATTATGTATTCTAGAATAGAGACTAACTCTAAAATCCCTACCTTTTGACTGTTCTAAGTACATGAATTTTATTATCCAAATTCTCAGATATATTCATAAAGTGAGTTAAACAAGCTTAAGTTATAAAATTTCTATATGCATCATCTTATAGAATAAAATGTTATGGGTATACATCTTAGTATAAAGCAGTCCTTCTATACCATCTTTGCTGTGACATTCATAAATTTATATAACAATATAGTGAGATGCTTTGTGCTGGACAAGTATTATATGGCAGATATAGAAAGGATACCTTCTCTATTCCTTATGTAAGTCAGCAAGGTGGAAATTTTATAAACAGGAATCCCCATTTCATGAGTGAGGCAGGGAGAATTATAATGACTAGTCCACACTTATGAGCGACTTCACTTTCACTTTTCACTTTCATGAGTTGGAGAAGGAAATGGCAACCTACTCCAGTGTTCTTGCCTGGAGAATCCCAGGGATAGAGGAGCCTGGTGGGCTTTCCTCTATGGGGTGGCACAGAGTCGGACATGACTGATGCAACTTAGCAGCAGCAGTTCACACTTGGAGCTAGTAGTGATAGACTTAGGACGAGAACTCCTGGTTTGATTAGGATACCAAGCTACTCCAATTCCTACAGCTTCTTTGGCCAAGGATCACAGGTGGCAAAAAGGGTAAGATCAGGTAAAAAACCTGCAAGCAAGTCAGCTCTTTATCTAATTCCCAAAGATGTACATAGTTGCTACACAAATGGGGTATAACTGTCTTGCTGCAGGTACCATCCTAAATATTTTACATGTCAATGCTTATTTATATCATTATTTTAAATGAATAATATAGCCCATCTTGATGGGGACTTCAGTTACATATAAAGAACAGCATAGCTCAAGAATGGACAACTGTCTCACCTCAAAATTAAACAAGTAAGTCCAGGTAAGAAACTTTGCACAGTATTTGACATTGTAGGTGCTGAATGATGATGGNGTACTTAAGCAATCTTTAATACACAAAGAAATCATTTTGCATTCAAAGTAGAAAATATGGGTAACACATAATAATACACAAAAATGGTACCCTGGGATGAAAACCGTGGATGTTTAGGTACTAATGTGCAAATCAGTATCCATCTGGGTTACTTCCTTTAGCAGTTGGGTCTTATGATGAAGAGGTGATGGGTTATTGGAAGGACAACACTATAAATGGAAAAAGAAACAACTGAGGAAATATGGATAAATGGTATAAGATTTCAGTTGACTAGTGGCTCTTTTAATAGGTTTTTAATACAATTATAACCCATTCTGAGAATCACAAAGAACCAATGCTGACTTTTAGACCATTTCTTAATGAAATATTGGCCAGATGTTTTAATTAATTAACTAAACTTTCCTATTATTTGACATCATACAGACTCTACCAAACTTATGGATTAGAGCACCTTCTTCAGTAATTACCTACACAACTTGCTATTAAAAGAAGTATACTATGAGTATTAACCTGGTCATAATGACTTAGAACTAATGGCTAACCATTATGTATTCTAGAATAGAGACTAACTCTAAAATCCCTACCTTTTGACTGTTCTAAGTACATGAATTTTATTATCCAAATTCTCAGATATATTCATAAAGTGAGTTAAACAAGCTTAAGTTATAAAATTTCTATATGCATCATCTTATAGAATAAAATGTTATGGGTATACATCTTAGTATAAAGCAGTCCTTCTATACCATCTTTGCTGTGACATTCATAAATTTATATAACAATATAGTGAGATGCTTTGTGCTGGACAAGTATTATATGGCAGATATAGAAAGGATACCTTCTCTATTCCTTATGTAAGTCAGCAAGGTGGAAATTTTATAAACAGGAATCCCCATTTCATGAGTGAGGCAGGGAGAATTATAATGACTAGTCCACACTTATGAGCGACTTCACTTTCACTTTTCACTTTCATGAGTTGGAGAAGGAAATGGCAACCTACTCCAGTGTTCTTGCCTGGAGAATCCCAGGGATAGAGGAGCCTGGTGGGCTTTCCTCTATGGGGTGGCACAGAGTCGGACATGACTGATGCAACTTAGCAGCAGCAGTTCACACTTGGAGCTAGTAGTGATAGACTTAGGACGAGAACTCCTGGTTTGATTAGGATACCAAGCTACTCCAATTCCTACAGCTTCTTTGGCCAAGGATCACAGGTGGCAAAAAGGGTAAGATCAGGTAAAAAACCTGCAAGCAAGTCAGCTCTTTATCTAATTCCCAAAGATGTACATAGTTGCTACACAAATGGGGTATAACTGTCTTGCTGCAGGTACCATCCTAAATATTTTACATGTCAATGCTTATTTATATCATTATTTTAAATGAATAATATAGCCCATCTTGATGGGGACTTCAGTTACATATAAAGAACAGCATAGCTCAAGAATGGACAACTGTCTCACCTCAAAATTAAACAAGTAAGTCCAGGTAAGAAACTTTGCACAGTATTTGACATTGTAGGTGCTGAATGATGATGGTAGTGGGGGTGGTGGTTGTGGTTGTTTTTGAAAGCATCCCTACCTCTTTTATCAGCTCATGAGTGGAACACAGTGCTTGGAAGGATTTGGAGATTGAATCTAGGTGAAAATACAAAGAATGTCATAATTGATTAGCAATCATATGTGCAATGTATGGTTATAGGAAAAGTTGACTATGCTTCAGGAATTTGCCACCACTGGCCATGGAGATATTTTCAAACAAACAAAAGGATTTGTTCTGATGGTGAGGTGAATTTGAAAGGGAAACTTCAGGTCTGATTATGTAAGCAATTTCTACCAAAAATGTTATTGAGTTATGAATCTGGCAAGTTTTATTTGAAAGATAGCAAATTCTATATTTTAGCAAAAAGATACTGCTGCAAATGATCAAACCACTTACCAGAAAGGTCAGCCCACTTTACAATATTCTAGATAATTTATAAAGTCTTAACATGATAAATGCCAAAAAATCTTATCAAAAAGTTAAACTGCAGTTAGGCGGAATTCTTCTCCACTATGAATGATTTATAACTTCATTTTAAGTAAAACAGAAAATCTGCACCAAGACTGAGTCTAATAAATGTAGATTCATCTTATGCTGCTTCTTCCTCTGCTGGAGCACAAGAAAAGGGCCTCCAGAGTCTAAAAATCAAAACAAAACATTGTAAGACCATAACTCTATTAAAAAAAAATACTTGAAAATGAGGTCCTGTTAATGCAACAAGCAAAGAAAGCATGCTGTCAGTCAGGCCTGTATGCAAAGAAATATGAACACTAAAGTTCTATCGAGCACAGGAAATTAAAATTATAGCATGATGTAGCCAAGCCTAAGACACAGAGCTTATTAATACAACACAGTGCCCCACAACATAGAATTTTATTTTGTAATTATATTAAACCAAGACTAACTTGCTGATATTCCTAAAAGTAGTACTTGGTTGTGATGGAAAGAGCACCTGAGTGAAAGACAAGATATAACCTAAGTTTCCCTTTCAGCTTTTAATTATTAGCCATACTTTGGGGCTTCCCTAGTGGCTCAGCTGGTAAAGAAGCTGCCTACAATGCAGGAGGCCTGGGTTCGATCCCTGGGTTGGGAAGATCCCCTGTAGGAGGGCATGGTAACCCATTCCAGGATTCTTGCCTGGAGAATCGTAGTGGACAGAGGAGCCTGGAGGGGCTACAGTATATGGGATTGCAAAGAGTTGGACATGATTGAGCGATTAAGCACAACACAGAACCATGGGCCAGATGGGGCTTTCCTGGGTTGGGAAGATCCCACGGAAAAGGGCATGGCAACCCATTCCAGTATTCTTTCCTGGAGAATTCCCATGGACAGAGGAGCTTGGTAGGCTACAGTCTATGGGGTCACAAAGTGTTGGAAATGACTGAGCGATTAATCGCATGCACATGGGCCAGACACACAGTCAGGGATCCCCAGACTGCTCAGTTCCCTACCCACACAGAAATGGTGATCCAATCAGAAAAGGCAACATTAAACCAGTGATTATAGTAAAGAGGCATTGCTATAACTATTGAGGAAGTGTAGTTTTCTGAACCTAGTAGGCAGTTCATAAACATTTGTTGAATAACACATTAAATTTGTTGTCCATTAAAAATAAAATTATTATCCTTAGGTTTTGATGTAAGAGATATGTAGTTTACTCTAATGTAACAACCAGACTTTAAAAATCAGCAGAAGTAGCATATTTTGTCTTGTATTATTAAATGACTTGCTTTCCACATAGACTCAAACTGTGGATGCTGGGGCTTCTTTCTTCCATTTTAACTAGCTGTTCATCTGTGATCATCAGTGTACATTGATAAAGCACCCTTTAGATTACAAAACAATAACAACAACAAAATCTTGCTTTCCCTTTATTTGCAATAATATGAAGTCCTCCAACTAGTTTAGGGCCTGTAGACATTTAGGTCGCAGTCCTACCTTATCCCCCTTACCTTCCACTAAGACTTTACTTGTTCTGTTTCCTCTGGTTCAGTACGGTACCCTTCATCTTTCCCACTAGCTGACTTCCTACCCAATATTCAAAGCCAACACAAAATCCAGCTTTCTATGAGGGCTTCTCAAATCCTCTTTGTTCAGAATGAAGTGCTTCATGCTTTATGATCAAGCACCTAATTGACTAGAGCTCCTATGACAAGCAGCTTGTGTCCCTGACATAGAATAAGAGAATGGAGAAAGTAATCAAAAATTTCTGGATTAAATAAAAAGAAAGTTCTGAAAATATTAGAAGCTGATAGAATGACTAAAGATCTTAAACCATCATTACTAGACATGTGTGGCTATTTATATTTGCTTTAATCACACTTTGGATCTTTTTATTTCTTATGAACTGTTTTGAGGCATGCATTTTTGGATAGGAGAGGGATTCTAAAGATGGTCAATGAACCAGCAGGGATGGTCAAAGACTCTCAACTTGCTTGTGTCAATCAATTAGTATGTGGTGTTCAGAGAAGGATTGAAAAAGATTCTGAAATCACATCTAGGCTCTGTGGGAACAATCACTGTGATTGATTCCTTTGCCTGTGATAGATAGAGGGTTGGAGATTGGCAGCGTGTATGCCATAAATCTGCTTTTTCTTCTAAACAATCCTGGGAGTAACTGTCAAAAATGCTGCCCTATAAATGTTCACCCAGTGACCTACTTTCTCAAACACATGTCCAGTACATGGCATCTTGCATTTTCATCAGATAAAAAGTGTAAGAAGCTACAGAAACAATTCAACTTAATAAGACCTCATCTGGGAAGCTTCCAAGTAGCCTCTTCTCCTGTCTTATATCTTATCATTTTATCTCAGAAAAAAAAAATGGTTTTATTATTTTATTTTTTGCTTTGTCATATAGTTTTTAATTCAGAGTTCCAGTAGGTCTGGCCTCTAGATACAATTTCTTCAAAGAACAGTGTTGTTCAAATTTTCCTAATCTCAACACCCTGAGGAGGTGCAATATCCAGTTTCTACCTGTTTCCACTTCCAGTGGGAAAATACTTGGGTAATAAATACTTGGAAAGATGCATTTATGAATCACTCATTATTCTGGTAAAATAAGACGAACGTATTAATACACTAGCATATTATGAAACAATGCCTTATAGACATAAAAATAACCCCCAAAATGTTTCTTCTCTTGAGAATTTATGTTGCATAGGTTCACAGGCAATATATAAAATGTTACTAAATTAGTGTCACCATACAAATAAGTTTTGAGAGTGATACAAACACATGTTTTACAATAAGCATATGGATGAATCATTTCTAACCACAATCGAAGAATGTTTCAAAGTCTAATCCTTAGCAAATTTAAAACCCTGAGTATGCAGATATGCATTATTATAGACTATAGGGTTAAAGAAACAACCCGCAGCAAACTTAATTGATAATGATGAAACTGAAGCAACACTAATTTATAATTAAAAAGCAAGGACCACAGCAATGGAAAATCACTAACAACTCAAACAACACTCAAGATCCAGTGATAACAAATTATCCTTCCCCAAATTGCATGAGTTCTAATTATTTGCATGCAGGCACTTTGCAATGTTTCCCAGAGGCAGCAGCCAGTTTTCTTAGTAGAATACTGAATTAAGGAAGCTCAGTAAACTTTAGTTACATGTCATTTGGGTAGAATGATAACTCAGCCAGTATATTAATAAGTAGCCTCTGTTCATATACAAAATGAATGTACATAAAATCTTAAATCATTTGCCCAAAAAAAACAACAAGGGAAAAAAAAAAAACCTTGGGTTTCAAGATAAATTTATAATCTGCTAGTGGACTGCAGACTAGATTTTGAGAACTTTAATAAATAATGGATTTTACACAGGCATCATTATGCTGTCTGATGCTTCCCTCTGTTTTATTACATTTACAGATTACTCTTTCTGCTTAGCCTTAATCTAAAGTTAAGTTAATTGACTTTTAGCTAAGATTCAAATGAGACCTCTGCTTAGGCCACTGGCTTCATAATACAAATGCTCTCTGTTCATCAGACCCCTTAGTGATAGTAGTTCACTGCATATAAAAGGCTCAGAGACACACAGCATTTTAACATGTTGAATTTAACTCAAAATAGGACTCATCCACGGGCATAATTTTAAAGCTGGCCAAAACAAAACAGATCTGCATTGAGATTCCCCTTTTGGCCCTACTGCCTTCACCTCTCTCCACTGCACTCGCATAAATTCATTAGGAATCATAAAATGTTGGAGCCGGAGATAATCTTGTCTGAGGTCACCCACTGACAGCTTGCTAGTGGGATATAGCCTTGAGTCAAGTTTTGTTTGGGCCACTTGACATTTAAAAGATAAAGAACTTACACATAAAATTCTAGGTTTCTGACTTGCCTTGAAATACCAGATGATCGGGTCACACTGAGCCCGTCTCAGGTGTGGCGAAGTCTGTGCTATGCCCTCTAGATGTGCATATGCTCTTAAGCTGCCACAGTTCTCAGCATTCTATAATATCTGGCCTCCAGGCTGATCCAATTCTTTTTGTTAACTACCTGGTCTGTGAAGCTATTTGCCTTCTCCATCTATGAAATCATCCAGAAAGTTTTCAAATAGCTTTAGCAGAAGGCTTTTTAAATATACAAAGGTGATTTTGTACTGCTTCTTGCTCTATCAAATGGATAAAGGCAATGAATCAGTTCCTTGGGCCGCTTAAAGCTTCCTTGTTTGGCAGGATATACTTTACTATTTGTGGAATGCATGGATCGCCTCCTCGGAGTTGCTAGGAGCAATATTAAAACGGTTGATTCCTTCCAACCTTCTAATCTGGAGCTTTGCAATTGATAACAGAAGTGAGATGCTGAAAGCTCCAGTGTCCTACCCCTACTCTGGCTCTTTCTTCAACACCATTAGTTATAAGAGAAGGTGTAAAGTGGTGCTTTCCCACCAATATGTGCATTTTTTAAGGATATAAAACTCTTGCCTAGTGGTTCAGCAAATATTGATTAAATACCTACATAGTATTTAATCCAGGGATAGGATGAACTGCTGGCCTGCTGTCAATTTCAGGAGCATTGAAATCCTTCCTCCCCCAACNCTCAGACATTTTCCAAAGCAAACGAAAAGAGAGAAGGCTGGAGTTGGAATATGAGAATGTTTGCTTTTAGTTGATTCAATCTTTTCTATCACATTATGTAAAAGATCCTGAACTAAACTTATTGATTTGACTGTGTCAGGCCTTAGCTGCATCATGCGGGATTCCTTTGTCGTGGTTGCCATGTGGCATGTGGGATCTTGGCTCCCCAACCAGCGATCGAATCTGTGTCCCTGACCTTGCAAGGCAGACTCTCAGCCACTGAACTGCCAGTAAAGCCCCAGAAATAAACTTTTAAGAATGAAATGAAGGGGTGAGGGTGGAACTAGAAGGAAGTTCTAGCACAGCGGCTGGTAACACCGGGGCCATCAGTGGATCCAGCTCACTGATGCTTTCTGTAAGGGTTGTGGGCACAGATCTGTTTGTTCCTTTACACACTGCCTGTGGATACTGTCACATTTACCGACTAGCATGAAATGCTGCTATTCAATTATTCATAACCAGTAAAAACATTCACTCTGGGGCCCTCTATGGGAACATTTTTCCAACTCCTGTTCTGGAGATTTCCCACACACACAGACCGGGCCGGGCCAGACCAGGCCAGGCCAGACCAGATGCACCCCTTTCTAAAGAGGCCATGGGGCTATCTCACCTTTTCCTCCAGAGCAGCCATTCTCTCCTTCAGATGAAGCTGAAGTCTCTCATCTGATTCTGATAGAAGCTTATCCACGGTATCTGATAAGCATTTATTGTATTCTTCATTCATTTTTTCTCTCTGCCTTGCCTAAAACAGGAAAAACAAAAACTCACAAATTTTAAGAGCAAGTACGGTCTTTCTTTTAAAAGCACCGAGGAGCAGCGATGTGAGCGGCCTGTGCCCTGGTTCCTGAGGCTGTCCCCTCCCATGGCTACCTCTGGGGGCTCTTGAGCATCACCAGAGCAGACAGGCAGGTGCAGAGGGAGGCAGGGACTTCACTTGTCAAAGGTCACTCCCAGGTGGCCAAAGTATTGAAGCTTCAGCTTCAGTATCAGTCCTTCCAATGAATATTCAAGACTGATTTCCTTTAGGATTGATTGGTTTGATCTCCATGCAGTCCAGGGGACTCTCAAGAGTCTTTTCCAACACCTCAGTTCAAAAGCATCAATTTTGTGGTGCTCAGCCTTCTTTATCGTCCGACTCTCAAATGCGTACGTGACTACTGGAAAATCCATTTCTTTAAGTAGGTGGACCTTTGACGGCAAAATAATGATCTCAGTTTTTTTAATGTTCAGTTCAAGCCATCTTTTTCACTCTCTTTCACCTTCATCAAGAGGCTCTTCATCAAGTTCCTCGTCACTTTCTGCAATAAGGGTGGTATCATCTGCATATCTGAAGTTATTGATATTTCTGATAATTTTGATTCCACCTTTTGCTTCATCTAGTTGATGTACTCTGGATATAAGATAAATAAGGAGGATGATAATATACAGTCTTGACTTACTCCTTTCCTGATTTTGAACCAGTCTGCTGTTCCATGTCCAGTTCTAACTGTTGCTTCTTGACCTGTATACAGATTTCTCTAGAGGCAGGGCAGGTTGTCTGGTATTCCCATCTCTCGATGAATTTTCCACAGTTTTTTCTGATACACACAAAGGCTCTGGTGTAGTCAATTAAGCAGAAGTAGATGCTTTTCTGGAACTCTCTTGCTTTTTCAATGATCCAGCATATGTTGGTAATTTGATCTCTGATTCCTCTGCCTTTTCTAAAACCAGGCTGAATATCTGGAAGTTCACAGCTCATGTACTATTGAAACCTGCCTTGGAGAATTTTGAGCATTACTATACTAGCATGTGAGATGAGTGCAATTGTGTGGTAGTTTGAGCATTCTTTGGCATTGCCTTTCTTTGGGATTGGAATGAAAACTGACCTTTTCCAGTCCTCTGGCCACTGCTGAGTTTTCCAAATTTGCTAGCATATGGAGTACAGCACTTTCACAGCATCATCTTTTAGGATTTGAAATAGCTCAACCGGAATTCCATCATCTCTACTAGCTTTGTTCATAGTTTCCTAAGGCCCTCTTGACTTAATATTCCAGGATGTTTGGCTCTAGCTGAGTGAGTGATCACACCATTGTGATTATCTGGGTCATGAAGATCTTTGTTGCATAATTCTTTTGTGTTTTTTTGCCACCTCTTCTTAATATCTTCTGCTTCTGCTTTCTGTCCTTTATTGTGCCTATCTTTGCAGGAAAATTTCCCTTGGTGTCTCTAATTTTCTTGGAGAGATCTCTAGTCTTTTCCATTCTATTGCTTTCCTCTATTTCTTTGCATTGATCACTGAGGAAGGCTTTCTTATCTCTCCTTGCTATTCTGGAACTCTGCATTCAAATGGGTGTATCTTTCCTTTTCTCTTTTGCCTTTTGCTTCTCTTCTTTTCATAGCTATTTGTGTGGCCTTCTCAGAAAACCGTTTTGCCTTTCTGCGTTTCTTTTTTTGGGGGTATGGTCTTAATTACTGCTTCTTGAACNGGAACTCTGCATTCAAATGGGTGTATCTTTCCTTTTCTCTTTTGCCTTTTGCTTCTCTTCTTTTCATAGCTATTTGTGTGGCCTTCTCAGAAAACCGTTTTGCCTTTCTGCGTTTCTTTTTTTGGGGGTATGGTCTTAATTACTGCTTCTTGAACAATGTCACCAACTTCTGTCCATAGCTCTTCAGGCACTCTATCAGATTTATTCCCTTGAATCTATTTATCACTTCCACTACATAATCATAAGGGATTTGATTTAAGTCATACCTGAATGACTTTCTTCAATTGAAGTCTGAATTTGGCAATAAGGAGTTCATGATCTGAGCCACAGTCAGCTCCCAGTTTTGTTTTTGCTGANGGGCTGCGGGAGGTCAGGGGGCCAGTGGTGGCTGTGCCCTGGGATGGTGCGTGGCCATCAGGACCGACCGGCTCGGCTTCTGTTTGCAGCTGGAGAGTCTTTGTTCCTGGCCTGCCCAACTACGTACACATCCCCAGCTACCGCCCTCCTGCCCGGAGAAACCCCAACAGGCCGGAGTAAGGACTTGGGGCTGCCCAAGGGCCCCTCCCACGGCTGACACCTGCTCTCTGCCCCCTCACTGTGCCCTGGACCCCAGATGCCCACCCCTGCTCTCCTCCCTACAGGTGGAATGGCTATATCCCGGGGTTCCCGATTCTCATAAACTTTAAGGCCACCAAGTTCCTGGACTTAAATCTGCGCTACTCCTTCACCAAGACGGCCTCCTTCTTCTTCCGCCTGAGCCCCATGTGAGTGTGTGTGAGGTGCGGGGTGTGAGGGCTTTTGTAAAGACTTCCAGCTCCACGCCTGCCTCTGCTACAGCATGGCCGGGAGGGCAGCGGGAGCCAGAAGGAGAGGGTTCGGGAACCTTAGAGGTGACACTTGGCGACCTAGACATAGGAAGGCCTTGAGCTGTGCCACGGGGTNGGTGTGAGGGCTTTTGTAAAGACTTCCAGCTCCACGCCTGCCTCTGCCACAGCATGGCCGGGAGGGCAGCGGGAGCCAGAAGGAGAGGGTTCGGGAACCTTAGAGGTGACACTTGGCGACCTAGACATAGGAAGGCCTTGAGCTGTGCCACGGGGTGACCCTGAGACCCCCCGCCCCCGGCAGACTCAGGGACTCAAGAGACCCTGGGGGTGGAGGTGGGGCAGCTCTCCCGCCGTCCCAGGGGCGCTGGACCCCATCTCTGACGGCCTCCCCCTCGAATCCCCTGTCCTAGGGCACTGGGGTTCAAACTCCGCGGCCTGGTGGACAGCAAACGGTCCTGGAAGAAACTGAAGGACATTAAGAAAATTTTCCCTGGCAATAAATCTGTCGTCTTCGGTATGGGGTGGGAACGAGAACGGGAAAGCGAGGCGAGATCGGGCCCCAGGTGCTCGAGCCGCGGGCGGGAGGCAGGACCCCCGCGTGGGATGCGGGGTGGGAGCCGCACAGAGAACCCGAGGCCGGAATTCGCACAGGCGAGCGCGCCCTCTGGCGGCTCCTCGGAAAACGCCGCCCGACGCCCCTCCGGCGGCTCAACCGGAGGTCGAGCCGGGAGTTTGGTTTTCCTCCCGAAATCTCGGTGGTCCATGGTCTTCCTCCCTCTCCCCGGGCCTCAGCTCTCGTCCTCTCTGACCCTGAGGGGGAGTGGGTGGCTTCGTGACGTCCCCGCGCTGTCCCCCCAGAGTACGTGGCTGAGCACTGGGCAGAGGACAGCTTCTTTGGGTACCAGTACCTCAATGGCATCAACCCAGGCCTGCTCTGCCGCTGCACGCGGATCCCGGACAAATTCCCGGTCACAGACGACATGGTGGCCCCCTTCCTGGGAGAGGGAACGTGCCTACAAGCGGAACTGGAGGTGAAGCCTGCTCTGGAGTCGAGCCCCCCACAGCCTCCCTTCCTCCCTCTCTCCTGGCATCCCTGTCTCCCCCCACCTACTCCTTGGCAGACCCCCACCCCCTGCCGCACTCCCCCACTCGGGGCCTGGCCAACCCCACACCTGGGGAGCCAGAGCACCCTGCACTCACGGCGTGGGTCATGGGTACCACGTGTTGGGTGCCTACCTGTCCGCTCATCACGGCTCCCCTCCAGAAGGGGAACATTTACCTGGCTGACTACCGCATCTTGGAGGGCATTCCCGCCGTTGAACTCAACGGCCAGAAGCAGTACCACTGCGCTCCACTGTGCNTGCACTCACGGCGTGGGTCATGGGTACCACGTGTTGGGTGCCTACCTGTCCGCTCATCACGGCTCCCCTCCAGAAGGGGAACATTTACCTGGCTGACTACCGCATCTTGGAGGGCATTCCCGCCGTTGAACTCAACGGCCAGAAGCAGTACCACTGCGCTCCACTGTGCCTGCTGCACTTTGGCCGGGAAGGGACTCTGCTGCCTATTGCCATCCAGGTGCCTGGGGTGCAGGCCTGGGGGTGGGTGCCCTGTGAGTGTCGCCAGCGGGTGAGCCGATGTGTGTCCATGAAGAGATGTGTGATTGCGTGGGCCGGTGTGTGTACTTGCATACTTCTGTCTGTGTGAGTTTATGGTCAGGCGGTCAGCCTGTGTGTGTGTGTGTGTGTGTGTGTATGTGAACTTTATGTCCCCGTGCGTGTACCTATTTGTGAAGGGTTGTGCCTGTGTGAGTGTGCACTATCTCTGTGTAGGCGTGTGTGCCTGTGTGAGTCTATGTTCCTATGTGTGCATCTAAGAATACACCTATATTTATGTACATCCCTGTCTCTGTGTGTGGCTAGTGGCGAGCCTGGTGTATGGCTGTAAGCACCAGACTGAGTCTCCAAGGGTCCCTTCATGGGTACATCTTTGTGCTGCCACTTGTATGCCCATGCTGCATAAAGTTGGGTCCCTGTGGGTGCACTTGTGTGTAAGCCCCAGTGTGTAGAGTGTGGGTACTGTGTCTGTATGCACAGAAGTGACCAGGTAGGAGTAAGCCTATCTCTTTGACTCCATTCATCCATCTGCTTGATAAGTCAGTGCCTGCTGTGGCTTATCTGCTAGAAAAACTGTGCTAATCAAACTTAGCCACTGCCTCGAGAGTGTGGCCTGGCTGGAAGGGAAACTGGGATGCTTTCTTCCCAGAGGTTTCCAGCAGGATCATGTCCAGCAGGGTGGGAGTGGGGATCAGCCCAGCTCTGATGCTCCTGGCTTGTTAGTGGAGCGGTGCAGACTAGATTTCAATGAACCACTAACCCCTAGGGAGCTGGGTGCCCTTGTGCACCTCACAGCCTGCACAGCTGAATGTGGCGACTATGGGATTAAGGTAAGGATGGGTTTTCAGAGGAGGCAGACTTTGAGCTGGTTCTTGTAGAATGAGTGGGAGCTTTCAGGTAGAGGAAGGGATGGGGAAGGTAGCACAGGCAGAGGGAAGAGCAGGAGCAGATGTGAGAAGGGAGGGGAGGCCCTGGTGTGCTCAGAGGACCAGAGGGACTGGAGTGTAGGGGCTGGGGTTTTCACCCCCTGGTCTCCCTTCTGCCTCCCTCGTGTAGTGGGGGCCCTTGTGTATGTGGGTCTCTGCTCTCACCTAACACTTTCTCCTTCCTCACCCCCAGCTCAGCCAGACGCCCGGGCCCGACTGCCCCATCTTCCTGCCCAGTGACTCTGAGTGGGACTGGCTGCTGGCCAAGACGTGGGTGCGCTATGCTGAGTTCTACTGCCACGAGGGCATCTCTCACTTGCTGGAGACCCACCTCATCGCTGAGGCCTTCTGCCTGGCCATGATGAGGCAGCTACCCATGTGCCACCCCCTCTACAAGGTATGGGCTTGGGCCAAGGTGCCGGGGTCCAGCCCCAGTGGATCCAGGGAATTCAAAGCATGGACAGCGTTGGCGACGAAAGATTTATTTATTTATTTATTAATATAGAAATATGAGATTAGATTAGGAAGAAATAGTGTAGTAGGAAAATTAAGTGGAGAAAGAATNCCATCAAAATTACTGTTTCAGTGACTAAACCTTAAACATACATCTTTTTAAACCTGTCCAATCATTTTCTTAGTATAATCATCTAGAAATGGAATTGTGTCAGGACTTACACATTTTACATTTTGGAAAACACTGCAGATTGTTGTTGTTGTTGTTTAATGATGTACCAATTTTTATACCCAAGCTTTGAATTTTTACACAGAGTTCAAAATTGGAAGATTTTAAAAGGCAGTTTTCATTTTAAATGAATTTTAAAGAGATGAACAACTGAAAACTACTGTTCATTAATGCCAATTCTAAATATCTGTTTGCACTGTTGTATAAAACTGAGGCTTGAGGTCATAAGTAACAGTACTTCGACTGCATTGTAGTAAGTCTTTTATAAATTCATGGGAATGTCAGAAAATCTTTATTTGCATCTTTACCTGATTTTGATTTTGAAAAGGAAGTGTGAAAGTGAAAGTTTTAGTCATTCAGTCATGTCCAACTCTTTGTGACCCCTAATGCCTGCTAGGCTCCTCTCTATCCATGGAATTCTCCAAGCAAGAATACTGGAGTGGGAAGCCATTGCCTCCTCCAGGGAATCTTCCCGACCCTGGGATTGAACCCAGGTCTCCTGCATTGCAGGTGGATTCTTTATCATCTGAGCCACCATCAAATGCTCATGCCTGCACTTTGATTCTGGGATGAGGTCAATATCATCAATCACATAATCGACGGATTATCACCAGCACCAGTTACACCAAATAACAACCTGTCTGCTCCAATCCTTAGCCCAATTCACTACACTTAGCAATTTAGAATTGGTACACATTCTAAATATCCAATATACAACCACTCTTGTTTTCACTATTTCTTTTATACTACAATCGTAAAACAACCTTTTATTGTAAGGAAACTTGTTATTCTAATACATATTCCATAAGCAGCTTTCAATAAAGTAATATATAACAGTAAGGTAAAAATAAGTATAAGGTATACAAGAATGCTTTCCAATCTTTACAAAAACACTCACTTTAAAATGGATGGTAATGTTCAGTATGTAATAATTAAGTCACAAACAAATACCTCTAAGTACAGTTTGCTTTAAATCAAACCAAGTATAAGTTACAAAGACAATTCTATTCAGTGTCATCTTTTTATACCTCCATACACCCTTGTCAATAAAATAGCAGTGACGTGAGAATAAATGATTCATAAGGCATTTACAACTTCTTGTCTCATGTAATTTATCTTTATAATTTTAAATTGCTAAAGAATCCCAAAGATCTTTTCTCACTAAAGTATTTTGAAATCATCCATATTTTATTAAGTTTCAAGGACAACTCCTCACACCCACACCCATGTACCCTCACACTTGAAATTAAGTAACCATTAAAATTGCTGTCATAATCTTATACCCATAAGGGGAAAAAATAATCCTATATCAGAAATTTATATTTGGCAAACCACTCATCTTTTTTCACCTGTCACAAAATAACTGGTGATTATAAAAAATTGAAGCTGTTTATTTTAACTTCTGGAAACAATGAAATACCACTCTGAGTTTTCATTGTTCAGTCTGTCTTTTTAAAATTAAATGTCCTTCTTCTAGCTTTACTGTACATATTTTTTAAAAAGGCATGAGTATTCTTCAAGTTATTATACTAATTTCCTACATCATTCCCAAAATAAAAAACTTGATTTAGCCAAATATTAAATTATTGATATTACAAATNTAAATGTCCTTCTTCTAGCTTTACTGTACATATTTTTTAAAAAGGCATGAGTATTCTTCAAGTTATTATACTAATTTCCTACATCATTCCCAAAATAAAAAACTTGATTTAGCCAAATATTAAATTATTGATATTACAAATCTGTTAATCTATAGCACATTTTACTTATTTGTGTAATTTTAAAATTCACTTTCATTTGATTGACTGCTTTAATCTTCCTTAACTAGTGAGTCACTGAAAACAAATGGAGCATTCCTAATACTATAAATATGAAAAATAGGAAGCACTTTGGGACTGCAGGGGAATACATTAAACTCAGTCCGTTTTCTAGCTAACATATTCTCATTCTGTTTGTGTAGAAACAGCATTGAAAAGACAGATCACAAATTCACAACCTCACAGAAACAAGGTCCTAATACTATGGGCTGACAGCAGAAATTGGCCCAAATCTCTAACCATTTCCCGTAAAGGACTCCGGTTACCTGGTGCCATCCAGGTATGGCATAGTTTGAATGAGGGGAACATCCAGTTTCACTCATCTGTCAGTGGAGTGGGTTATTTCTTGAGAGATTGAGATTGGCTGCTTGGGATCAGAGCACTATCCATCTTACAGTGTAGGAGATGATGGTGAAGCTACCTATAAGAGCCTGGAGAGAGGGGGACCAGACATTCTTAAGCAGGTGAGGAGGCAATTGTAAAGCCTTCACTCCATCCAGGGCTCTGGGTGAAAGATGTGTCATTTTTCACATTTCCCAGACACTTGATATGCACATGGTGTCTGCCAGCTCCTACTTTATGAAAGAGGTGATTTTTCAAGCTTAGGCAAATGTGGCAAAGCTCAGGGTCTGCTGGTGTCTCATTTTTTCTCATCATGTCACTTGTTTTAACTGATTGGAGAAAATGAGATTATGTTTTTCCTTTTTGCTCATTTATCCAGCTATTTATTTATTTATTTGCTCATTGAAGGAGGGGATTGTCACAGATAACTGGCCCTGATTTCTCTCTTGTTTTCATACACATTTCATTAGTGTCCCTGAAGATTTAAGACCCATGAAGGGAAACATCACAACTCCCATCACAGGAAGCATACGTTTTCCCTTAAAATCAAGACCGAAGATTGCATTAAAGGAGATTGTATTTCTTACTGAAATAATGTAGAATATTGCTGTGTCCAAGATCTATGACTTTAATCTTTGCAGCTACTGTTGAAAACCCAAGAAAGTTGAATAAACCTAATACATAGAAACATTGGACTTTAGTTTAATATTATTTTCATCTTTCTGCATCTAGAAGGGAGTATTTATAGTTTCTTCATTTCATCAATGAATCTGAAATAGGTCTCAAACATATAAGTACTTGGGGTTGAAATTGGTTTCAGTGCTGCAGTTTCTCGGAATATTTGAGGTACAGATGAACCATGAACGATGATAATAAGCAATTACTAAGAGTAAACAATGAAAAAAAAATACTGAATTTAATTAGAGAGAGAACCTATGATGTGTTTCCCCATTTAAAATTATTGTATTTTGATAACAAGCCCCACAAAGACATAGCCACAACCTTTCACCAAAAATAATCTAATATATTAATCAATTAATTGAGAGAGAGTCTATGTGAAAACGCATTGCAAACTGTGCCACATTTCTTGACTGTATGCATAGGGCACAAAATAAGACAGGTGGAATTTGGTAGTATATTCTAGTCAGGTATCACATAGTTAAAATTAACGGCAAGAGTAAAAACAATATTGTTATCAGTAAGGATAATTAGCTATGTAAACAGCAAGACGTCACTAATTCAACATCTATGACATGCACATCTGTAGTCTATTAAGTGGTGAAAGTGTGTTAGTTGAGCAGTCTTTTCTGACTCTTTGTGACCTCACTGACTGCAGCCTGCCAGGCCCTCTGCCCATGAAATTCTCCAGGCGAGAATACTGGCATTCTCTTCTCCAGGGTATCTTCCCCACTCATGAGTCTAACCCTGGTCTCCTACATTGCAGGTGGATTCTTTACCATCTGAGCCACCAGGGAAGCCCCAGGATAGTAACTCCTGATATTTCTGAAGAGTTTTACAGTTTATAAAGTGCTTTTCTGAAGATTAGTTTATTTATACTCTCCACAATACCCCTAAATGAGAAATTGGGCCCAGAGAAGAACAGTGACTTGCCCAGGGTCATGTCACTAAAGTTAAGTGACAGATGCAAAGACTCAGACATGACTGAGAGTACCTGTGAGCACTTACACGCACGAGTGCGCACAGACGCACATGCACGGTTACTGATGGTCTGGTCTGAGTTCTGTCATCCCCACAAGCCACCCCTCACCACTTCTGCCAAAGACATTTTTCAGAATGCACTTCAAATGAGTCCATGTATTGACATAACTGGAAAGTTTTCTTGAATTACATGAAGGTTCTCACAAAGCTTCAAAAAGGCTACATGGCAAATTGTTCTCTGCTCTTTGAGGCATTATTTCCTCTTTGGGAAACAGGCTCTGGAGATGAAATCAGATCGAAGTCTCCAATGACAGATATTAGTTGTGTGAACTTAAGTCACCCAGACCCTCAGAACTTCAGTCTCCTGAGCAACACGGTGGGAAATCACACCTACCTGAATAAGAATTAAGCCAAACAACGTGAATTAACCTTCAGATCCTGTCTAAAACACTCACATTAGCTGTTTCTGTTATGCATGCTTATCGTTAAGTATTATCATGACGAAATTTCTCACGTTATTTGTATGACTATGTAACAACTCAAAGACGTTTTTTTGCCAGAGCAGATTGGTCATCTACTGATTGGAGGTAACCTGGGGATTCCAAGACCCACATTTGTTTTTCCTTCAATTACGCACTGATGCCTCGGACTCTGGCAGTGATAGATCCAGTCTCAGAATACACGCGGAGCAGAAATACCAGCGCGCAGCATCCGCAAAGCCGTTTCCATACCCACCTGCAGGGGCACCAACGCCCCCTCGCCATCCCTCCCCGACCCAAGGCGTGGAGAGAGGGCAACTGGAGCCCAGAGGGAAGCCCGGGCCTCTGCCCCAAGCTAAGGCCCCGCCAAAGCCCTCCTCTCGGGGCGGCCCAAGTTGCAGCATTCAGCAGGCTGGTGCGCTCGCCCGCAGCCGGCGCTGGAGAACCTGGGCGGCGGCAGCGCTCTTTCGATCCCGCCCCCAGCCAGGAAGCAGAGCCCAGGAAAGCAGCAAGCAGCGCCTTGGGAGGCGTTGCTGGAAGAGAGTGTCGAAGAGCCCAGGATGGGTGCCAGGCCGGCTGCAGAGGCAGGGAAAGGCAAAGCCATAGACGCTGGACCACGCAGCTGCAGGAAGCCGGACGGATGGGAAAAAGCCAGAGAGGGATTTGGAAGGGAAGGAGTGTGTGTGGAAAGCTGGCAGCGCTAGAGAACTAAGGATCCGGAGGTTGAGCGCGCAACTGGTCCCCAGAGCCCGGACCTGGCTATCGGATGGGGGTGGGGGAGGGGATGGGGTGCGCTGAAGGTGGAGGAATAAGTGCAAGGGCTGAAGCTAAGCAGAAAATGGAAGGCAACCTTTCCGAGAACCAGGACGAGTGAGGACAGTCGAGCTGAGGGAATAGTAATGAGAAAGCTGGAGCGGCAAAGGAGAGAAAAATACAGATTGAAGAGTGAGACCATGGAAGGGTGAGAAATATACTCTGAAAAGAAAAACGAAGAAAGTAAAAGGCATCTGGAACTTACAATTCGATTTGGGGGGCGGGGGGGGCCGGAAGGGGGAGTCACGCTAGAGAGAACTTGTCCCCGATACAGCCAGGAGAGATAGGAAAAAAATAAAATAAAAGGCACCAAGCATACCGGAAGAACAGAAAGTGAAGGAGGGGAGAAAAGAGGAGACAAACCAGACAAGAAATAGTAAGTTGCTGTTTAATTTCTTTTTCATTGACAAACTACTTCCAAAGTTAATTTTGGCACTAAGAGGCGCACAAAATCCTTAGCCACATACACACCAAAATTATGGTATCTATGCTTCAGACAAATGCAGCCCAGGATCATGGACACACTTTCTCGATTGCAAATACCGTATTTTGCTTCTTTAAAATTTTTTCAAGTCTTGAAAGTTATCCCACCTTTTGCAGAATATTTCACTATTGGCCAAGGTATCCACAAACAAAAGACTTCTACTTTATGCACCAAGAGGTGGTGGGACTCCTAGACAGAATCGCATCTTCCGAACAGTTATTGGAAATACATCCATGGCATTTTAGTGTCCCCCACACTCCTCGTAGCATCCAGCCAACAGTAAGTCTTGGAATTCCAAGGCAAGCTGCCCACACTGTAGCACTTTCT
The DNA here is from genome assembly GCA_006410875.1 of Neotragus pygmaeus. Taxonomy (NCBI): domain Eukaryota; kingdom Metazoa; phylum Chordata; class Mammalia; order Artiodactyla; family Bovidae; genus Neotragus; species Neotragus pygmaeus. Next base: position 389,980 of record SJYV01053910.1, read on the forward strand.
GTCACTTGCCTTCAACCATCTGTTAGAAGACCACAGTGAGGCTGGAGATTGGAGGCTACTGTGGAGCCAGCCTCCGACTTACCTGGTCGGTGCAGGTGACGCTGCTGGAAGGTGTGCTGAAGGGATCCATGGCAGAGCAGCACCGCGCAAGCACTTATCCACAAATACAGGACCCAGGACATCGCAGAGACCATTGCCATTCTCTAAAGAGAGCATTAGAAAGGAAGCATTACCCCCGGCTTTGAGCCCCCAGCTCTGTCAGTCCCACTGTTGAGAGAAGGGGTGTCTCAGACGTCATGTCCCTTTGCTACTTTGCTGGCTAGAATTAATGGCCCGGCAGAGGTCATGGCATGAAGTGGGATTGAGAGAAATCACTCTCCACGAGATCATGAATCCATTTTTGAAATTCTGCAAAACCAAACTCTTAGGATAGCTGAAATACAGAAATAAAGTTTTTTACTATCTGTTAGGCAGTTTGAAACACTATACCCTGACTAAATATCCTCTTTTACACAATTATCTTTAAGCTATAGTTATTCCAGGCATTGAAAGGCTGCATGCTCCTGTTCATTCTAACTTCATTGCAAGTCTGACATAAGCCTGGAAGGAAAGAGTGGATTTTTTTTTTTAATTCTACAGTCATGAATTTTTAATTCCAGTGCTGTCTGCTAAACTAAGAAATCATTTCTCAGAGACATGTTGTAATCTCCTGAAAGAACTGGTGTTTGGGGCTGGACTTAAAATCAGAAGGAATTGTCTTCAGCCAAAATGAGTTTCAGATACAAGATCTAAGATCTATGCATCTCTCCTAAAGCAAACCATAATTTACAATATTGCTTTGCCTCCTAAGATCTTATTGTGGCATTTGTGGAGTGTTGATGAATATGCATATACAGGTGGTATATGTATTTATGGACGAACATCCACCTTTTCTCAGGCGCTGAAACTTTGACAGTCTTCTCAGCACCTATGAGAATCTTAGGAGGTACAAAAGCTCAACTGCGCTACATATTGTCCAATTTCTCAAACAACACCTTATGCTGCATTTCATATTTGCCAAATTAATCAAACTTGAAGCATCGTCCTTACTCAGCCAGTGATACGGAAGCATTTTCTATATAAGAATCCAGTTAAGTGTATGCTTTTCTCTTAGAGTTTTGGACTCAAGATTGTTTCTTTCTTTTTTCATCTTTCCACTGTCAAATCATATACTTCAAGTATTTAAACTCTACATTTAAAACCTCCTAGTGACCTCCCAGTGTGGCTTCTTTATTCATGGAAATTGGCCCTCTTTCAAAAGCTGTGATGTTCAGTAAGCAAAATATATACATTATACCTGTGTGTGTGTGTATATATACAGAAAAAATACAAGATAATTTGTGGGTTTTAGGAGAGAGAGACTTAGTCTTTAAGAAGGGTTTTAAAATTATAATAGACAAATGGTGACAACCATAATTAAGTGCAAAGTAGGAAAACATTATGTTCAACAGCATGATGTCTTTCATGCCCTGGTCTGTGATTCACATGGACCATTCACTTCATAATTAGTTTCACAGCCCACTGTTTACTTTTGTGTATAACAGATTTAGCCTCATCATCTTCAGAACTATCAGTGTACCATAGATGCATTCTCTTCAGATAAGAGCAAAACCCCTCCTATGAATTCTGAAATGAATGCATCTGGGTGCCTGCAAATTATAGAAAGACAAAATAGAGCGGATGGTGGCATGCAATGACTGTTTGTGAATTTCAGTTAAAATGCACTAGGAATTCATTTACACTTGAAAAAAACCCTACCCGTATAAAAACTTAACAGTTTTTCAATGACTGCTTTCTCTTCTTCACCTGTATAAATCTTAGCACTCAACATTGCTGTGGTTTGATGTTTGCAATATTTTCCTTCTTTTTTTTTTTTCATTTAACTTTCTTTAATTCTTAACATTACTTCCAAGGCTCCTGCAAATAGCTCTCTTTGCTCACTCTCTTAGCAAGAGGTGATCTCTATGTTAATAGGTGTTTCCCCCCAAAATAATGCATTCAGCCTTACATAGGTCTCTAGACCTGACTAAATAGATTTCAAATCTGCTTTCTGAATCTTAAATCCTTAAAGAGGCTTCTTACCTGAAAAATCCAGCCAAGAGCAGGGTACTCTATTAGTGTTCATTGGAAAGCTCTAACACTTTCTAAAATCCATCTGTGCCACAATTGGAGATTTTTTTTAAAAAGGAGCTTCCCAATAATCTTCTTTATCAGGATTAAAAAATATATATATGTTTTTCTCTTCCGATGCTACTTCCACAGTAAAGAAGACATTGGGTTCATTCAGACTGTATTGTCAGAAAAGGAACCAAGGTTTGAGGGCTGGAAACCTTGTCATTTTCACCTTTAAATCATCTCCTGGCGTCACCTCTGCCAGACGAGACCTTTGAAATGATGGTGAGATAATGTGCAGTTTCCTGATGAGAATCAGTTTATAGTTAATGACGGACCATCCCCACTCCAGAGCATTCAGGGCAGAGTAAGGCAGCAAAATGTAGGAGCAGGGCTGCTATACGGCGCTGTAAGTAGCAATAGTCTCTTTCAATACATCCCTCCTCTGTAAAGTATCACATGTCTTAAAGTGACATTACCCTCTATTACAGCTACAGTGAATTGTAATACCTGCCCACTAACTATTGAACAACTCAAGCAGCACTTTAACACTGTATTGCCCAGTACTTTCTATTAGAGATTTTACTGATACTGTTCATTTACCAAAAGAAGAAAGAGGGAAGGAGAAACAAAAGAAAAAAGCATCCTGCAAAATACTGATAGTGTTAATGGGTGTTAGATTTCTAACAGCAAATGGGAAAGTGGAAAATGTAAGCCATTTCTTACCTTTTAAGGTTCTTTTAACCAGCAAGTTAACCCAAAATATTGTACAGTTTATACAAATTTAAGTCTGTCAATTATTTCAGCAGCTAAATGTGGGAACATGGTCTACCTAGACTACAGTATAGATGTTTATAGGAGTAAGCCTGAAACAAACCTTCTGAGGCTTTTTTAACATGTTTAATACATAGAAATACATCATTTTCAGCATTGAAAAGTGGGTTTTGACAAAGAAATATGCTCAAGACATTTTATAAAAATTTCCATCAAATAATATGCTGGGGTGGGAAGAGGAAACACTCAGAAGTTCAACATTTGGTTTCCAGTGCTGGGGTTTAGACACTTTCTTCTTTGAAAATATAAATATGATGGTACCTACATATAAATGATGCATATGAAGTGACCTAGTTTTCACTTACAGATTGCACTGACAATGATTCACTCAAATAAGTCAATCAGTTATCCGCTTAGAAAGCACCTACTATGTGTTAGATGCTCGGGAACAAGGGGGAAAATAACACTGATGTGATTGCCACTCTCATACATCATACTGCATAGTCTTTATTTATTTATTTATTTTTCAAAATTAAGGTGGTTCTTATAGTATTCTGGCTTCAACAGCCTCTTCCAGTGCCTCAGAGTACTCTCTGGGCTTTCACAGTCATTATAAAGAAGGTTTGATGTTGCAGTGCATCTTCAGAAGCTATCCTTCTCTCTCTCTGTTTACACAAAGTGAGACACTGAGACACCCTTCAAACACATCAGTCTTCATCCCTGGTCCTGCACAGAATAGAATAGCTCCTTTGACCCTAACATCTGTCTATTAAAGCTCATCATTAAACAAATTTCAAGATAACAGTAAATACAAATCTTAGAGTGAAAATAAGTCAAGTGCCAAAGTTCTAGGTGTGATTGTGTATTTCATTTCTATGGTTCATTATTGTTGAGTTGGTGAATATATATAGTAAGCTCACACCATTCAATCTCAAGACAAAAGTGATTAAAACTACAGTAGCAGTTGTTGTTTGGTCGCTAAGTTGTGTCTGACTCTTTTGCGACTCCGTGGATTGCAGCTCACCAAGTTCCTCTGTCCATGAAGTGGACATTCTTTTCCAGGTAAGAATATAAGAATGGGTTGACATTTTCTTCTCTGGAGGATCTTCCTGACTCAGGGATCAGACCGGCATTTCCTGCCTTGGCAGGCAGATTCTTTATTGCTGAATCACCAGGAAAGCCCACAATAGCAGTAGGTAAGGTGTATTTAAACCCTCACCACGTGCTGATGCTACTCCAAAGTATGTTGCTTATAAAGTGTAATTTAATCCTTTTTACCAACCCCATAAGATAACTATCATTATTATTTTCTTCATTTCATGAATGGGGAACCAGACAGTGAATAGGGAGATTAAGAAACTTACTCAAGGTGTTATAGCTGCTAAGTGATAGAGCAGACCCCAACGATCTGGGTCAAGAGCCCATCTCCTAAACACTAGGATTAAATACTTCATAGAAAAAAAAAAAAAAACCTACCCTCCAAAATTAGCCATTATATTTTCTTATTTCTTTACAATTAATACAGTCTTCAAAAATTATTTTATATTCATTCAAGACTTACATACTGAGTATATCCCAGACATTTGAAGTATAGAAATATGAAAGGCAGTCTTTACCTCATGGTTTTTTGTTTCGTTTTTGCTGTGCTAGTGTGTGTGTGTCTGACTCTTTGCAGCCTTATGGACTGCAGCCCATCAGGCTCCTCTGTTCTTGGGATTCTCTAGGCAAGAATGCTAGGATGGGCTCCCATACCCTCCTTCAGGGACTCTTCCCAACCCAGGGATCAAACCCACATCTCTTATGTCTCCTCCATTGGCAGGCATGTTCTTCACCACTAGCACCACCTGGGAAGCCTTCGCTATGATAATGCATTAAAATTAGAAGGAAAGGGCTTCCCTTGTGGCTCAGCTGGTAAAGAATCTGCCTAGAATGCGAGAGACTTGGGTTCAATTCCTAGGTTGGGACGATCCCCTGGAGAAGGGAAAGACTACCCACTCCAGTATTCTGGCCGGGAGAATTCCAAGGGAGTCGCAAAGAGTTGGACATGACTCAGCAACTTTTACTTTTCACATTTGCTAATAAAGGCTACCATTTTGAAAACTGTACATTATATTTTTCATTTCTAGGGATTAAACTAAGGTTCAACATCATTTCTTCTCTGTGATTCAGTTTAATAAACTTGAAATACATACTAATGGATTATGTTCAAGGCACTCAGATGGGCATTTTTAGAATTTTTTTAAAAGACTGGAATAATGACTTTCCTTTTCAGTCTTAAGTGACTTCTATATTTGCATATGATGGAAAAAGAATGTCAGACTATCTCCATTTTCTTTTCTAACCCTGTCCATTGTATTGCTGCCAATGATCATTTTCCCTAATAATATAAGCATCAACAAATATTGACACTTTAGGCAATTTAGTCCATTCTCCCAGTGCAAAGCAAAGTTATTCTCACGCCTTTCAAAGAAACCTTTCCACCTTTGGCCATCACAGGACTTCATCACCTGATCACTTTCTTGTTGAATGGGCTATAATGTTTTGGCCAATGAGGTGTCAAACAGACTGATGGTATCTTTTTGAGGGTGAAGGACTGTTGAAGCAACACTTTTCAGATTGCTCTTTGCCTCTGGAACAGGACCTATCTTCCTGGATCCTTGAGAGACTGTAAAGAGCAGAGGTCCTCATCTTTACCTTGCCACTCCCAACAGATGTAGATAGCAAATAAGAAATATTCTGTTCTTTCAGCAATTGAGATTTGGGGGCTGTTTGTTACTGCAATATAACCTAGTCTGTCCTGACTGATACTTTAACTTATATCAATCATGTATTACTTGAATTATGTTCCATTTACTTCCCTAAGCTATAGAAGAATATATATATCAGGCCCAGTTCATGTCTTCACAGAGCTCCATGGTATAGATACCCACTGGAGACTTTTGATCAGAGCAGTGTAAATCCAAAGCATTGATTATTGCAGCCAGTATCCCTTCAGATTCTCATAAGCCAGGAGTTATAAACTGAACATTCACACGCCCACGGCCAGGCTGGTTCAGTTATACAAGCATGATATTGCAAAAGGCAAAGGTCTACTGCACCACTGTTACATCCCTTCCAGTTACAGGACTTTAAGATACCTACTCAGTGGGGCCAAACTCCTAAAGATATAATTTCAAATACAGTATCTGTGTATGTGCATCTGTTTATGTAAAAAAGAGAGAAAGTCATATTCACTAGAACTTCTCCCCATGGAAAAACCCATATTTACTCAGAAGACCCAATGAAAACAATTGAGGGTAAAAGATAAAACTCAAAATGTTTACATAGCCAAGAATGTTCAGCATATTGACCTGCATAATGAAAGGCATGGGGATGGAAGAATGGAGGATAGAGGAACCAGTAGGGCAGAAACCTGGAGAGGGGAAAAATGGTCGGGGTGGGCAGAAAACAGAGAGAGAGAGAGAGAGATGTAAAGGTTCTCTAGAGGCTCAGAAAGAGAAGAACTGGGGGGCAACAGAAATGTCCAAAGGGAATTTCCTGGTGGAAAACTGCATCCTGTGGAGTGTGACTTCACCCTTTGTCTCTTCAAATGATCAAAAACAGTTTTAAAATACAAAAAATTCATATATACTTTGTGTTGGTAAGTTAATTAGGAAACGCATTGAAGGGGTAAAATCCTGGATCCAGGCCCAAAGTACCACCAGAAAATCCCTCAGTCCCCTGATTACCACACTTTTCATTTCTTGGCATTAGAAATAAAATCCATCTTCACTTTAGTTTAGGAACAAGCCACTTAATAATTTGCCTAATTTGAATTCACAAATGTGCAGGAAAAACACACTTGAGACATGCAAAATTTTATGTCTATGCATATTTCTAAATTAAAAAACAACTAAAGGAATTTAAATAAATTACATCTGGACTGAGAAAGATGCCAAGTTTCAGTCCAATGCGAATGAAAGTGGTTAAGATGTATGCCATTTAAAGGAGTTCTAAGTATTTCCTGAAATAACACAATTTTGGTTGTGATTTCACAACTCTATTGTTTTTTTCTTGTTCCATTTCAATTGGCTAATGGAAATGAAGTTATGGATGAGAGGATCATTGTCATTATCTCTAACCTAGATGCTTTCTATACCACTGAAACTCAGTTTCTCTTTTCTGTAGTCACTGGGGCTATCCATCAGTTGGCCGACAATGTCTGTTTTCAGTCCCTGATTATGAGAAGACAATATACCTCTTCCCTTGGCTAAATAATAATGCTACCCTATTTTTCTCCTGTAACACAATTGCATAAATTATTTGTGTTACATCATGCTTTGTCTGGATCTCACTTAAAATTTTCCTGTCTTCCCTGGTGTCCTAATATGTGGCCCATATCAGATACACAACAACATCCCTAGCTTGTAAGTCTTACTTTGGGACCAAAATAAAATGTATATACTTATCTAATTTCTTTATTCTGTACCTTGTATTGTTTTAAAATACATTTAAGCTAAGATGAGGAAAAAATGAAGAGAAAGCAAATGAAGTACAAGAGAATATGAGTTATATAATATCTATGATGATTGATGAACATGTATTAATAATGATGATGATGATGATGGTATTGTATTAATATCCTTTGTCTAGAGAGAGGAATCTTTTTATGTGCCAAGCCCCTAGCTTAGCGTTCACATACAGTGTCTCATTTAATACTCACAAATATGCTAATAGGTCTGTATTACAGTCATCTCTATTTTATCAGTGAAAACACAAATTTCAGAGAAGTTAAGTGATTGAACTAATGTCACACCTCTCATAAGGTTGAACAACTTTGATGCAAACTCATATTTGATTTTCACAACCAAAGCTCTAAGCAACCAAATTCTAGGCAAATAGTATTACCAAGAAATGGAAAAAAAAATTACAAAATAAAGATAAAAGCTTAATGAGAAATTTGAAAGTGAACCCCAAACCATTAAGTGACAGAGGAAGTACTAATTTGACTCAAAGCCTCCTAGCAGTAGAAGTGAAGAAGAGACAACTTATTTCATTAAAATGTACAGCATCCATAAGGTAAAAAGCCAAGCAAAAACACACCCACCAAAAAAGCCAAAAAGCTGCTCCAGAAATAAGACTTAATGAGCAGAGGCTGAATCATTTGGTGACTCTCAGTTTGGTAATTAGGATGTGGATACACAAGCCAGAGTTTTCAGTAACTTTAAGAAAAGGGAAATGGAAGGCAAGATTTCTCTTAGGCTAGAAGAAAAGATAACCTTCATGTAGGAGTCTCATTTTTCACCTCCAGCAGCCTATCTCTTCAATTACTTTATCAATTATAATTCCTCACTGCTTATCTTGTCTGTCTTCCAGCCAGCAGGAAAAGAAAGAATAAGGTCATTTCTTTTGTTCTTCCACATCTCATCTCCTTATTCTCTTTTTAGAACAGAAAGAAATTTGAAACCACAGACAGCTTCACTTCCATTGCACTAATGAAAGTGATAAATAAACTGAACTTTTAAAGAACAAGTGGTCTCTTTATTATGAGAATATGAATATATATTATGAGCACATAAAGGTTGTGAAAATGACTGCTTTGGTGATAATAATAAAAACAATAACATGATTTCTTTGGTTTATAAAATGCTCAGATCCATAGCCAGATTCATAGTTACTATCTCCCATACCCACTCCGACCTAAGAAATGGCCCTCCACAGACTCTGTGTCTTGAATCTCTCCACTCTCTCCCTGTCCATTCAAACAATATACACCCCAAATACCACCATCTTTCATTTGAATTATAACAATACTTCCTTAAGTAGTCCACTTGCCTTCAAATGTGAACCTTCCATGCATCTCTTTCCCACTCTGCCACCAGAGGGAATGGATTTGAGATGCATGTTGATCATGCCACTCAAGTAAACCTGGAAAACCTTTCAATGATTTTCCCATTGTGCTTAAAACAAAGCCCAAATTCATGGCCATGGTTGACAGGGCTCTGCATGAGTTGGCTCCTGTCTACTTCTCTGCTGCTGCTGCTAAGTCGCTTCAGTTGTGTCCGACTCTGTGCGACCCCACAGACGGCAGCCCATTGGGCTCCGTCATCCCTGGGATTCTCCAGGCAAGAACACTGGAGTGGGTTGCCATTTCCTTCTCCAATGTATGAAAGTGAAAAGTGAAAGTGAAATTGCTCAGTCGTGTCTGACTCAGCGACCCCATGGACTGCAACCCACCAGGCTCCTCCATCCACGGGAGGTTCCAGGCAAGAGTACTGGAGTGGGATGCTATTGCCTTCTCCGTCTACTTCTCTAGGCTCATCTTTTACAAACATTCTCACTCAGCTCCTGCTACACTCTTGGGTCCTTGAGTGGGATACAGTTTCTCTCAGTTGTCTTCTGGAATGCTCCAAACAAAATCATAACCCTGATATATGCTCTCACAGTATATCATTTCTATAGCCTTAATTACCATTGTAAATAACTGTTTCTGGAATTATTTATGATATCTGCTTTACTGTAAACACTATAAGAGGAAAACTAGCACCTTGTTCGCTACTCTATTGTCAGAATCGAGAATATATATATACACTATGTAACATATAGCAGAGACTCAAGTGTTTGTATGTGTAAATAAACAATAATCAATGAATCAAAAATAAAATGAGGCCACTATCAAGATGGCATATATGATGAACTGTTTTTTCAGAAATAGGTATATTTTGTGCCCTCCTCCAAGGCTTTATTTGTTGTTTTTGGTAGTACACATGTATGAAGTAGCAATACATATTAAGGATGACTGCCTTGTTCTGTTTGAGTCTATTGTTTTGACACTAAGTGAAAGAAAGTGGCCCATGTATTGTTTAAACCCTTACCTACCTGCCACTAAATCTATTTTGGATACTTTTTTTTTTTTTTTGCTAGAAGAAAAAAAAAAACTGTCCTGAATTTTCAGCCCTGGTACTTAGTATCTAAATACGCTCTGGTGGTAGAATTCACAGCTGACCCCTGAAGAATAACAAAAATCTATAATTGTTAATAATTGAAAAAACATTTAGAATTTCATTACTCTGAACCTAGAAGAAATCTCCCCCAAACCTCCTTGTTCAGCCTCTCTGTTGTACAGGAAATAAAAAGACCTAAGAAAGGGAAGAGGCTTTCCTGAGGGAATACAGTGAGTTCACTGGTGTGGGTCACACTAGAATACAAGTCTCCTTATCTTATATACTTTCTTCTATTCTCTTCTCTTCTCTCTCTCACTCTCTCATAGCACTATCCAGTAAAATTTCTCTGAGACTGGAAATGTTCTGCATCTGTGCTGACCTAGATGGTAGCCTCTATCCTCATGTGGCTATCAAGTACTTGAAATGTGTTTAGTGCAAATGAGGAAATGAAATTTTTCATTTTATTTCATTTTAATTAATTTAAACTTAAATAACTTCATATAGTTAGTGGAAATTGTACTGAACCGCACAGCTCTAAAATATGTTAGCTAGATTAAGGAAAATAAATGCAATGACATCAAATAATTTTTAGTAAGCTAGCAGAAAAATCTGAATTACCTCAGAGTAACCTTCCAGAATTAGGATAACATTGAAGAAGGTAAAATGAGCTTGGTTACAAGTAATAGAAAAAGAAATCAGAAACAATGCAAACTGGAGTAAATAATACAAAGGATGTAAGTTTTCTTAAAGGTGCCTTGTTCACAGGTGAGGCTCACCTCCTTGTGGGTTTGACTCAGTAACTCCACTAAGTTATCAAGGACGTACCTCAGTTTCAACTTTCTCTCTGCTGTGCAAGGTGTCATTCTAAAGTAGGCTTCCCACCATGGATGGAACACAGCTGCCAAAGACTGTCTTAGATATGATTTTATTCATCCACGTATGGGAACAAAAAGGATTGTTTCAAGAAGTTCTCCTGAGATAAGCAAAGAAGAGTCTTTATTAGCTTCCCCTAGCAAACCACTTCTCAGAGCTCCTTAGCTTGTCTTGGATCATTTGCCCCTCCCTGAGCCAGCTACCTTGATCAGGGGGAAAAGATCACATGGTTGGACTGAGGGCCACAGCATTAGTCCCAAACCCTAGTCAAGAGAGAAATTAACTTCCTCCAAAAGAAAAGAATGGAATGCGGGAGGTCTGATACTTAAATGAAGTGAAAGTGAAGTCACTCAGTCGAGTCTGACTCTTTGCCACCCTGTGGACTGTAGCCTATCAGGCTCCTCCATCCATGGGATTACCCAGGCAAGAATACTGGAGTGAGTTACCATTTCCTTCAGGCAACTCTAGGGGATCTTCCTGACCCAGGGATAGAACCCTGGTCTCCTGCATTGTAGGCAGATGCTTTACTGTCTGAATCACCAGGGAAGTCACTTAAATGAAAATCAGGACAATAATTTGGAAGAAAGGATGAACATTGAAAACAACCACAGTGTGGACAAAAGCTGGTGGTATTTTCATATATATTTTAGGACTAAAGTACTTTGCCATTTTTATAATTTTTCTACTTAAAAGTAGTATGGTTTTGTTTTTGAAAGGTAAACTTCCCCTCCCTCTTTGAATCTCTTTCCCTCCTCCACACCTATCAGAGAGTGTTTGTCTGTAAGTAGAGTGCAGATGGGGTAGGAGTAGTGTAGGTCCATTCCCAGCGAACTTCCACCTCTGGAGTCAATGAGGAGGCAGTGGTGCTTCTCAAGGAGTTGAGGAGAAAGAGAAGAGGTGACATTGCAGGAGAACTGGGACGCTGAGGCCTTGAACAGAATTATTTCTGGACTTTCATTTGGTAGTTTCTTCCATGAAGATATTCAAGGATGAGTGACCTGGAGCAACTGAAGCAGAAAGCTGAGAAGCTGCCGAATTAGATCCAGAGATCAAGTCCTGAGCCTTTGGAGTGGGAGCACTGACTCCAAGACGCTAGGCTACCAAAGAACTAACCCTAGGGAGTATCAAATAGTGAGAACTCACACAAAGGAAACCACTGGAATACAAGACCCAGCATCACCCAACCAGCACTAGCACCCTGTGCAGAATGCCTCATCTAAACAACAAACAAAATGAAAATATAAACCCAATCATCAGCAGACAGGATTACCACCTCATTCAGCCTAGCCCATCAGAGGGAAAACAAACAAACAAAAACTCAGCACAAATCTCACTCTCTAAGAAGCTTACACAAGCTATTGGACCAACCTTAGGAAGGCAGAAACAACAAAAGCTGGTGGCTCAGAGGTTAAAGCGTCTGCCTGCAATGCGGGAGACCCAGGTTCGATCCCTGGATTGGGAAGATCCCCTGGAGAAGGAAATGGCAACCCGCTCCAGTATTCTTGCCTGGAGAATCTCATGGACGGAGGAGCCTATTCGGCTACAGTTCACGGGGTCACAAAGAGTCAGACATGACTGAGCGACTTCACTTCTTCACTCAGGAAGGCAGAAACCAAAAGGAAGAAAGAATTCAACCTTGAAGCCTGGGAAAAGGAGACTTCAAGCACAATAAGTTGAAAACAAATAATGAAAAGGCAGAGAAATGCTACACTAGGAAGCTAACAAAGACTAAATACAAAGAAAGTATATGGAAAGTATATTGAAAGCAGCAACCCACTCCAGGACTATTGCCTGGAAAATCCCATGGACAAAGGAGCCTGGTAGGCTACAGTTCATGGGGTCGCAAAGAGTCAGACATGACTGAGCGACTTCACTTCACTTTACTTCATGGGCTTCCCTGGTGGCTCAGAGGGTAAAGCGTCTGCCTGCAATGCAGGAGACCTGGGTTCGACCCATGGGTTGGGAAGATCCCCTGGAGAATGAAATTGCAACCCACTCCAGTATTCTTGGACTTCTCTGGTGGCTCAGATGGTAAAGCATCTGTCTACAATGTGGGAGACCTGGGTTTGATCCCTGGGTTGGGAAGATCACTTGGAGAAGGAAATGGCAATTCACTCCAGGACTATTGCCTGGAAAATCCTATGGACAGAAGAGCCTGGTAGGTTATAGTCCATGGGGTTGCAGAGTTGGACAAGAAGGAGCGACTTCACTTCGCTTCACTTCACTTCTGAAGAATTAAAGAATAAACATGCAGAGACAAATGACAATTACTGAAATTAAAAATACTCTGCTGCTGCTAAGTCGCTTCAGTCATTTCCGACTCTGTGCAACCCCATAGACGGCAATCCACCAGGCTCCCCCATCCCTGGAACTCTCAAGGCAAGAGTACTGGAGTTGGGTATCATTGCCTTCTCCAAAAAATACTCTAGAAGGAATCAATAGTAGAATATCTGAAGCAGAAAAACAAATCAGTGAGCTGGAAGATAAAATGGTGGAGGTAAATTCTGAAGAGCAGAATAAAGTAAAAAGAATGAAAAGAACTGAGGATAGTCTCAGAGACCTCCGGGACAATATCAAATGCACCAACATTCGAATTACAGGGATCCCAGAAAAAGAAGAGAAAAAGAAAGGATATGAGAAAATTTTTGAAGAGATTATAGTTGAAAATTTCTCCAGCATGGGAAAGGAAATAGACAATCAAATCCAAGATGCACACAGAATTCCATACAGGATAAACCCAAGATTACTGTACCTGGCAAGGATCTCATTCAAAACTGATGGAGAAATAAGAAAGCTTTCCAGACAAGCAAAAGTTAAGAGAATCCAATACCACCAAACCAGCTTTACAACAAATGTTAAACAGACATATAGTCAAGAAATACAACAGAAGAAAAAAGGTCTACAAAATCAACCCCAAACAATTAAGAAAATGGCTGTAACAACATATGTATCAGTAATTACTTTAAATGTAAATGGATTAAATCCTCCAACCAAAGACACAGACTGGCTGAACTGGTACAAAAACAAGACCCATATATATGCTGTCTACAAGAAACCCACTTCAGACCTAAAGACACATATAGACTGAAAGTGAGAGGATGAAAAAATATATTCTATGCAAAAGGGAAGCAAAAGAAAGCTGGAGTAGCAATCCTCATATTAGACAAAATAGATCTTAGAATTGAAGAATACTGCAAGAGATAAGGAAGGACACTACATAATGATAAAGGGATCAATCCAAGAGGAAGACATAACAACTGTAAATATTTATGCACCCAACATAGGAGCACCTCAATACATGAGACAAACACAAACAGACATAAAAGGAGAAAATGACAGTAACACAATAATAGCAGGAGACTTTAACACCCCACTCACACCAATGGATAGATCATNGAGATAAGGAAGGACACTACATAATGATAAAGGGATCAATCCAAGAGGAAGACATAACAACTGTAAATATTTATGCACCCAACATAGGAGCACCTCAATACATGAGACAAACACAAACAGACATAAAAGGAGAAAATGACAGTAACACAATAATAGCAGGAGACTTTAACACCCCACTCACACCAATGGATAGATCACAAAACAGAAAATTAATAAGGAATCACAAGTCTTAAATGATACATCAAATGAGATGGATTTCATTGATATCTTCAGGACATTCCATCCAAATGCAGAACAATACACCTTATGCACAAGAGCACATGAAACATTCTCCAGGATAGACCACATCTTGGCTCAAAAATCAAACCTCAGTAAATTTAAGAAAATTGAAATCATATCAACCATCTACACTGATCACAATGCTATGAGATTAGATATCAATTACAAGAAAAAACTGTAAGACACACAAATACATGGAAATTAAACAACACATTTCTAAATAACCACCAGATTACTGAAGAAATCAAAAGGGAAATAAAAAAATTTCTAGAAACAAATAACAATGAAAACACAACTCAAAACCTATGAGATGCACCAAAAGCAGTTCTAAGAGGGAAGTTTATAGCAATACAATCCTACCCAAGAAAGAAAAAAAACATTTACTAGACAACCTAAATTTATACCTAAAACAACTGTAACCAAAAACAACAAACAAACAAAATTAGTAGAAGGAAAGAAATCATAAAGATCCGAGGAAAAAGAAATGAAAAAGAAATGAAAGAAACAATAGTAAAGATTAATAAAACTAGAAGCTGCTTTTTGAGAAGATCAACAAACTGACAAACCTTTAGCCAGACTCATCAAGAAAAAAAGAGAGAAGAATCAAATCAACAAAATTAGAAATGAAAAAGGAGAGGTTACAACAGACAATGTAGAAATACAAAGGATTATAAGAGACTATTATGACTATGCCAAAGCCTTTGACTGTGTGGATCACAATTAACTGTGGAAAATTCTGAAAGNTCCAAAATCACTGCAGATGGTGATTGCAGCCGTGAAATTAAAAGACGCTTACTCCTTGGAAGAAAAGTTATGACCAACCTAGATAGCATATTTAAAAGCAGAGACATTACTTTGCTGACTAATGTCCATCTAGTCAAGGACATGGTTTTTCCTGTGGTCATGTATGGATGTGGGAGTTGGACTGTGAAGAAAGCTGAGTGCTGAAGAATTGATGCTTTTCCACTGTGGTGTTGGAGAAAACTCTTGAGAGTTCCTTGGACTGCAAGGAGACCCAACCAGTCAATTCTAAAGGAGATCAATCCTGGGTGTTCATTGGAAGGACTGATGCTAAAGCTGAAACTCCAATATTTTGGCCACCTCATGTGAAGAGTTGACTCACTGGAAAAGACTCTGATGCTGGGAGGGATTGGAAGCAGGAGAAGAAGGGGATGACAGAGGATGAGATGGCTGGATGACATCACTGACTTGATGGACATGAGTTTGGGTGAACAAGGAGGCCTGGCATGCTGCGATTCATGGGCTCGCAAAGGGTCGGACATGACTGAGCAACTGAACTGACTGACTGACTGATATATACTATGTTTTATATATGTTTTATGATGTTTTTTTCTCTGAAAATATCACATTTTCCAATGTCAATAACAATTTCTCTAATGGTGAACTTAATCTAGATAATTAACCTAAAATACTTTCCTCCTTTTATGCTTTCCACATCCCTTTATTGCTTGTAAATTGTGGTTAACCTTCTCACTTTTATGGCAGTAAACTTCCTCCTATGCAAGACAGAGAATTAACAACAAAAAGATTTTTCTTTTCTCTGCAGGATCCTATATGATACCAATGGTTAACTGCAACAGAAAAACATACATCCCTGCTGATTAGTGTGGGCTTAAATCTTGTGAACTTTATTTGACACTGTCGGTTTGTATCTGATCTGCCTTCAAGTAAATTTCTCTTCTGGTCTTTGCCTTATTTTTAATATGGCTAATTATGTATTCTCTTTTATCTGGTTTGAATTTTAATTATGAGAAAGAAATCATTTCCTGAAATGAAAAACATATAGAAAAATAGACATGTATATCTTTTAATGCATATTTCCTTGGCCTTCCCTTCTTTTATTTCTTTGCTTTTTGACTTGGTCAGAGAGGCAGTAAAATAGAAGGGCTAAGAGAATGGACTGTTGAGTCAGACAGCTTGGGTCCTTCTTTCAGCAGCATCTCTTACTAACTGTCCAATCCTATTCCTGTAACTTTTCCTGAGTTGCCAAATACTTATATTTAACTCAAAGGATTATTGTTAAGATGCATATTGGAATATCTGGTATAAGTCTCTGTAAACTTTTAAAATTAAATTTGATATCTAGGCTCTAAGATTTAGTTCTACATTTTAAGATGCTTTCGCATGTCTTTGAAACCTCAGCTTTTAAAATTTGAAACATTCTTGCCCCCCTCTTTCACCTCCACTTAACTTTCCTATTCCCCTTCTTTCCTCTAAATCAAATCACTTTTTAGAGTTAGTTCTAGTGCTTTATTTTCCATGGACTTTTTGTTGGCTTCCCAAGTCTAGACTGGACACACCTCTATATAGTTGTGTCCTATAAGACACACCTCAATCTCTATAAGATTCAGTGCCAACCACATTTGCTACAGCATCTACTGCTCAGTGCTGTAGAATAGGTGGAAGAATGTCCCAGAAGGAGGGAATAAATTGTGCAAAAGCTTTGCCTCAAAAAGGCATTTTGTTTGAAGGACTGAAAGGCACTACGCTTTATCTGGGGATGTAAGAGATAGACTAGATAGTGATAGTGATCTTGTGATCACTAGATAGTTATTTTCATTTCACTAGTCTTATCTCTCACCTCCACATCCCCAGATAAAGCATAGTGCCTTTCAGTCCTTCAAACAAAATGCCTTCTTCAGTCAAAGATTTTGCACAATTTATTCCCTCCTTCTGGAACATTCCTTCATCTATTGTTTTCCCAGATGGCTCTTTTTTTATCCCTCTGGTTTCAGAGATTTTCCTTGACCTTATCATTCCCTTTTGGAAAACACAGGATGACTTTAATGTGGTTTAAAAACCACAGACCACAAGACCCAACACAACCAAAGTGTGCCTATGTTTTCAATCTAAATATCATACCATTCCTCCCTATCTACTCCCACATTCACTATGCTCTAGTCACTCTTAACTTTTCTCAGTAATACACTTCGGTATTCTTTCCTTTAGGATGCATTCATGCAATAAGCCAAGTACAGAGAACAGAACTCAAGAACTGGTATGTAAGATAGAAATTGCTCACACACTCCAAACGCTTTCTAGACTTTGTACCTGATCTAAACTCCTGTTTCATTCATCACTGTTCACTCACCCTCTGACAATGCACCTGGCATGTAGTAGGTGATCAATTATTATTTATAGACTAGATGAATAAAGGAATGTGTCAGTGAATGAATAAACACAGCCATATCTCATTCTCATGTTTTAGGTGTCTTATGCATTTGCAAGAATATTCTAAGCAAGTGGTTGGTGGTGGGCTGAGCAGGGAGGAGGCTGGGAAGAATTTCAGATGATGTGTCTGTATGTGTATGGGTGTTTGTGTGGGAATCTG
The DNA here is from genome assembly GCA_006410875.1 of Neotragus pygmaeus. Taxonomy (NCBI): domain Eukaryota; kingdom Metazoa; phylum Chordata; class Mammalia; order Artiodactyla; family Bovidae; genus Neotragus; species Neotragus pygmaeus. Next base: position 407,728 of record SJYV01053910.1, read on the forward strand.
AGTCTGAGAATGCCTAAATGTGCATCTCCAACCACAGTCTAGTGCCAGAAAGGCTTTTTGAATTGCTTCTTGTTTTTTCTCATCCACCCTTTTGTCCTTTTCTCCTACCACACCATATTGAAAGTAGGCCTTTCCCACTCTTAGTTTCCACCTTCACGTTCATACTGTAGTTGAAGAACATGTGGTATCTCTGGGAGTCCCAAGGCTAGGAGATCTAGCAGTTGCTAGTTTAGAGTAGAGGAGGAGAGAATTATAAAAAGGAGTTCAAGGGAGTCATCGAACATGACTAAAGCGGGTAGGACAGAGTAGTTGAGCACACCCACACTTGGATTCCCTAAACCAGAGGTCCTCAGTCTGACTGTGAGTTACAATAACCAGGGGAGTTTGTAAAACTCTAAATGCCTCGGACCCTACGCTAGATCAATCAAATCAGGGTCTGTGAAAGTGCGACTCGGGCAGCAGTACTCTCAAAGCTCTCTGTGTGGTTCCATCATGCAGCCAAGTTTGAAAGCCACTGCAGTAAAACAAAACCTTACTGCAGTGTTTGGTCACCATGGCAACCCCATAAATACCTGTGATATTTTGTTAATTAGTTGCCAACTAAGAGGCACAGTCTCCCTTTTAACAGACTTAAGGTTAGGCCAGTGTTTCCAGTACATCTTTATGGAAAGCTTACTATGTGCTTGATATGATAATATTTACCATATAAGCCCTCTATTTCATTACTTTGTGATTTTTTTTTTTCCTACCTCATATTTAAGTGCATAGATTATGTGAACTTTAGGTGTTCCAAGAGGTGGTTAGTACACACCATGATTGCTCCGCTTACATACATTCCCCCCAAGCTTGACTTTTTATCATTTAGTCACAGTCTCCTGTGCTGAGCTAACTGATGGTTCTAGGAGTCTCTTCTGTGGCTCAGGATAGCCCCATTCCCTGCCATAACCAGGGATGAGCACAAAAGTCAATCTGTGCCAATAATTGCGTGAGGATACGTGTGCAGAGATCTCTTGGAAAGATACTTTTTTTCATTCATCCAAGACAGTTTTAGGAAGTAATTTTTTTCTCTTCTCCAGACCTGAGGAAGGGAGCAGATCATAGACTCAGTGTCATTATGAAGCAATGCTAATCTTAGCATGAGACTGATACCATGAAAAGCAGAGGAAACAAGTGTGGAAAAAATGTCCTTCACTGAACCGGACTCTTAAGTCCACTCAATGTTAGACTTGCCCTGTAATAGTTTAAGGCAGTTTGAGTGTGGCTTTCTGTTACTTTCAACCAAAATCATCCTAGTTAATGGAGCATGAGGAGACAGCCTGGGTTTCCCAGGTGGTGCTAGTGGTAAAGAATCCACCCATTAATGCAGGAGATGTCAGAGATGTGGGTTCTATCCCTGGATGGGGAAGATGCCCTGGAGTAGGAAATGGCACCCCGCTCCTGTATTCTTGCCTGGAAAAGTTCACAGACAGAGGGGCCTGGTGGACAGAGTTAGACATGACTGAGCAGACATAAGAGACAGCCTACAGCAGTGGGAATATAAAACTAAAAATACCCCAAAGATTATTTAACCCAAAATTCATTTTAAAAATGAGAAGATTGAGGATTTCCCTTGTGGTCCAGTGGTTAAGACTATGTGCTTCCACTGCGGGCAGCATGGGTTCAGTCCCTAGTAGGGGAAGTTCCACATGTTGTGAGGTTCAGCCAAAAAATAAAAAATGAGAAGACTAAGACCCAAACAGCCAAAATGACTCATGGAAGACAACACAATCTATTGGGTCTTACGGTATCTAGAATTGGGTCTGGATTTCAAGTGTCCTCATTCCAGTGCATTGTTCATTCTACTAAAGAATAAAGCCTTTATTGTAAACATTCACTTTAATTTTCAAATGTTGCTAAATTAGCTGTGATGACCCTAATTTTTTTAATGTCATTAATTTTCCTTGGAAGGAACTCTCTCTAGAAATAGATATTCTCAGCCTTTTCTCAAAAGACATACTCAAAGCCTGTAGAGGCCATTTGATTTTCAAATGCAGACATCATGAAAGAATATGCAAAACTGTTGAAAATATATATCACACAAGCCACCCCCAACCAAAAAAAAATTTAAAGTTCTATCCAGTTAGGCTGCTTCAGTAAATGATGTTTCTGAATATATAAAATACTTGAATCTAAATTTAAAAATACTCCCCCCACCCCTTGATTAACCAGATTGTCCCCTCCCCTATATATAGGAACGCTATGTGCCTGAGCCCACTTGCCATCTGTCACCACATTTTCCAAACTTCTCTTCCACCTCCTCCTCTTACACAATCTTATCACATAAAAATATTAGATTTCAGGGATTTGTATAATTTCATTAAATTTTCTGAGCCAAGTAAAAATAGAGGAAGTACTGGTATCTCAAACTGACTCAGATTTTGAATTATCCAACAGATATCCATGCTAGCCAGTAATGACCTTTAGGCAGAGCTCATGTGCCTAGGAATAACATGAATAAGTCTTTTCCCTTAGTATGGCATTTCACATTAGGACTTTGCAAGTGTTCTCTATATTACAGAGAGGAATTTGGATAGCTTCCAGCAAGTCCTGACTCATATACCAGCTTATTGCTCTGTTGATTACCTTTTGTAAAGTTTTGTGAGTTTTCTCAGATCATTAAAAAAGTACTTAGAAGCCAGTTGGGAATTATCCATGTTGCTGTTTCCTCTTTCACAGTTTGGGAAATGATTTGTAGCCATCTGAATTCAGGGAACCTCTTCTCAGTTCAGTTCAGTTGCTCAGTCATATCCAACTCTTTGCGACCCCATGGACTGCAGTACGCCAGGCTTCCCTGTCCATCTACTTAACCAAGTGCTTAAGACAGAAGGTTAAGTGCCTTCCTTGGTTGCTCTCTTTCTTGCTTCTCACCTACAATCCATGCAAAACCTCTAGCAGTGCTTTTTTTTCCAGATCCCACAGGAGGTCTTTGAGGAATGCCCAGTGAGGTTGGCTATAAAGTATCAAGGCTATTATACAGTGAAGAATTGATAGACCTGGTTCTTTCCTGTTTCTCTGCAGGTGCAGGAGAAATGAGGCTTATAAAGTGCAGCCTATTGTTTCTACCAAGTACTCCTTTTTCTCCCATCCCTACCCCAGGTGGTCCTGAAGGGTTTATCAATCACCATATCTCAACCATTCTCTGATGGCAGGGGTAGTCACATGACTCAGGCCTGACCAATCAGGAATTCCCAAGTCCTCTCAGCAGAGGTTGGTCCAAGTGCAGCACATTATTCAAGAGGAACATCAGGGAGAAAGAGATTTGCTTCCTTTATAGCATAGACTTGGGTCTACTGGTGGCCATTTCTATTTGCTACAAGGAAAAATTGTACCTATGGCAGCAGAAGCACAGCCACACCCATAAGGGAAAGAGACAAACTAATATGGAAAGATAAAAGAGGAGAAAGAGACGGGGGATAAGAAGAGAGTCTAAATCAGGGGTTGGCAAACTCGGGTCTGCCTCTTGTTTATGGGAACACAAATACACCCATTTTAATTGTATTATATATAAATGCTTCTATTCTGCCATGGTAGTGTTTAGTTGAAATAGATACCAAACCTAACTGACAATGGCTAAATAAGAACATAGGAAGTATTTCGTCCCTTTCAAAGAGCTCATAGTTTATTGAAAGGTAAATAGAAAAGTAAATATATATGTATAGTATATAATGGGGAAAAAATATAATACACCCAAAAACTAGCAAAGTAGCAATGGTCACAGATGATGCTTATGCTACTGATGATGACATCTTCCACTTATTGACTGCATATTATGTGGATGCTTTACATATATTTTCACTCGTCCTTCAGTCTTGTACAGTAAACATATCAGTAAGGACAGAACAAGTCTTGCTGCAATAACAGATGAACCTGGTATCTCTTGCCGCACATCCTTGGTGGATCAGGAGCAGAGTGTGCTTAGTCTTAACAGCCAAGATCTCAAGGTGATGGAGGTTCCTTTTCAACACGTATTTTCATATTTGCCTCACTGAGGGTAGAAGTGAAGTGAAGTCACTCAGTTGTGTCCGACTCTTTGCTACCCCATGGGCTGTAGCCTACGAGGCTCTACTGTCCATGGGATTTTCCAGGCAATAGTCCTGGAGTGGATTGCCATTTCCTTCTCCAGGGGATCTTCCCAACCCAGGGATCGAACCCAGGTCTCCTGCATTGTAGACAGACGCTTTACCATCTGAGCCACCAGCGAAGTCCCCCACTGAGGGTAGGGACCATAGCATATCTCACACTGCCTCTAGAAAAACTTCCATCTACAAGTGAAATACAGCACCTTTGCTCAGACTGCATTAGCAAAAACACGCCATAAAACCATGCCTGTATTGAAAAGTGCTGGTGAAATGTGACCAGAAGAAGAGCTGGAAATATTTAGAGAATACCAGGAATGTTTACGCAAAGAAATACTGGGTAAATACCTTTCCAGTGAGGAAATTCAGTAAGAGAAGTTAGCAGACTTCGTCAAAGTTAGCGTTAATAAAGTAACAGTGTTTTAATTGAACCTAGAGTCAGTATTGGAGAAGGCAATGGCACCCCACTCCAATACTCTTGCCTGGAAAATCCCATGGATGGAGGAGCCTGGTAGGCTGCAGTCTATGGGGTCGCTAGGAGTCGGACACGACTGAGCGACTTCACTTTCACTTTTCACTTTTATGCACTGGAGAAGGAAATGGCAACCTACTCCAGTGTCCTTGTTTGGAGAATACCAGGGACATCTATGGGCTGCCATCTATGGGGTCACACACAGTCGGACACGACTGAAGCGATTTAGCAGCAGCAGCAGCAGTAGAGTCAGTATGACTCTAAATTCTAAGTTCTTTTATGTTGTATTGTGTCAATATACTTTCCGTTTGTGCTGGAAAACAGTAGTTTACTGATTAAAGGAATAGTAGGTTTTTAAGGACCAAGAAAGAGATGTAAAATGTTTAGATTTGGTGAGCTTGCTAAAAAGGAAACCCTTTATTTAAGCTTTTTGCTAAAGACATTTACATTATATAAGCTGTATTTAAGAAAGATATGAATGGCAGTTTCAGCTAGTGAATTTAACCTGGAATGGGATGATTAGCAAGAGGAGAGTGCAGTATGGAAACAGGAATGAGATAATACAAAAAAAGAAGGGATTCAAAGAGAGAGAGAAAGAGTAGCAGGGAGGGAAAGGTTGGGAAAGAGAGAATTAGTAGTGGCAGAGGAGATTTTGGACTGAGATCATCTCTGTTCTTCAGGTACTTTAAGTATAATTCTTTCCTAAAAGGTTCAGATTCAGATATTTATGAGACAGAGTTGCTATTTCTTTTAGAGGCTTGTCAAGTGTACAAGAGGAGGAAAAATCTGTTTGTGAAAGGAGTTTACAGTATACTTAAAGTTTATTTTAGAAATAAATAGGACTTGATAGATAGGGCAGTAAACAACAGGCCCCACCAGGAACCTGCCAGGAGCACTAACAGGAAGCATCTGTAGGCTGCCAAGAGCCAGAAATAAGAACGAACAGTTCTTACCGTCAGAGTCACAGAAATACTCACAAACAGAAAGGACATTTAGGGTGCAACATCTCTAAGCCAAGTTATTCCTGTCATGAACGCACTCACAGTTTACATAGAACATACCCACACAGGTAAAGCCACATTTGAATCAGATATTGCTGGTTCCCTTTGCTATAAGCTCCTGGTTTTGTTTTAGCCTGAAACTGTGACATGACATAGAAAAATAGGTAGAATCCTTTAGAGAATGTAATACCATAGGGATATAAAAATGTGCATGATCTCATTAATTAAGAAGTGTGAATGACCAGAAAAGAGTCTGTGTGCTCCCTCCAAAATTTTATTACTTTAACATTTATATTTATTAACTTTGCAAAGGTCGGACTAATTATGGATATGTGCTTACTATGTGCTGAACATGATCACGGGAGCTGAGGATACAAACATGACGGAGAGAAACAACCTTTACCTTCCTAAAATCTCCTATTTTCACAAAGGAAGAAAATGAGAAAAAATGAATGAGGTGATTAGAGATTGGACTAGGACTAGTAATAAAAGGCTATGAAAATAGCAATAGAAATCCTAGGGATAAAGAGTGGGACGAACATCAGGCAGGGTTCAGGTGGCCCTTTCGAGTGGAGAGCTTTGAGCTAGGGTTTGAAAGGTAATAAGCAAACCATGTGATGACAAAACATAGTATATGTTTGATCCTGTTTCAATTAATAAAGGCTTTTTTTCTAGAGAAGAATATAATAGAGCTGGGTTATAAAGCTCCTTGGATAAAGACTTAAGATAACTGAGTCTCTTTTCTGACGCTTAATAGCTGTATGTCCTTAAGCCAGTCACGTAACCTTTAAAAGTATGGCTTTCTGACTGGTGTGAAATGGTACCTCATTGTGGTTTTGATTTGCATTTCTCTGATGATGAGTGATGTTGAGCATCTTTTCATGTGTTTGTTAGCCATCCGTATGTCTTCTTTGGAGAAATGTCTATTGAGTTCTTTGGCCCATTTTTTGATCGGGTCATTTATTTTTCTGGAGTTGAGCTGTATAAGTTGCTTGTATATTTTTGAGATTAGTTGTTTGTCAGTTGCTTCATTTGCTATTGTTTTCTCCCATTCAGAAGGCTGTCTTTTCACCTTACTTATAGTTTCCTTTGTTGTGCAGAAGCTTTTAATTTTAATTAGATCCCATTTGTTTATTTTTGTTTTTATTTCCAGTATTCTGGGAGGTGGATCATAGAGGATCCTACTGTGATTTATGTCAGAGAGTGTTTTGCCTATGTNAATTTTTCTGGGCTCCAAAATCACTGCATATGGTGACTACAGCCATGAAATTAAAAGATGCTTACTTCTTGGAAGGAAAGTCATGACCAACCTAGACAGCACACTGAAAAGCAGAGATATTACTTTGTCAACAAAGGTCCATCTGATCAAGGCTATGGTTTTTCCAGTAGTCATGTATCCATGTGAGAGTTGGACTGTGAAGAAAGCCGAGTGCCAAAGAATTGATGTTTTGAACTGTGGTGTTGAAGACTCTTGAGCATCCCTTGGACTGCAACCCGTCTATCCTAAAGGAGATCAGTCCTGGGTGTTCATTTGTAGGACTGATATTGAAGCTGAAACTCCAGTACTTTTGCCACCTGATGTGAAGAGCTGAGTCATTTGAATAGACCCTGATGGTGGGAAAGATTGAGGACAGGAGGAGAAGGGATCGACAGAGGATAAATTGGTTGGATGGCATCACCGACTCAATGGACATGGGTTTGGGTAGACTCCAGGAGTTGGTAATGGACAGGTAGGCCTTATGCGCTGTGGCTCATGGGATCGCAAAGAGTCGGACAGGAGGAGCGATTGAACTGAACTGAACTAACCATTACCATTTCATCACATAGATACCGAGTTACAAATAGACATTTATGTTGCTTATTCACTTTGTTGAGCTGCTTGTAGCTACTGAACAGCAATATTTAGAAATTTCCTGCTCTTCATCTATTCTCAATGGACAAGAGTTCTGTGTTTCCTTAAGTTTGCCTGCTGAGTGCTAAGTCGCTTCAGTCAGATCTGACTCTTTGTGACCCTGTGGACTATTGCCGACCAGGCTCCTCTGTCCATGGGATTCTCCAGGCAAGAATACTGTAGTGGATTGCTATGTCCTCCTCCAGGGAATCTTCCCAACCCAGGGATCAAACCTGCATCTGTTACGTCTCCTGCATTGGAAGGCGGTTCTTTATCATTGGTGCCACCTGGGAAGCCCCATGATCAAAGAGGTTTGCCATGATCAAAGAGGAAAAGTAGTCACGTGTATATTGATAATGATCTTCGGATTACTGCTTTGATTCTTACTGCAATGAAGGCATCTCTAGCATGGGTAATGCTCTAATAGGGTGTCAGCCAATTGTACCTTGAAAGGAATAAAAAGTTTGCATTGTGTGGAAGTGTGGAGCACAGACACTTAGTATGTATTAGGTTACAGGATGTCTCCACAAGGGAAAATGAAGCAGAATTGTTACAAAGATGATGAGACCTCCATACTACACAGTTTTATCTTGGTGCGGGTCAAATTGCTTTCAGGTTTATCTTTAATTTGGTATAGTTGCCTCTTTTTACCATTCAGGAATATTCAGAAAAATTCATACTTTCACTTAGGTTTTCAGGGCATTGATTTAACCTCAGCTCAGTTGTGCTAAAATGGGTTGATTTCCTAAGCTATTGTTTAAGTGGAGAGAGAGAAGAACTGACCATAGTCATAGCTGGTAGCACCCTTGGTGGCAGTATTTTGTGATAGTCTTGGATATCAAATCAGGAAGCAGTGGTTGATCCCAGTTACATCTGTGGTCGATGCTCAGCGTTATAGCTTCCCCTGTCCCCGGGGTTCAGATATTGTGAATCTGAGAAGTCAAAACTCATTTTCCTGCCTGCATTAACAGCTAGACACAAGAAGACAAGCAATCAGGAAAGCTCGAGAACAACTCACACAGGCACACCTTGACTCTAAAAATCTGACAGTTCATGGTATTCTAGTTTTACCTGCAGTTACTCTTATAGCTCTTTTCCTGTTTCTTGTTCCTTTCTTGTCTTAGTGGTCTGTATGTCTCTCCAACTCTCCTATTGATGTTCTTTCTTTTTCTTATTTTTTCTAGCTTGCTTTGCTGTAGACATTCAGAACTAAATAGAGTGCCAACCTCTGAACCAATCCATAGTATATTACTGTGACTTGAATCCCATCCTCTCAGTTACCAATAAATTGCTATTCATTTATCACAGCTTCCTGACATAACCTCTGACTGGTTCACACTAAATCTTTACTGGATCCCAGAAATCTAACCTGGCCTAGACCCTGGTTCACGTTTAGGGTTACTCCATGTCTTTCTAGGAGAATTATCCCAGTTATTAGAGTATTATTGAATTTCTTCTTAAAGTTTGAGACAATATTTAAAAATTAGAAACTATATTAATTATAGACAAATTCTTTAAAAAGTTCAAAAATTTCTAATGTCATTTCAACTTGAAGAAAAATGATACTTTGTTACAGAATGGCTGGTATTTACTTTTTCTTTTCCTTTATTAAGAAAAAAGTTGAAACACACCAAAGTATTCATCTTTTCTCAAGTCAAGGCTTTGCTCTGGTGGGTTGGGAACTTTTCTGAACCCTTTCTATAAGAAGTAATTGGATGTGTGCATAAGACGAATTACTATTCAAACCAGTCACTGCCAGCATACAAATTGGCTCCCCTGAAAATATAGCAAATTCATTTCTGGTGAATTTTCAAAAGTCGGTTTGGCAAAGTGAGGTAGAAAAAAATAATTACGACTTCTCATAGCACTGATTATTTAATATGTAAGTTAGTTTGTACAATTTGTGTTGTTATCAGTGACACAACTCAATTATGCTTTCCATAATGGATTGGAGATCTCATATGACCAGATGCTACTCCTTTGCACCACAACCACTGCCCTGACACTGCCAGTTAGAAACAGCTCAGACCACCACCACATTCTTTAGAAATCCTTTCCAAATAGAGAGCCTACTCTTCATTTTGTATAACAATCTTATCTCCAGTGTTGTATGGATCTTGATAGAAGATATGCTATGGATTATATGGGTGGACAATGGAAAACAAAAATATTTTGTGAACAGTTTATTCCTATGACAATTCCTATGAGAAGTAAAGAGAATGCCATTCTATGCTTATTCCCCTTATTAGAAGGGATGATGTTGAGTACAGAGAAGAAAATTTGTACTCACACATATCTGCACTCCTAGCAGTAGCTGCTAAGTCGCTTCAGTCGTGTCCGACTCTGTACGACCCCACAGACGGAGCCCACTGTCCCTGGGTTTCTCCAGGCAAGAACACTGGAGTGGGTTGCCATTTCCTTCTGCAATGCATAAAAGTGAAAAGCGAAAGTGAAGTCGCTCAGTCATGCCCGACTCTTCGCTACCCCATGGACTGCAGCCTACCAGGCTCTTCCATCCATGGGATTTTCCAGGCAAGAGTACTGGAGTGGGGTGCCATTGCCTTCTCCGCCTAGCAGTAGAGTCTTAGCAAATTTACCTGAGGGCTACGTAGCACCACTGGAAAATTCCTTTTTAGCTAGCTATTTGTTTCTGGCTATTTTCAATTAATGTGCATTTAAAAATAATTGCATAGTCAAAAAAAGCTTTTCAAAGCCTCCAAAATGGCATTTCTGTCTCTCAAAATAGAACATCATTGACCAAAATGATGCTTTAGAGTGAATGACAAATAATATCCTAAAAAGGCAGGCAGGGTAAGTAGAGAGAAAGCAGGATTAGTCTTTAACAGCCTCAGTTCAGTTCAGTTCAGTCGCTCAGTCGTGTCTGACTCTTTGCAACCCCATGAATCGCAGCACACCAGGCCTCCCTGTCTATCACCAACTCCTGGAGTCTACCCAAACTCATATCCATCGAGTCCGTGATGCCATCCAGCCATCTCATTCTCTGTCGTCTGCTGGGGNCTCTTCGCCTGCTCGCCTGCTTTACGGGGCCCCCGCGCTCGGCGGCCCTAGTCCCCCTCTGGAATCTGGGAAGCCGCCGAGCGCCCCCCGGAAAATCTCAAAAAGTGGCCGAGAACGCGGAGCCACGCTGGGGACGATCCTCGGCGGAGAAGGGCTGCTTTACGTTCAAAAAGGAGCGAGTCGAGCGGTCAGGGCGAGGAGTCGGCGGGCGGCGGCGATGCCCGGAGCCCCGGGCAGGCAGAGACCGCTGGCGGCGGCGGCGAGTAGCCGAAGATCCCCAACTTGAGTCGGCAGCGGAGCCCGAGAGCCGGCGGGCGGCGGCGGGGCTGAGCGCGGCGCGGCGTCTCCGGGATTCAGGCAGGCAGCTCCTTCCAGGGCCCCGGGAAGGAAGGAGGCNCACTGAATGCTGTGTCCATTGATGTAAGTGAAGTCACTCAGTCATGTCCAACTCTTTGCGACCCCATGGACTGTAGCCTACTACGCTCTTCCGTCCATGGGATTTTCCAGGCAAGGGTACTGGAGCTGTCTCTTATACACATCTTGTTTGCAAGCGGGGAAGGGGAGGGTAGAGGCGGGGGGAGAGCGAAGAGCCCCCAAAATAGAACAGCCGGAGGAAACCGAGGAAAACACAAAGGATCTCAGAGGGGCGCAAGGGCGAGGGCGCCTTCAGTCCATGCTCCTGAAAGTTGTGGCTCTGGCGCGAGCTGGGGAGGATCGGGGAGCGCGGGGCTGGAAACTAGCCATGCCTCCATACAGGAAGTAACATGTGAGCATGGATCCTGGCAGAGACTTTAAAGCCGGCGAGCGAGCGAGCTGGGGACGCGCGGCGGCGGCGGCGGCGCGCGAGCAGGGGGCGCGCGGCGACCGCGGGGACGCGCAGCCGGGCTGCCGGCCGCGGGTGCGCGCGCCCCGAGCTCTTAAAGCTGCAGCGCGGGGCTCCCGCCTCGGGCGTCCCACAGCTAGGTTCTCCCCGCGCGCTGCTGAGCCGGCTGGGGCAGTTTCGGGACCGGGCACCCGCTCTGGCCGGGCTTCGGAGAGAGGAAGGAGGGCGACTGCTTTCGCGGGCTGGCGAGTCTTTGCCTGTTTCCCGTCTTTCGAGCTTTTAAAGACGCCACTCTTTGAGCGGGCTCGGCTCGGTCTCCCCGCCTCCCCGTCTGCGTTCCTCGCGGATGGCGAGACTCGGGGGGACCCCGGCTCGGGTTTGAGGAGAGGAAGGGGCGGCCGGCTGCGTTTATAAAGCGGCAAGGTTTCATGCTGGGTTTCTTCGCCCTGGCAGCGCCACGGCGGGGCGCGCCCTCCTCGCCCCCTGCTCGCCTCCCAGCCCGACGAATTCCCCCGCCAGGAAACAAAGCCGCGCGGCCTTTGCACTCCGGCTCTGCTTTGCAATTTTTTTTTTTTTTCTTTTTCTTTTTTTTCCCTTTTCGGGCTTCCATTGGCCTTGTTCCCGGCTGGAGAGGGGTGGGGGAGGGGAGGAATACCGAACCTAGGCTTGCAAGATCCAGCCCTTTCGAGTCCCACGCCCCCTTTCCCCACGGCACGGCTGATCAGTGGCCGAGATTTCCCAACTCGCCGCTCCACGGGAGGAGGGAAGGTTCCCGCACTCCAGCCTGGTGGCGGGGAGGACGCAGGAAGTGCGCCTCTTACCCCTAGCTGGGTGAAACCTGCGCCCCGGGGCTGGACCGATTTCCTGGCGGCTACGCCCGGAGCCGCAACCTCTTTAACAGTCGTGGAGAGGAGTCCGAGGGAAATGGGAGGACAGGGCTTATATGTAATGAGTTTTGTCCCTTAGTTCGTGGAGAGAAAGATCTTTATCGCTTAGACTTCTAAGCGCGCCCTATTTTCCCCTCTGAACGCCGGTGCTAAAAGTGGAGGAGGCGGGCTTTTGATTAAACGTGTAACTGAGCCAAAGTAATTAGCCATTTGTAATTTTTGCCTAATTTTTCTGCCTCTGTTTAAACGCCATCTAGACTTGTTTTTAACTTGCCCCAGCTGCTTCATCCCATCCCGCAGGGTCCCCCACCCACCCAAACAGCCCAACCGGATGCTCGGTTTTCAAATGTACAGATGTTCGAGAGCCTCCCGCAAGATGTTATTAGGGAAGCACTTTCACACCCACACTTCCAGAAGAAAAACCTTTGAAAAGTTGCGTTTGGGATTACGAACTAATAAAGGCCAGGAAGTTCCCGGGGAGGGCCCGCGCTCTATCTTTAGCAAAACGGGGGTGAACACTCTCCCCCAGGGTGGGGAAGGGGTCGTTTGTTGGCTTTGGCATTTGGTCCTTCCTGGTTTTGTTCGAATCCGACTCCCCCATAAATGCTCGGAGAGGGTCAGTTTTCTTGGGAGTGTTGTATTTAAGGAATGTCCATTGGTCAGTAGGAGCTTTCAGAGAGGTGCATAGAACCCCTGCGTGTCTGACTAGCTCCCTAAAAACTGAGTGATAAAATGGGGAAATCTGGAATTTGAATCAGGACAAAACACCTGAATAGACATACCCAAGTGACTTTCCTCTGCAAAATAACTGTAAAAACTGCCGGTTGTGGAATGCTTACCAGCTACCAGGTACTGTGCTAAATTCTTTCTCTAAATTGTTCCTTCTATAAATTCATTGAGCAATTATTGAGGAAGGGAAGGAGACACAGCCATGAACAAAAAGAGGAGGCCCATGACCTGTGTGGACCTTCCAAAGTAAGGATTCACTCCCTCACAACCCTACAACAGTTCTTACAGCAGTAAGAATTTTCCTTCCCATTGTAGACAAGGAACCATGCACAGGGGAGTAAAATAACAGATCCCCAGCTGCTGCTGCTGCTGCTAAGTCGCTTCAGTCGTGTCCCACTCTGTGTGACCCCATAAGACGGCAGCCCACCAGGCTCCCCTGTCCCTGGGATTCTCCAGGCAAGAACACTGGAGTGGGTTGCCATTTCCTTCTCTAGTGCATGAAAGTGAAGTCGCTCAGTCGTGTCTGACTCTTAGTGACCCCACGGACTGCAACCTAACAAACAGGCCCCTCAGTTCATGGGATTTTCCAGGCAAGAGTACTGGAGTGGGTCACCATTGCCTTCTCGGGATCCCCAGCTAGTGAGAAGCAAAGCTAAGATATTCAGGTCTGTCTGCCTCCATAGATGTGAAAAGGCAAAGAAATG
>SJYV01053910.1:421447-435267 GCA_006410875.1 Neotragus pygmaeus
AGGGGGTGGGGGGGGAGGGTATTTCATACTACCCTCTGCATGCCTAGCCTCCAGGGAGTGAAAAAAAAGACAGAAAGATTATTTTTATGGTAATCAGACTTCTTAACAGTGAAATGGCCTTGTTAAACTATTTCATTTTCATTCATTCAGAATAGGTTTACTGAGTGGTACTGTGTGCCAGGTATGTTTTAAGAGCTGAGGACATTGTGAGAATGAAAACAAAAAGGACAAGAATTTTTGTCATCATGGAACTTAAATTTCAGAGAAGGGAGCCAGACAGTAAACCAAATAGATAAGTAAAACACAGGAAGTTTGAGGAAGTGATAAACAGCAAAAAGAAAAGAAATGGGATAGAAAGTGCTGACAGTGGAATGCAGTGTTAAATAGGATGGGTATTAAGGGTTTAATTGTATTCCTCCAGAGAGGAATTCAAGTCCTAATCACCAGGACCTCAGAATGTGACCTTATTTATAAACAGAATCTATGCAGATATAATGAGTTAAGAGGAAGTCATACTTGAGTGGAATGGACTTGTAGTCCAATATGACTATTGTCTTTTGATTAGAAGATAATGTTTAGATACACAAGGAGAGCGTCATGTGTCTACAGAAGCAGAGACTGGAACATTGCAATTATAAGCCAAGGAACACCAAGGACCTCTGACCATCACCAGAACTAAGAAAAGGCAAGGAGGGATTGACCTAACATCTGAGAGGGAATGTGGCCCTGCGGACACTTTAACTTGGACTTGTAGCCTCCAGAACCCTGGGAAAATAAATAAATATCTGTGTTTTTTTTTCAAGCCTTCTCAATCGTTTGGTATTTTATAATAGTAGCCATAGGAAATTAATATAGTAGGCAAGGAAACCTCAACTGTGGGGATGATATCTGAGGAAAGACCTGAAGTTGGTGAGGGACCATCCACACAGCTTCCCTGAGGAAGAGGGAATAGCAAGTACACAGGCTCAGAAGTAGAGGTGGACACAGCAGGTTCATGTGGCTGCAAGGAGACCAGAGTGGCTGTGGTCAGGTTAGGAAAGGGAGAGCATTCAGGTCCAAGTGGAATAGAATCTAAATACCAGGGAATCTTGGCTGACCTGTTAAAATACAGAGAGCTGGGCACACCACTGGACCCTCAGTGTTTCAGTAGATCTGGAGTAGGCACTGAGAACATACACGTCTAACAATTTCCTGATGCTGATATTGTTGGTCCAGGGGCCATGTTTTGAGAATCCTTGTCATAGGACATATCAGGCATTGTAACAACTTAGATCTTTGCTGTGGGTGAGCCGAAAGCTACTCGAGGGTTAGATTAGAGGGGTGACACAGGGGACTTCTGTTTTAGCCGGATGCTGTGCCTGCTGGGGAATAGGGTCACCAAAGGGTGACTGGTAGAAGCAGAGAAACCAGTTGAACGATTATCAGAATAAAAAGTATATAATATGAAGCACCTGTTTAAAAGTACCTAGGGACCAGTATCGGAGAAGGCAATGGCAACCCCCTCCAGTTTTCTTGCCTAGAGAATCCCAGGGACAGGGGAGCCTGGTGGGCTGCCGTCTATGTGGTTGCACAGAGTCGGACATGACTGAAGCGACTTAGCAGCAGCAGCAGGGACCAGTATGTGTTGTTTGGGTGTTATTTGGATGGGGGGAGGAGCATTTGGGTTAATTCATAGAAAACAAATACATAAATAAGAGATCTGAGTTACCATGATACCTTGAAATTCTAGCATTCTTGGAGAACAGCACTTACTTAATAAGAACTATATGACCTCTGCATGTCGCCAGCTTCCCCTCCACTCATGTCCATGCACAGCCAGTTCAGAGACCAAGCACCTGTCAAGTCTGGAAATTGTTAATACACCCTACAGGTCATCACTTGAGGTTTTTTTTTTTTTTTTTGCCTTTGAAATAAAAAAAGTGTCCCTTTACTCTATCCTAACAGCAACTCAGAATTCTTTGAATTTTAAGAGTTTTTGTTTCAGTAGTTAATGAGGACTCCAGTGAGCATGTCTGTTAAAGCTCTCAGATCACTCCCAGAGTGACCTTTACAAAGGTCCTAAAATAGGCTAGAATACCTATTATCTTTTTATATAAAGCCAGAATTTTACCGTGGAAGAAATTTCCAATGTGAAGAATGAAACAAACTACTAGGGTTAACAATGACCAAAAAAAGTAATACTTAGAATCATACATCCAACCTCTTTATAGCCTCTTTCTATTAATACTTTCTTTTTCTACTTCCTGCGTGCTCTCACCTTCTTATGGATTTATCATCTTGAAGGTAAAGCTCACAATAGCTACTGAGATGTCTTCAAAACATAATGGTTTTATTTCTTGGCTGTTTGTAAGGTTCTCAATTTTGCAATTTGTGTTTTATAAATATCTTAACTTTTTTTTTAAGGTGAATTTTGAAACAATCAAAATCCTAGGTAAAAACATAGCCTGCTGCTGCTGCTGCTGTCGCTTCAGTCGTGTCCAACTCTGTGCAACCCCGTAGACAGCAGCCCACCAGGCTCCTTCATCCACAGGATTTTCCAGGCAAGAGTACTGGAGTAGGGTACCAAAGACATAGCCTATGTCCTTTCTATTCCAAGGGAAAAAGTGAAGCATCTTCAAAGTGTTATTTAGACCACTTCAGTGGCAACCCACTCCAGTGTTCTTGCCTGGAGAATCCCAGGGACAAGGGAGCCTGGTGGGCTGCCGTCTATGGGGTCGCACAGAGTCGGACACGACTGAAGTGACTTAGCAGCAGCAGCAGTGCTAATACACTTTATCATTAGCTAATGCAGAAATTAACTTCTCTGTTCCTAGTTTCCATATCAGTAATTTAAGGGAGTTTGGATCAAACCCCCAAATCCCTGGCAAGCTCTAGAATTAGCTGATTTAAATTGTACTATTGTATCCTAGGTTTATTTTGACTTTAAAAAAGGGAAGTCATGTTATTTTGTGTCCTTTCTAATACTGAAACTGAAATTCAAATCTTCTGGGGGCCAGACTGTAGTATAAGTGGGTGAAGCAGATGACGAGCAAGAAAATAGAGTCAAGGATCAAGAACTGGCATCTGTGATGAGACCATGGACACCGATGAGGGGACTGTGGTGATCTGTGACTGAAGAATATTGACACTATGCTCTAGCCTCTGTGAACATTAAAGAGATAGAGATGTGAGTTTATAAAGGTTTCCAGTATTTCAGAAGCTCAAAATATTCAGTTTTGTTGATAACGCCTAGATCTTTAAATTGACAACCAATTCAAATTAAAACATCATCATTGTGCAGGCCAAACTCTGATAGCTCAATCCTATCTAAAAGCTACTGGTTTGCGTGATGAAAGCCATATTGGATAAGATTTACACCTCCAGGATGTTATTGTTGCAAGCTAAGTTTCCACAGGGGAAGGATCTGGTAGCCTGAGTCCATACTAATTTTTCTCCCTTAAAAAAAAAAACAAAAAACAAAAAAACTACTAACCTTTTCCCCTACAAGGAAAAGGCTAAGTAAAGTATCATAATAACCAGAGATTAAACTGACAGTCAGAAAGATAGACACAGGATACTGTAAAAATGCCTACAGGGCAAGACAAACTGGTTTTGCAGAGGTGGCTTACTAACTGAGATTTGAGCTATAGCTCCATTGGCCAATTGGTGAACAGCACAAGTTATGGCTGGGCTGACTAGTCAATCAAAATGGCCACAGGATGAAAATTTGCTTTCTTTTGCTCCCCTCAAATGTATTGATATATCTCTCCATAGACTCCATTCATTTCCAGCTTCAAAGTGAGTTTAATCATTGGTAATAAATCACAAGAACTACCCAAAAACCACACCTAGAAAATAGACAAGTGAAGACAGAAAACTATAAATAGGACTGTTTCTTTCAGAGAACTATTAATAAGATAAATAAGTCGGCATCTTTAGGATTTCTAAGTTTTTATCTACTGATAATTCATTTAATACATGGAGGCCCATAAAAATTTCAAGGAAAGGTACATAGGTTTATGGACTTTCTATATAAATAAAATTAGTTTTCTTTCAGTTTGTCTCCTCACTGTTACATTATACAAAAAGAAATAATCTGAAAATTTCCACTAATAGAGTTGTGAGGTCCAAGTGAAAATGTAGGCTCTGCACTATATTGGAAGTTGGATTCCTCCACAAAAGAGCCTGAGTCAAAGTTTTGGGAATTTATTTGAGAGATAATCCCAGAAGCAGGAAGCATGAAGGGAGAAAAATCCGATTAAGCTGGAATATTGAATTGGTGATGGTTTTAAGCAACTAGGTTCATTCCTACCGGGGGCCTCTGAGAACAAGGTAAAATATGTCTAGAATGCTCCCACCAAAAACTAAAGTGTCTGATTCATTTATAGATTCTTAGTCTCTAATAGTTGAGATTTACTGCGGGTTTTATCTTCCTTGTATATAATAACTGCTCATGGCTTTAGGAAAAGTCTTGAAGTAGAACAGCAGAGAGACACTTGAGGGCACTTGAGATATGACTCACCCATCAAATTACAGGTACACTAAGATGTGTATAGATGCTCCCTGAGTCAGGAGAATCCCTTGGAGAATGGAATGGCTGCCCACTCCAGTATTCTTGCCTGGATAATTCCATGAGGATAGGAGCCTGGTGGGCTACAGTCCATGGGGTTGTAGTAGAGTCAGACTGAGAGACTAACACTTTCACACTTTTTAAATTAAGTATACAAAATTGGACCACACCAAAAGAGAGGATGTCACCCTTTAGAGCAGCTAGAAATGAAGTGGGATATAAAGAGAAATCCATGAATATGCCAAACAAGAGAGAAAACCTGGTACCCTCATATCATGACTGCCAGTTCCCCTGGGTGCTGCCTGTGTGCCTATGTGAGTTCTAAGTGTTTCACACGTATCAATGTGTGTAATCCTGACCACAACTTTATGCTGTAGGCACTACTTATATTCCATTTTTCAATGATAAGCAAATTAATGATTAGGGGAATTAAGTCACAGTGTTTTAATATACCAAAGGAACAGAAAACTAACCATGGTTCAAAAAGATGCCTCTTTCCTCCAAAACAGGCCCAAATCAAAAGTCATCAGGGAAGATATCTTGAATCTCAGGCATTGAAGTGCTGCCTCATATGTGATAACCCTAGAGAATATTCTCAAGCTAGCAGTTGTAAGGATATATTTATTTAATTATGGTTTCTGATCTTAAGCAATGATCAGCACACTAGCAAGTCACAAATAAAAAGTTTTCTCAACATCTAATCAACTTCTCTGGGAAAATAGGACTCAAGTTAGAAATGTCTCATGGGTATTGAATTATCAAGAAATATGCCCACTGCATATCAAAAGATCCACTCATATAAAAAAAGTGCTTATGCAAGTGTACCTGAAAAGAAATTTATGCTAAAAAGGAATTATGTTTTTTTTTTTTTAAGTACTTTTTATCCTCCTGCTGGGTATTACCATTGTGTGTCTTCAGAACAGAAGCAGGTTTTTACAATTCGTTAATTCAGTACCACCACTGGAGTGCCAAAGACTTGTGTACCCCATGCAGAGACCTTATTTCCCTTTCACAGTAACTAATGACTTCCCCATCCTCTGCTTTCTTGGCTTCCAATACAGGTTTTGAATACCATGGGGAAAAAAATGGAACCCCCTCCCAAAAAAAAAAAAAACAAGAGACAATGGAAAAGGCACTTCTGAAATATGAGTAAAGTTATGTCATATCACAATGAACATTTTTATTCTGATTCATTTAATTTTTTTTAAGCAGGTCAGGTGGGCAAATGTGGGCATGATTAAATGAGTTCCAGTAGGTGATACAGTAATTTGAAATACTCTTAATGATGCCAAACTGAACTGTTACAATGTGATTCTTGGCAGTTAAGACATTCATCCACCCAGATTGGTATTACTTTTTTTTTTTTTTTTTGCTGTTTATGATATACACCTTTTTGTGATTTGAGTTTCAATTTTGGCTCCAATAGAGGGATTTTTAAAAAACTGTATTCAATTCTTTTCTATTAGTTACCTAATTAATTCAATTTCCTCGGAAATGAAATGATACTGACAAGCAAATATACACACTGCCACATAATTTCTTTCCATGTTGCTTAAAAATATAACTGAATAAAACAGAAAGAAAAAAGTAGACACTTAAACAATGTAGACATAAATGGTGATGGACTTGGATACAATATGAAAGCTGGCTTGTACAACCCGTTTAACATATGGTCAGAGACACCAGTGTCTTTCTTGGTTCCTTAATTTTTCTCAGAAGGTCTTAATTTTCAAAACATATGGTTCTGTTAGTAATTGGCCAAAGAATATCGGCATGTGATTAAAAAAAAAAAAACAGAGCATATAACTATGTTTCTCTCTTCTTCATGCTATTATAATAAAGGGAAAATGGACATCATTGGATTTTTGCTTGGGCTTCAGACCTCCTTGACATTCTTTGACATTGTGTGCTCAATTAGGGGTGGATATAATTTGGGGACAGGGGCTTCCCTGGCGGCTTGGTGGTAAAGAATCCACCTGTGATGCAGGAGATGCAGGTTCGATCCTGGGTTGAGAAGATCCTCTGGAGAAGGAAATGGCAACCCACTCCACTCCAGTATTCTTGCTTGGGAAATCCCAAGGACAGAGGAGCCTGGCATGCTACAGTCCATGGAAATGCAAAAGAGTCAGACATGACTTATCAACTAAACAACAGCATCATCTGGGGACAGGGTCCCTAGCTTTCCTTAAAGTCTTAGAGGGCCTTGAGACATTTCTGCACAGCACACACACACCCCAAACAAACAAAAATACAAAGCAAGATGAGGAGAAAATGAACCACAATGGTGAGATAATTAGACCTTTAATTACTTTTCTTGACATCAAAGGATGTCAAAGAATCATCTACTCTGTTGCATAGTTTGATCCATGCCAGAAGAAAACTTTCTGTGTCTCTATTTCAGCAAAATGTTCTTCTCCTGAACCCCTTGGCAGTACTCAAGTTTTGAAGTTAGACAGTCTTAAGGATTCCTTGAATAGTCCTCTGTGCAAAATTCATGGCTCATATGCAGCACCTAAACCAGGCTGTAAGATCTGTATTTCTGTGATCTGACTTAACCTTAGAATATAATTATACCCAACTCCCACCAATATTTATATAATTATTCTGTGCCTTGTTTGTTTGTATTGCTGTTCAGTCACTCAGTCGTGTCTGACTATTTGCAACCCCATGGACCGCAGCACCAGGCTTCCCTGTCCTTCACCATCTCCCAGAGCTTGCTCATGTCCATTTGTATAAGCTGTTTTACATTCTCATGCAGATAATAATCATAAGGTAAATACTCTTGTGAGAAAAGTTAAACCTGGGCAAGTTCGTCACACTCCTGTCAATTTGGCCTTGATCTTCCTTTCTTTTCCCTAGTAGCGCTTACAGTTAACCAGCTGACTTTACATTATATGTTACTTTGTTTTTGAGTTGTGTTCTGTCACCCCAGTAAAAAGTAAGTGCCGTCAGGCTTTGGCAGGATATTGGCTAACATGTTCAGCATTATACCCCAGTTCCTAGAACAAAGTGTAGCCATAACAGGACCTTCGTGGAGATTTGCTGAATGAACTCGGTTATCTGAGCTCATAGAAAAGGTTATAGAGACCAAATGTTCCCCAGAGACCAGCCAGATGATTCCCTTTTCTGTGTTGTTTTGATTCCTCCTAATGAACTGTCCAAAGTGTTAAAACAGAATCATGTTTTAGTTCCGCAATCTCTTATGTTTAGACAGAAATCCATTCTTTATACATGAATGTTTCCTATTTAAATAACAATATAATTCTTAGCACTTGTTTTAAGTGATTCTAAAAAGAGGAAATCATTGGCTTTACAAGCATTGCATAATTGAAAATCTGGGTACATTTTAGCAAAGGCTAATGGGTACATATTTATTTTTCTGTGGAGTTGCTTTTGTATAGTGCCTTGAAAGGAACTCTTATTAAACTTTTAATGATATTCAAAACAAGCTCTCTTTTATGTTTCTAAAGAAAATTAGCATGCTGTTTGCAGCCTTATACCAGCTTCAGTTTCATGGCCTTTAAATCATCATTTATATATTTCTAGTGTTCAGCAGAGAACAAAATATGTCCCATAGAATTCATGGTTTGTTTTAAGGATGCATGAGAGTACAACTGAGAACCATGCAATCCATAACAAATTCAATCTAGACAAGACAGCGTTCAATGCAGCATTCAATGCAGCCCCACCTATTTCTCCTTTCCCACAAGAGACTGAAGAATGGAAGTCATTCGCTCAAATATGAAATTCATGAAACACTTTCATTCTCTGACAGCCATACACCAAGGACCAGAAAAATCATTTCATCTCATAATGTTTTAGAGACCCCAGGCAAATGTAAACAGTAGACGCTGTTAGACATTAAGGATTCATTATAACCGCTAAACAGCTAAACTGAAAATCTACTGATTTATTTGGAATTCCATTGGATTCTGGTGGGAGACTTATTAAATTATTTATTAAACTTCAACGGAAAAAATTACTGTTTATTAAATCTGAATATAGCACTTATAGGTATCCTTGTTTCATACCATGGTTTATATTAAGGGATAAAATACATGGTAAAATAACATTTAGTGTCTAGCATTAATCCCCTAGTAGTAATCCATTTTACTATAGGACTATAGTTTTTCAATAAGCTGACTCCATAGTGATTTGGTGGCTCAGACGGCAAAGAATCCACCTGCAATGTGGGTGACCTGAGTTCGATCCCTGAGTTGGGAAGGTCCTGGAGGAGGGCAAGGAAACCCACTCCAGTGTTCTTGCCTGGAGTACCCCCATGGACAGAAAAGCCTGGCGGGCTACAGTCCATGGTCGCAAAGAGTTGGACACGACTGAGTGACTAAGCACAGCACATGGTCTTGTGGTAAGATTTGCCTCAATACTAAGACTTGTCTGAGTCCCAGAGACCAAGGTTTGGTTTTCACACAGAGAGAATACTCCTGTCAACCAATCTCTTCTGAGAAAACTATCTACGTAATTTCATCATAACTGGTTCTATATCATTCACCTTCCAAACTTTTCAAATACCTAGCACAAGCACAGGAGGCTGTTCTTAAGTGGGTGAGTTCTGTCAAATACTTGTGCCCATAAATTACACATAATCATAGGTGTGTGTCTGTATCCACTTTCAGATACTATGTACACCTGTCCACACAGCCAGATATGAGCATCTGTATACATCCAGATAGCGTGTGTGTCTGTACACACACAGACATTGTGAAAACTGAACACGTGGCAAAATGGATATAGTGAACTCTAGGAATAGTAGGAGGGCATAGAAGGAATTATATGGAGAGGATGGAATGAGCAATGCCAGTTGGATGCAGAAAAAAGCATCCAACTTGATGCGGTCAAGTTTGTATTGTTTCAAGTTTTGGGGTTAGTCAAAAGTCCCAAGAGAACAGGTGACTGGGTGAACTTGATTTCAGATAAATCTGGTGGATAAAGTCTCTAGGATAATAGTGGAATAGAATCCAATAAGCTATCTAAGTGAAACAACGGTAATTTAAAGTAGGACCTGTGACTACTAAAACTTGATCACTGAAGAGATGGGAAGAGAGGGATGTGAAAGGTGAACACAGGGAAGACAGGGACAGCACAAAGAAACTGTATCTCTTTAAGGAAGGCTGGTTGCATCAGGGTCCTGAAGAGTGGAAAAAGGAGACGAGAAAGATAGAGCACGTGTGAGTCAGAGGGAGAGATTTGAACATGCTATTCTGTTGGCCTTCAAGATGGAAGAATGGGCCCGAAAGCAAAGACATGCAGGCAGGACCTAGAAGTTGGCAAAGGCAAGCAAAGAGATTCTCTGCTAAAGCCTCCAGAAGCACCCCAGCCCTGCTGACCCATTGATTTTTAAGCCAGTGAGATTTCTGATCTACAGAACAAGTAACACATCTCTATTGTTTTAAGCCACCAAGTTTGTGATAATTTGTTATAACAGTAATAGCAAACCACTACACCCAGTCTTGGGCTTTCCTTGTGGCTCAGATGGTAAAGAAAGTGAAGTCGCTCAGTCGTGTCCAACTTTTTGCAGCCCCATGGACTGTAGCCTACCAGGCTCCTCCATCCATAGAATTTTCCAGGCAAGAGTATTGGAGTGGATTGCCATTTCCTTCTCCAGGGGATCTTCCCAACCCAGGGATCAAACCTAGGTCTCCCACATTGCAGGCAGACACTTTACCATCTGAGCCACAACCTGCCTGCAATTCAGGAGACCTGTGTTTGATCACTGGGTGGGGAAGATCCCCTGGAGGAGGGAATGGCTACCCACTCCAGCATTCTTGCATGGAGAATTCCATGGAGAGAGGAGCCTGGCAGGCTACAATTTATGGGGTTGCAAAGAGTTGGAAACGACTGAGTGACTAACACACACACACACANTCTGGATTCCTTTCATTACTTTTTCTTCTCTGATTGCTGTAGCTAGGACTTCTGGAACTATGTTGAATAATAGTGGTGAAAGTGGACACCCAAGTCTTATTCCTGGTCTTAGGGGGAATGCTTTCAGTTTTTCACCATGGAGAATAATATTTCCTGTAATCTTATCATATAGGCCTTTACTATGTTGAGGTAGGTTCCTTCTATGTCCATTTTTGAAGAGTTTCAATCATAAACGGGTACTGAATTTTGTCAAAGGCTTTTTATGCATCTACTGAGATTATCATATGGGTTTTATCTTTCAATTTGTTAATATGGTGTATCACATTGATTGGTTTATATATATTGAAGAATCCTTGCATCCCTGGAATAAACCCAACTTGATCCTGGTGTATGAGCTTTTTGATGTGTTGCTGAATTCTGTTAGCTAAAACTTTGTTGAGGATTTTTGCATATATGTTCATCAGTGATATTGGCCTGTAGTTTTCTTTTTTGTGTTGTCTTTGTCTGGTTTTGGTATCAGGGTGATTGTGGCCTCATAGAATGAGTTTGGAACTCTTCCTTCCTTCCTCTGTAATTTTTTGAAAGAGTTTCAGAAGGATGGGCATTAGTTTTTCTCTAAATGTCTGATAGAATTCTCCTATGAAACCATCTGGTCCTGGGCTTTTGTTTTTTGGGAGATTTTAAATCACAGCTTCAATTTCAGTGCCTATAATTGTGTTGTTCATAATTTCTATTTCTTCCTGGATCAGTCTTGGAAGATGGAACTTTTCTAAGAATCTACTTCTTCCAGGTTACCTATTTTATTGCCATATACTTGTTCTTGTCTCTTATAATCCTTTGTATTTTTGCATTGTCTGTTGTAACCTCTCCTTTTTTATTTATAATTTTGTTGATTCGATTCTTCTCTTTTTTCTTGATGAGTCTGGCTAAAGGTTTGTCAATTTTGTTTATCTCCTAAAGAACCAGCTTTTAATTTTATTAATCTTTATTATTGTTTCTTCATTTCTTTTTTATTTATTTCTGCTCAGATATTTATGATTTCTTTCCTTCTACTAATTTTGGGGGTCTTTTTGTTCTTCTTTTTCCAGTTGTTTTAGGTGTAAAATTAGGTTGTCTATTTGGTGCTTTTCTTGTTTCTTGNACACACACACACACACACACACACACACACACTCTTACCAGAAGTAGCCAGTTTCCATGTGAATTTTATCAAACAATCTTTTATTGTACTCACTGGATCCAGTAAACTAGAAACAATATTTTTGGTTTAAATAAAATGTATTCATCTTCCATTCTTCTTGCCATCACCTTAAGTTAGGAATGAATGATTTATTTATTTTTGGACGATTATTTTTCAAGCTAGAAGGATCCAAAGAATTCTTGTCATCTCCAATATCAAATTTGGCTGTTCAAATCAATAGGGCCAGTAGACCTTATATTAGTTCAAATACATTACTTAAGATAATTTTTTAACCAGTTTAATAATAAAGGAAGAAGTTGATTTTTTTCCTTCATTAGCAAGCAATTAAATTAATTCAATTTTCTTTTACTTAATTTTAAAGTTATTTAATCCATTAATACCAGGTCTGTTAAATTAAAGATCCTGAAATTTGTTTGATCACTTAATGCTTTTGTTGGGAGATAAAAGTTAAGCTCTGATGTCTCTAAACTGAGAAAAAGCAAAAAGTTATTTTTCACAGTCCATTTGCTCCTACAATCACTTTATATGTCCCTCAAGGAAGTGTATCTATATATCTTGTCCATCATAACCCAGCTAATTCCTTATCCTGTATGTTTATTCCCAATGAGATGAATAGATCAAGGGCCTCTCTAAGGTGTTAGCCCAGGGCTCCATAACCATAAATCTTGGACTATCTCCTTTCTGTGCTGGCATTTGCTGCCAATTAGAGTTTAGATTCAACAAGATGCTTCCAATCACCTTCATTATAGACTACCTAAAAGTAGAGAGTTTGTATGTTGACACTTTACTTTAAAAACAGCAATAATAAAACTAACGAGGAAAACAAAATACAAGATTAAGCCCACAAGTTTTGAAATCAAACTAGAGTTTATACATTGGTTCTCAGTCTACCTGCGAGGGGACCTTGGACAGTTAAGACAATGTCTTCCAGCTCTCATTTTCTCACATATGTTAGGGAGAAGTTACAGTATTTATTTTAGTTGCTTGTTTAATTGCTTACATGAGATACAATCTTCAAAGTTTTTACACACCTCTAGCCTGTGGCAACTACTTAATAAAATGCCACTATTGTCTTGCTTCTCTTAAATAAGTATCTGAATGCAAGACATGACTTTTAACTTTTTTGGGTGGCATCTTCTTCATCTGTTCATTAATGAAGTTTGACAAGATAATAACCTATCATTTTCCCTTTAGTAGTAAAATTCTAAGAATATAAACATAAAGAACACAGTTGCAAAAGTGTATAAAAAATATCAAAGACAATAATGTTATTTATATATGTTTCTACAACTGTCTTTTTTCAACAATCACTCCCATATTAGCTATGAAGTTCTACTATGCCATAGATCATTTGGAAAATATTATGATCTTTGAAGTTTCTTCAATAAACATTTATAATATAATAAAATCTAATATTTATTGTTTATGACTGGCACTGTGCTGTGCTATATGTGTGCAAACTCACTTGATCCTTGAAAAATTCATAAATACACACTCACACAAATTGGGAAAGCTGTATGTGTGTATATTTATAAGTATAAATATACATATAAATTTATGTATATATATATATTTATACTTATAAAGTTTATATATAATATATATATTTAAGGAGATATATATCCTTAAACTAATACTTTAATACATATTATGCACATTATTACATATGATATATATTAGTGANTATTTATAAGTATAAATATACATATAAATTTATGTATATATATATATTTATACTTATAAAGTTTATATATAATATATATATTTAAGGAGATATATATCCTTAAACTAATACTTTAATACATATTATGCACATTATTACATATGATATATATTAGTGAAGTGAAGTCGCTCAGTCATGTCCGACTCTTTGCAACCCCATGGACTGTAGCCTTCCAGGCTCCTCTGTCCATGGGATTTTCCAGGCAATATACTAGAGTGGATTGCCATTTCCTTCTCCAGGGGATCTTCCCAATCCAGGGATTGAACCTGGGTCTCTCACACTGTAGACAGGCACTTTACCATCTGAGCCACCAGGGAAGTCCATGGTATATATTATGTAGTTCTAATTGACATAAAATTCTAACCGATATATATTTATACATATATAAAAGGGAAGTTATATATTATATATATATAGACATATATATATATATATATATATATATATATATATATATATATATA
>SJYV01053910.1:435367-526056 GCA_006410875.1 Neotragus pygmaeus
CCAGGGTATTTTTTTTCTGGGCCTTTTATTTCCCTTTTTTTTTTATCCTTCTCTGTTCTCATTCTTGACTTTGCACTTAATTCTTTTCTGAGACATTCGTCTTTTCTAACAGTTTCATACGGCTTTCTCATATGTGGTCTTCACCTTCATGGAATCGTTCATTTTATTTAATTTTATCCAGGACTAGTTTTCTTATTGCAGCAGAAACACCGCACACAGGCCTCTCAGCCTTGGATGGAAGGAGCTGGCAGCTGTGAGGTCTGATTTTGGTTTTGCCATGTGACCTGGAGTAGTCACGCTGCGGGCCTCATTTTCCACATCTGTTATGAAAAGTACTTCCTCTGAGGGCTGCAGTCTGAACAAAATGACCAGAGTAACTGCAATGCAGCAGATCCAGGGTTGATCCCTGGGCTGGGAAGACCCCCTGGAGAAGGGAATGGCTACACACTCCAGTATTCTTGCCTGGAGAATTCCATGGGCAGAGGAGCCTGGCGGGCTACAGCCTGTGGGTTGCAAAGAGTAGAACACAACTGAGCGGCTTACACACACACACACACACGCACGCACACATACACACACACACACACAACGAGAGCACAGGCTCCATGAGGACAAGGACACATCTCCCTCTCTGTAGCCCCAGGGGTGCACAGCGCATAGCATGGGCCATGCACAATCGCATTCACCACCCACGTGGACTAACAAAAAAGTGAATGGAAAATGCAAATGCTCATGGTAATGGGGTTACAGGCTGAATCACGTCCCCTCAAAATCCATGGTTGAAGTCCTGACCCCAGTGTCTCACAATGTGTGTGTATTTGGAGATAGAACCTTAACAGACGTGATTAAGGTAAAGCGAGGCCATCACGGTGGACTCTAACCCCACCTGACAAGTGTCCTCATAAGGAGGCTATGGCACAGACAGACACAGAGGGACGGCCATATGAGGCACAGGGAGAAGACAGCTGTCTGCAAGCCAAGGAGAGAGGCCTCAGAAAGAAAACCCTGCCCACACCCTGAGCTGAACTTCCAGCCTCCAGGGCTGTGAACGAATACACTTCTATTGTTTGTGAGCCAGCTGATCTGCAGTACCTTTTCACAGCAGCTCTAGCAAACCAATATCAATAGAAAGTATACGGTCGAGTGCTTATTACACACAAGACATGCTGATGAGAAATTAATGTCTATGTAAATAAATTTTTTTTTAAGGGAAAAAAAAAAAAACCTATGTAGACATGTATAAATAATTAACATCTATGGATGACATATCTTGATAATCAGGTCCATAGAGGTTAAGTGAAGTGAAGTCGCTCAGTCGTGTCCGACTCTTTGCAACCCCGTGGACTGTAGCCCCCCAGTCTCCTCCGTCCATGGGATTCTCCAGGCAAGAATACTGGAGTGGGTTGCCATTTCCTTCTCCATTACAAGGAGCTAAAAGGGAGCCCGGTTCACGGCAAAGTGTGTGAGATTCCAGGGCCCATTCACTAATCCAAAACTCGGCGTCACTGAATGAATGGAGGATGGAAGGAAGAAGAGCATGAACAATGGATACTGTGCTCGAGGTTTCTAAAATAACAATGACAAGACAAACACAAGTAACATAGGCAATACCGGCGACGAACTCTGGAAGGAGAGCTGGGCAGGAAGCAGCAGGATGTCTCCACTCCTGACGTCTCTGGCCTCCAGCGAGGCTGTGTAGCTGACCGAGAAGGAGTCTCCGACTGTTCAGAGAGAAGGCACATGTGGTCATCAGGGGGGCCCCTGCACACCCCAGACACGCCCGCTGTCCAAAGGCGGCGGCATCACCGCCCGCGGCGGCAGCCAGGGCCCTTTGAGCTCACATGCTTTTCTAGCATGGAGAGTACATCACGCAGGCGTGCCCTTGGGCCCACTCTGCTCTCACTCAGAAAGGCTGTAAGCAGCCACAGGGAGCTTTACCTGGACCCCCAACCCATCCAGAAATGCCTGGAGCTGGGCGGGTCAGCCTTCCTAACTCAGGATGTATTTAGCTCATCCACTTAGGAAATCCAGAACCTTTCTGTTTTGTGTGGAATCCAGGTAGGGAACCTTTTTATTCCCAGTGATCCTATTCACACAATGAAGGAAAAGTCTTTACAGAACTAACTTTCGGGCGACACTAGCTGCCACTTTGACACCTCCAGGCAGCCTGGTCCTGGGAGCCCAGCAGGAGGCACAGAGGGGCAGTGCCAGACCAGACCCAGGAGAGGGAGAAGAAGGCCACTCGGGCTCACGGAGGGTCCCTTCTGACCTCATGGTCGCTGGCTGTTCCTTAATTACACAGAGAAGCTTCCCTAGAAGACGGGGTTTCTGACTCAAATCTCCCCTTAATAAGAAGCCAGGATTGAAATGCCAGCTGTTAGGAGAAGGCACCTCTGCTATAGGGAGGGGTCACACCCCACGGTGAACCAATGGGCTCTGGAGTTGTGGGTGGGGAACTCCCTTTTCTTTAGAAGGACTCCTGGAAGTGGGTGTCACAGCACTCACAGTTCACAGCTGCAGGGCTGAGATTCAGGGATATGCAGAGTGCACGTGTCAAGAGCAGAAGTCAGGGAGTTCATGGGCGAAGTGTGTGGTCCTTGCTCCGAGCAGGTGAAGTTCAGGAATGGCAGGTGAGTGAGGGGCAGGGGAGCAGAGAAAGGTCCTCCAGAGGGACACAAGAGTAGGAGCTGATGCCGAGCCGCGGGAGGAAAGGGCCCAGTTCAGGATGGTAGGAGCATGGACTACACAAGCCCACTGGAGCAATAAAATGAGAGGCAGGCAGAGTGTCAGGGCATGTTGCCCCCATCTGCAGACTCTGCAGTGACTCTGTGAGTCTGGGGGACACACACCACGTCTGCAGCTCAGAGAAATGCAGTGATTTCTGGAGGCCACGCAGCTCTGAAATGGCCAGGAGTCGAGGGAGCTCTGTCTGAGATCGAGTCTGGGCTCTGCTCTCAGCCCTATGTTCCTGTCTCTAAGCACGAGCTTAAGAACTGGGGAGATTTATTTTTACATCAGTGAAGAAAGGCATTGAAGATCACTTCGCTGAGATGTACCATGATGGTTTTTACACCACTGCTTAAACCAGCACAAGCAAAGACATCACTACTTGCGGGCCAGCTCCACTGACAGCTTCTATCTACAGTATGGTGTTAAGATGGATTCTGAGGGTTCATCTAGACTCAGAAAGAGTGGTGGCATTAATGAGCAATGTGAGCCATGTATATGGAAGTGGACAGGTCAGTAAGAGTCCCAGGCCTGTGAGAGGCACTATAGCATCATGGGTATAGGGTGGATGGAGAAGTCAGACTGAGTCTGTCTCCACCTTGACTGCCAACCCTGGGCCTTGGGCAAGCTCCTCATCACCTTAGTTTCTTCATCTGTAGACAAAGCACCTTCTCAGAATAAAAGAAGTTCCACCTTCCTAGCAAAACGGACAACTCTGAAGTCAGAGTAACAACTGCATCCCAGAATTATTTGTTTTTTAATTACTTGTTCATTTTTGGCTGTGCTGAGCCTTCATTGCTGTGCAGGCTTGTCTCTAGTTGTGGCTAGCAGGGGCTACTCTCTAGGTGTGGTGCATGGGCTTTTCATTGTGGTGACTTCCCTCGTTGTGGCGCATGCATTTCTGGAGCCGGGCACCCAGGCTCTAGAGCATGGGCTCAAGAGTTGTGGTGCACGAGCTTAGTTGCTCTGCACATGTGGGATCTTCATGGATCAGGGATTGAACCTGTGTCTCCTGCATTACTTCGGAGCCCCCAGAATTGGTTTTAAATCTCCTTAATTAACCAATGACAAGCTCAATTCAGGAAACACACCTCTGAAAGCCCACCAGTGATGGTGTCATGCTTTGAATGGGAGCTAATTAGCAGCAGAGTCACTCCCTTGAACACAGCTGAACATGTCAAGAGCACATTTCCTGAGCTGATGCCAAACCCCTCCCATGTCTGTCCAGCACTCCCCCAAACATGCTCTTCATTTCACTGAGTGACAGTCATTTTGATCATCCGGCTGATGGATACAGTGGGGTTTGCTATAACCTCTTTGTGTAGATTTGAAATTGTAATAAACTTTGAATATACATATTTTTAAAAATCCTTCCCCAAATCCCACCTCTCTCAACCTAAGTGACAAACCAGCTTCCTGGTTGCAGACGCTGAGCAGGGGTCTCCTCTGATGCCCCAACTAGCAGATTTCATCATGAGGACCAACAGCGTGAACACAAGTCCTGTGCCTGAGAAGATGCCTGCTGTCCATCCCGCGCTCTGTGCCCATCTGTGTGTATCTCCATCGTGTCCCACCCTTAACTTTGTACACGTGGCTATTACCTTGCAGAAATTTCTTCCTGAAAGCCTGGAAGCCTCTCAAGGTCTGGTTCCCAGCTGACTCCCTAACAGTGAGGCCTGTGATNGGAAGGGTGGGTGGCAAATTCCTCCCCAGCTGAAAACCACTGTACAAGAGTGATGAGAATAAGAATGAGTTTTTTGCTTTTGTTTTTCTTGGATGGTCAGGAAAGACCTCTTTGAGACCAAAAAAAAAAAAAAAACCAACCAGGAAATATTTTGGAAGAAAGCTTTCTAGGCAGAGTTGAACAGTTAAGTGCTAAAGTGATAAGGTGATAATGAACTTGAAGTCCTAAAGGAGCAGACAGAGGCTTATTTGGCTGAAGAGAAGCAGGATATGGCATTAGAGAGGCAGACAAGAACAGATAGAGCTTTACAAGCCATGGTAGAAAGTTTAGATTTTTTTAAATGTGATAAATTTAGATAAAAAAGAGAATTTCAGATTAACTGTGAAGGAAGAAAGATTTCTAGTCAGACATTTAAAGGTGGAAAGACCTGGATTTTTACAGGCTAGAGTGAAAGACAGAAGTATTTGAGGTACTGACAAAAGATCAGAAAGGATAGAACCTGCCTGGAGTAGAGTAAAAGATGCACAGAAATGGAATCGCAGAATTGTCAGTAAAGTAGAATCTAACTCAGGAGGAAGGGACTTTTGAGGGGAATCTTCTATTCCAATCACCAGTGGATGACAACTCAGAAGAATGCTCTCAAGGAGAGGGTATTCTAGGCAGCATACTGACAGCCACTGTGAGCTGTGGGACCCAGTACATGTGCATGAATTCTGGCTCAGTCCTGAACATGCCTCTTTAGGGAGGGAGAGCCCAAAGCCAAGTACAAGCCAAGCTAATGCCTAAGAGGAGCCAGAGACCAGCAATCCAGGGACAGGCAACAAACAGTACAAAGCTGTCAATGGCTTGGTTCTAATTTTGGATTGGCCAAAAAGTTCATTCTGGTTTTTCCCTGTGCTGTTACGGAAAAACCCAAATCAACTTCTTGGTCAACCCAATACATTTTTCTTAGAGGTTTTTAGGGGCAAAACTCTCAGACCAATAAAGACAAAAATAATGAACATTAGCTCTTTATTCCAACTCCCTCATAGTTGTAGCATTGCTACCGTTTTTAAAATATTGGCATGTGTGAGGCATGTGTCTAAGTGATTTTCTCATTTAATCTTCTGAACAGTTCTATGGGGGTAGATTCTCTTATTTCCAGCATTAAAAACACAAGGCACTAGAGCCTTGAGATATCCTGTTACTTGCCCATGGAATCTGAAACTTAAGTAGTTCTGACTCAAGTCCAGTTTCTGAGCCAACACATAATACTCAAATAAATCAATCCATACCATATACTGCTCAGATGAAGTGACTGACAAAGGTGAAATCTCTTGCCAAAGGCCATACCCAGCTAATATCTGGTTGAGGAACAATTTGTAATGAATTGCTAACATGTGAAGACCTACTCAGTCTGGGAGTTGGTGACAGACAGGGAAACCTGGAGTGCTGCAGTCCATGCGGTCACTAAGAGTTGGACATGACTGAGCAACTGAACTGAATGGAACTGAAGAGCCACTAATGCTAGTTATTTTTCTAGGCAACGTATACACATTATGTTGAATCATCTTCACAAAATCTATAATAAAGGTCTTATTAGCTGTCTCAAATTATAGATGAGAAATCGGAGGGCGAGAGATCTTAAATAACTTGTTCAAAGTCACATGGGTTTCCCTGGTAGCTCAGAGGTAAAGAATTCGCCTGCAGTGCAGGAGACGCAGGTCCACAGGTTCAATCCCTGGGCTGTGAAGATCCCCTGGAGAATGAAATAGCAACCCACTCCAGTATTCTTACATGGAAAATCCCATGGACAGAGGACTCTGGTGGGCTATAGTCCAAGGGGTTGCCAGAGTCAGACATGACTTAGCGACTAAGACCACCACCACCATCAAAGTCACACAAACAGCAAGCGGTAGAATTGAGATTGCAATTTAGACAGTCAAATGCCCAGGTCTTCATCACTACACTAAATATCATAGAACCCAGTTCTTTTCAGAAAACAAGAAACTTTTAGAAACTCTTATATAGTCTTATTTCTTAAAAATAAGACATATGATTTTAAATATTGCAACTTTATTTAAAAGAATTCACAAAGATGTCTGATAATGTTCTAATCTAATCTAATCTTTGGAAAGCCTCAGTTACTGTGTTTCTGTTTGTGCAGAAGTCCTAAAGAAAATCTGATAAATTCATTACTTAATTCATGTCACATGATACCTTGACCTCTAAATAAGCATAGGAAAAGAGGGCTTTGGGCATTGATTCTACAGTCCCATTTAATACACAGGCCAGTTAATGACCTCAGGTATGTCCACATTACTTCAGGTAAAGATCTGTTCCTGTCTCATCTGCACTCGCATCTCCAGATCTTCTAACCAAACACAGAATCAACAAAGACCTAGAGTTGCAGAAGCTAGTTTTACAATCCATGTATTTGCCTGACATCAGAGTGACAGATTGTTGCTACCTGTGTGTTAGCACACTTCCCATGGCATCATTGTGACATAAGAGACTGACCCAGTCTGTTGGTGACCCATTCTATAGAAAAGTGTATATTCTCAAGCAAGAAAATTGGAGGTATTAAAAGGTATCTGTGAAACATTAGAAGAGAGGCAGTACTTGGCATCAGAAGTGGCAGATTTCAGTCCAGTGTTACCCTTTACAAGTTTTGTGGCCTTGGGCAAGTCACTACAATGGTTCTGAGATTAGGGCTCTTCATTCTGCAGGAGGCAACATGATCTTGACCCTGGCTACCAGGCAGGTTGCAGTGCAGATCAATAAAACAGTGTGTTGGGTAGTTTATGGGCTATATAATGATGCTCTAACAGTAAAGTACAATGTTCATAATAGCGATAATTTTAACTGAACTAAACAGAGCACTTTTCATTTGTCCTCATGTCCTTTGGATGATGCCAGAGTGCTGCAGCCAAGCTGACTCAAACCTGTGTATTCTGGGGCTACAGGAAAGATGAAGTCGACAGGAATAAGATATGCATGCTGCTGGCAGCTTCCTGAGATAGAAATGGAAAATTCTTAGTCTTGCAAGGCACTAAATCCAACGTGACTAGGCACAACTAATGTGAATGAGACAACCTTTGCAGAATCTGTAGCAACTAGCTATGAAATCTTTAATATTAATAATACCAATAACAATAATAGCAGCTCATGTATCAGTTAATTACTTTCACAGACAAAATACTCTAAGACTTACAGGCTTAACAACAATTATTTATTCTTAGTTTCTCTAACTGCATGTTGGTTGAACTCAGGCAGCCCTGACTCAGAATGAGGCCCACTGGGGCTTGGCTTCTCATCTTGGGTTGGGCTCCTGTGTGTTCATTCTGGAGCCCAGGCAAAGGGGACAGCAGCTACGTAGCCTTTTCTCCAAAGCCTTCTCAGAGCAATG
Source organism: Neotragus pygmaeus (assembly GCA_006410875.1). Taxonomy (NCBI): domain Eukaryota; kingdom Metazoa; phylum Chordata; class Mammalia; order Artiodactyla; family Bovidae; genus Neotragus; species Neotragus pygmaeus. The sequence goes on from SJYV01053910.1 coordinate 443,167, forward strand.
TCACAGGTGCCAGGGAACCCATGGGAGAACTCATTTCAGACCTCTGACCGAATCTGTTTAAGTCATATTCACTAGGCACTTACTATGTGTTCAAGCAACTGAATGCTTTACCCTTTTTCTTTCAAATAATTTTCACATCAATGCTATAAAGCCAGGCCTGTTTTTCTCCTCATTTAAAAGAGAATGAAATGGAAGTAAAGAGAAATTAAGAAACTTTCCCAATATCTTGCTGCTAGTCAATGGCAGGGTCAGGATTCCTGTATTGGCAGTGGACTCCAGGGATTTGCCAGTATATTCTACTGTCTGCTTAAATCCTTAATCTATCAATACTGTAATTAAAATGAGACTAGTTTCAAAGTGTTGGATGTACCTGTGTTCCCATTCCATGACCCTTAAACATGAATTTTATTTTGTTTATGTTATGAGATATTTGCTACACACAAAGTGTTTATGTTGATAACATGCATCTACCCTGAGATGTCTAATAAAATCAACACAGAAATCTACCACCCAGAATCTAGAATATTGCCAACATCTTTGTGTGCTCTTTATGCCTCCTCCCTGGAGGTAACCACTGTCTTGAATTTTATATTAATCTCTTGCTTTTTTAAACAGATTGATTATATGTGTCTGTGTCAAATAATTTTGCTTAATTTAAACATCAACTGTGCTGTCATTTGTAACTACAGTTAATCTATTTTTTAATATTGTATAATAGTACACTTAGTGAATATATCACAATCTTTCAATTATCCTATCTGTGAATACTGGGTTTCTTCTAATGTGTACACTATTAAAAATAATGTTTCTATGAACAATTTCAATATTAATGTATGGGTTTTTGCTATTCCACCATCCTTACCAATACCTGGTATTGTCAGACTCATAATTTAGGGAAAGTAAAATAATATTTTATTGTGATATTAATTTGTGTTTCCCTGCTTACTAAGCAATTTTGGCACATTTTTCTTAGGTAATCTACCACATATGTTTTCCTACCTGAAAACTGCTTATCCATGACCCTGGCCAATTTTCCTACTGGGTTATTTGTCTTGCTTATTGATTCATATCAACTGTTTATATAGTTATTACATTCATATAAAAGTACCCATTAAATATATTACTAATACCTTCTGTGTCTTTTCATTCTCTTTATAGGAAACAGTTAAAAGATTTATCAACCTTTTCCTGCACAGTTGTACTGACTTGAATAGTGTCCCACTCAAAATTCATGTCCACTCAGCACCTGTGAGTGAGACTGTATCTGGAAATAGGGTCTTTACAAATAAGATCACATTAAGATGAAGTCACACTTGATAAGGGTGGGCCCTAAATCCAATCACTGATGTCTTATAATAGGGAAATGAGGACACAGAGAGAGAACAGCCACAGGGGAAATAGCATGACAACAGAGGCAGACACTGAAATAGGGTCACTGGACTAAAGCTTCCAGTAAGGACCAGAGCTGGGAAGAGTCAAGGAGTAATTCTTTCCTAAAGCATTCAGAATGTAGACGTACCTTGTAGTTTTCAAAACCATGAGGGAGTATATTTTTGTACTGTAAATCACCCAGTTTGTAATAATTTATTACAGCAAGCACAAGAAACTAATACAATTGTCAACCATTTTTGTATTATAACTTCTTTAATTCTAAATCTATTTAAAAAACTATATTTTTATTTAAAATTGTAGATACTTGCCTTCACATTTAAGCTTTAAATTCATCACATACTACTTTTCTTTATGGGCATGAGATAGGAATCTCATTTCACTCTTTTGTTTATTTATTTGAATAATGAATTGTTCCAGTACCATTTATTGAAGGGTTCATTTTTCTCCATAACTTTGCAAAAGTTCCATTATGTATGAAAATGCCACATAAGTTTGGCTTTCCTTTTGGGCTTTTGGGTATGTTCCATTGGTCAAATTGCCTATCGTGCTATTCTTTATTGATTATTATAAATTTATCATAGTTCTTCCTATCTAATAGAGCTAATACTATCACATTCTTTCTCTTTTCTTTTTTTTTTTTCAGAAGTCTCTTGGTTGTTCTCAGGCTTCTGATCTTCCATTTAAATTTAAAATCAGCTTGTAAAGCTCTTTTATAAAACTCTGTTGAGACTTTTATATAATCTATACATCAACTTGAAAGAATAACATTTTTATAATATTAAGCCTTCCTATCATAAAAGTGATTACCTATTATTATTTATTTATATTTTAAAATAAAGTAATGCATGCATGCATGTTAAGTTGCTTCAGTGGTGTCCATCGCTTTGCAGTCCTGTGGAGCCCACCAAGCTCCTCTGTCCATGGGATTCTCCAGGCAAGAATACTGAAGTGGGTTGCCATGCCCTCCTGCAGGGGATCTTCCTGACCCAGGGATCAAACCCTCATCTCTTATGTCTCCTGCATTGACAGGTGGGTTCTTTACCACTAGTGCCATCTGGGAATCCCCAAATAAAGTAATAATGTGTTATAATTGCACACTTACTGTTGAATTTATTCCTAAATACTGTACATTCTTTGTTGTTCAGTGTAACATTATCTTTCCAAAATTGTGTTTTAAAAATTCTTTGCTTATATATAACTGCAAATTTTGATTTACAGTATTATATTCACCTTGTTATATTCTATTAACTAATTTATATACACTTATTTATATATTTATATATAATCACATGCCAAAAAAAAAAAAATTCAGAGCTTGGTTTCTTCCTTTCCAGTTCTTAGAGTCTTTGCATCTCCTTCTTTCCTTACTATACTTGCTGGGTCTCCAGTACAATGTTGTACAGTAGCAGTAAAAGTTGACATCTTTGTCTTGTTCCTAGTCTGAAATGTAATGCTTCTACTGTTTTAATGTTAAGAATTATGTTTGCTGTAGGTTTTCATACTGTTTAACAGATGAAAGAAATACTTTAAAAAATAGAAAGACTTTTCTATTCACAGTTTGCTCAAGTTTTATCACAAATGAGTATGAGATATATCAAGAGCTTATTTGACATCCATTGCAAATTTGTGGGTTTTATTCTNTATGAAAATGCCACATAAGTTTGGCTTTCCTTTTGGGCTTTTGGGTATGTTCCATTGGTCAAATTGCCTATCGTGCTATTCTTTATTGATTATTATAAATTTATCATAGTTCTTCCTATCTAATAGAGCTAATACTATCACATTCTTTCTCTTTTCTTTTTTTTTTTTCAGAAGTCTCTTGGTTGTTCTCAGGCTTCTGATCTTCCATTTAAATTTAAAATCAGCTTGTAAAGCTCTTTTATAAAACTCTGTTGAGACTTTTATATAATCTATACATCAACTTGAAAGAATAACATTTTTATAATATTAAGCCTTCCTATCATAAAAGTGATTACCTATTATTATTTATTTATATTTTAAAATAAAGTAATGCATGCATGCATGTTAAGTTGCTTCAGTGGTGTCCATCGCTTTGCAGTCCTGTGGAGCCCACCAAGCTCCTCTGTCCATGGGATTCTCCAGGCAAGAATACTGAAGTGGGTTGCCATGCCCTCCTGCAGGGGATCTTCCTGACCCAGGGATCAAACCCTCATCTCTTATGTCTCCTGCATTGACAGGTGGGTTCTTTACCACTAGTGCCATCTGGGAATCCCCAAATAAAGTAATAATGTGTTATAATTGCACACTTACTGTTGAATTTATTCCTAAATACTGTACATTCTTTGTTGTTCAGTGTAACATTATCTTTCCAAAATTGTGTTTTAAAAATTCTTTGCTTATATATAACTGCAAATTTTGATTTACAGTATTATATTCACCTTGTTATATTCTATTAACTAATTTATATACACTTATTTATATATTTATATATAATCACATGCCAAAAAAAAAAAAATTCAGAGCTTGGTTTCTTCCTTTCCAGTTCTTAGAGTCTTTGCATCTCCTTCTTTCCTTACTATACTTGCTGGGTCTCCAGTACAATGTTGTACAGTAGCAGTAAAAGTTGACATCTTTGTCTTGTTCCTAGTCTGAAATGTAATGCTTCTACTGTTTTAATGTTAAGAATTATGTTTGCTGTAGGTTTTCATACTGTTTAACAGATGAAAGAAATACTTTAAAAAATAGAAAGACTTTTCTATTCACAGTTTGCTCAAGTTTTATCACAAATGAGTATGAGATATATCAAGAGCTTATTTGACATCCATTGCAAATTTGTGGGTTTTATTCTTCAATGCATTAATGTGGAAAATATATAAATAACCTTATTTAAGAACCACTTAAGAGAGGTATGACTGACACACAAAAAGTTGTACATATGAAGGCAATTGCACCCCACTCCAGTACTCTTGCCTGGAAAATCCCATGGATGGAGGAGCCTGGTGGGCTGCGGTTCATGGGGTCGCGAAGAGTCGGACATGACTGAGCGACTTCACTTTCACGCATTGGAGAAGGAAATGGCAACCCACTCCAGTGTTCTTCTCTGGAGAATCCCAGGGACAGAGGAGCCTGGTGGGCTGCCATCTATGGGGTCGCAGAGTCGGACACGACTGAAGCGACTTAGCAGCAGCAGCGTACATCTAAATGTCTTTGGCAAGTATACTGGTGGCTTAGAGGTAAAGAATCCGCCTGCCAATGCAGGAGATGCAGGTGTGATCCCTTGGTCAAGAATATCTCCTGGAGAAGGAAATGGCAACCCACTCCAGTATTCTTGCCTGGAAAATGCCATGGACAGAGGAGGCCAGTGGGTTACAGTCCATGGAACCACATAGAGTTGGACACAACTTAGCAAGTAAACAACAACATTAGATCCATGAAACTACCATGACAGTCTTTGCCATAAACAATCTTTGCCATCACTTCCAAAAGTTTCCCCCACCCTTTTTATTTATCATTAATTTTGAGTGTTGTAAAAACACTATGGCTATATAGCACTGGAGCAGCACCTGCATGGTGCTGGAGTGGCCATGAGGAGATACGTCCAAGGTCAGAGAAGCCCCACAAGATGGTAGGTGCTGGAGCCTGAGCTGCACGACGTTGGAGCAACTTTGAAGAGATACTCCACATCCAAGGGCAAAGGAGAAGCCCCAGCAAGACAGTAGGGGGAGTGAATTCATGTTTAGAATCAAACCACATTCCTGCCAGAGATGCTCAGAGGGCTCAAACAAACCCTGTGTGCACCAGGACCCAGAGACTCCACAGAGACTGAGACAGAACTGTGTTTGAGTATCTCCTGTGGAGGTACAGGTCAACAGTGGACTGCTGCATGGGCTGGAGCTCTGGGTGCAGCAGACATGGATATGGCATAATGGAGGAGGTCACCATTAATCCCACCAAAGAGCTGCCAGAGCTTACACATGACTGGCAAAGAGACTCTTGGAGGACACAAACAGAATCTTGTGGACACCAGGACCCAGGAGAAAGAAACAGTGACCCCACAAGAGACTGACAGTTCTCCAAGCCAGGCCTCAACAGTACATGACCATGAACTTCCAGATGTTCAAGTTGGTTTTTGAAAAGGCAGTGGAAGCAGAGGTCAAGTTGTCAGCATCTGCTGGATCATCAAAAAAGCAAGAGACTTCTGGAAAAACATCTATTTCTGCTGTATTGACTATGCCAAAGCCTTTGACTGTGTGGACCATAACAAACTGTGGAAAATTCATAAGAGTTGGTAATACCAGACCACCTGACCTGCTTTTTGAGAAATCTGTATTCAGGTCAGGAAGTAACAGTTAGAACTGGATATATAACAACAGACTTGTTCCAAATAGGAAAAGGAATACATCAAGGCTGTATATTGCCACCCTGCTTATTTAACTTATATGCAGTACATCATGAGGAACAGTGGGCTGGATGAAGCACAAGCTGGAATCAAGATTGCCTGGAGAAATATCAATAACCTCAGATATGCAGATGGTGCCACCTTTATGGATAAAGTGAAGAAGAAATAAAGAGCCTCGTGATGAATGTCAAAGAGGAGAATGAAAAAGTTGGCTTAAAGCTCAACATTCAGAAAACTAAGATCACAGCATCTGGTCCCATCACTTCATGGCAAATAGATGGAGAAACAATGGAAACAGTGACAGACTATTTTGGGGGGCTCCAAAATCACTGCAGATGGTTAATGTAGCCATGAAATTAAAAGACACTTGCTCTTGGGAGATAAGTTATGACCAACCTAGACAGCATATTAAAAAGTAGAGACATTACTTTGCCAACAGAGATCCATCTGGTCAAGGGTATGGTTTTTCCAGTAGTCATGTATGGATGTGAGAGTTGGATTATAAAGAAAGCTGAACGCCAAAGAATTGATGCTTTTGAACTGTAGTGTTGGAGAAAACTCTTGAGAGTCCCTTGGATTGCAAGGAGATCCTACCAGTCCATCCGAAGGGAAATCATATTTATTGGAATATGAATATTTATTGGAAGGACTGATGCTAAAGCTGAAACTCCAATACTTTGGCTACCTGATGCAAAGAACTGGCTCATTTGCAAAGACCCTGATGCTGGAAGGGACTGAATGTAGGAGGAGAAGGGAACAACAGAGGATGAATTGGTTGGATGGCATCACCCACTCAATGGACATGAGTTTGAGTAAACTCCATGAGTTGTTGATGGACAGAGAGGCCTGGCATGCTACAGTCCGTGGGTCTCAAAGAGTCAGACATGACTGAGTGACTGAACTGAACTGAAAACCACTATGTGCATGTGTGCATGCCAAGTCACTTTAGTCATGCTCAACCCTGTGCGATTATAGGGACCGTATCCCACCAGGCTCCTCTGTCCATGGGATTCTTCAGGGAAGATCCCTGGAGTGGGTCTCCATGTCCTCCTCCAGGGGATCTTGCCCACCCAGGGAGAGAAACAGTGTCTCTTATATCTCCTGCATTGACAGGTGTGTTCTTTACCACTAGTGCCACCTGGGAAGCCCCCTAAACACTACACATTTTACCATGTTCTTAGCAAATTTTTAAATATATAATACAATACTGTTAACTATAGATACTGTGTGGTTCCCCAAGATCTCCAGGATTTACTCTTCTAGCATAACTAAAACTTTGTGTCCTGTGACTGATACTTTCCTGTTTTGTCTTTCTCCAGCCCTCTGGCAACCACTTTTCTACTTTGTTTCTATTAGTTTGACTGCTTTAAACTTCTTATGTAAGTGGTATTCTGCAGTACTTGGTCTTCTGTGTATAGCTTATTTCACTTAGTAGAATGTCTTCCAGATTTATCCATATTTTCACAAATGGAAGGATTTCCTTATTTTATAAAACTAAGTAGTATTCCATTGTGGGTATATAACACATCTTCTTTATTCTTTCATCTGTTTATAGACATTTAGGTTGTTTCTGTGTATTACCTATCACAAATAATGCTGTAATGAGGTTGCATGTCTTTTCATTAGTGATTTCACTTTGTTTTAATACCCACCCAGAAGTGTTACTGCTGGATCATATGGTAGTTCTATTTTCAATTTTTTGAGGTACCTCCATATTGGTTTCCAAAGTAGCCGTATCAATTTACATTCCCACTAACAATGCCGGGGGTTACCTTTTCTCCACACCCTTACCAACACTTGTTATCTTTTGTCTTTTAAACAATACCCATTCTAAGAGACATGAGGTGATAGCTCATTGTGGTTTTGATTTGCATTGTTCCTGATGATTAGCCATGTTGAGCATCCATTTATATAACTTTTGCCTCTGTCTGCCTTGTTTGCAGAAATGTCTGTTCTGTTTTTTGCCCATTCATTTTCATATCAGGTTATTTGCTTTTGGTATTGAATTGTAAGAATCTCTTACAATTTTTGGAATATTAACCCTTTAACAAATGCATAGGTTGCAATTTGATTGCATTCCATTCTACACGTTGCCTTTTTATTTTATTGTTTCCTATGTGATGCAGAAACTTTTTAGTTTGATATAATCCCTCTTGTCTACTTTTGCTTTGGTTGCTGTACTTTTGGCAAGAAATCATTGAAGAAACACTTGAGGTTAACTTACCTCTGAATCTCTGGAATAAACTCAGTTTTGATACATTACCTTTTGTATATAGTGCCAAATTTATTTTGCTGTTATTTTGATTAGTATATTTGCATTTATACTTATGAATGAAACCATTTCTTGTTTCCACTTTGGCTCATACAATGGAATTGTTGAGTAATCTCTCCTTTTGTATTCTGCGAAAGAATCTGCATGAAATTGGAAAGATTTGTTCTTTGAGAGTGCTGTAGAGTTTTCCTAGAAAGTCATCTTGGTCTGGTGCTTTCTTTGAATGAGTGAATTTATAAATTTATAAAAGATTTGAGGGAGACAATTAACAAGCCTGGCTTTCTAGAACATACACACTAAACATTGCCTAACAAGTAAATGGGACACATTCTTCTTAATGAAATGGAAATTTTATAACATAGTTTCATGTTGTATGCCAAAGAGTCAGACTCAATTGTCTTCAAGGAACCAGTAAAATTGAAAAGATTAATAAAATAAATAACATCTAATATGATGAACATGTGCCAGCCCTTTGCTATAGAAATATCCTAATGTTATATTAGACTGTCTCTGTGTTTCTAACAACTTTGGCTTTATATTTTTTGAAGTTATTTTGTGAAGTGGCAACATGTTGAGAATTATTCCTTTTACCTAGTGAATTGAGATTTTATTTTTTTATTTAATGACTTTTAATATCTAATAATCTTTGATTTAATTTTTTTCTGTATATATTTCCATTCATGAATCACAAATTTATTTTCTAGCACAGTTTTAATATCAAAGAGCTGGCTATACTGGATATAAAAATAGATCTTCACTTGTCAAATAACTGCTTATTTTTGACAACTTTTAAAAGTCGGGTGCTCATTTTTATTCCACCTTTTATTTCTTTAAATAGTTCATACTGCAGCACTTTGCATCCTCCTGTCCCATCATTCACTCTAGCTACTGATGTCAAGATGCTTTTCTTCCAAGTTTTGATCAACCTGGTGCTGGTGCAACCTCACAGTAACTCACTCCTTTTGAAAGTTGGATCAGCTTCCAGTATTTTATTCTTTGTACTTGCAATGTCATGAAATAGCCTCAAGACTTTTTTCAGTGTGAAATTTTTGCCAGTCTTCACATATTTCTTTCTTCTTTCTCCAGAATTTATCTAAGTCATGGCATGGGGTACCTACAAGAGGATGGTTAATGCCTGAGCCTGTGAGGTACTTCATGTCCATGCAGCTACTTCTGACCTTGGGGACTGGGAGTGGATGGATAAATGTGTCCTCATCCTTAAGATGGATAACTTAGGTAGGTCCCTAATCTATTAAGATGATTAAGATTAATGGCTATATAAGAAGAGAAAGAGGAAGATCTCTATCTCTCTTTCCTTGTGTGCAAGCACACAAACAAGCATGGAAGCATACAATGAGATCACGGCCACCAGCCAAGCAAGAAAAAATGCATCAGAATGAAATCTACCCTGCCAGCACCTTGTTCTTAGACTTCTCAGCCTCCAGAACTGTGAAAAATAAATTTCTGCCTTTTAAAAACTCGCCCAGTCTGTGGTATTTTGTTATGGCATTCCAAGCTGAGTAAGACAAGGTGTTTTATTTCTTTGTTAAAAAAGAAAAATCATATCAAGTGTAGTTTAAATTCTGCTTGTCTTCTTCTTTTACATCACAGGACTTATGATACCCAGCCAGCATCTTTTCTTGCCTTGGAAAATTGTCATAGCCCTTTCTAAGTACAAATCACCTTCCAACATTTTATCCTTGAGTTTCAATGTCATGAAATATCTTCAAGAGGTCTTCTACTGTGAATACGTTTTCTGATGTCACTTCTTCCAAGACACTTTCATATTTTCATCACAATCCCTTTCCCTGTTTATGTTGATAAGTTTGCCTTCACTAAGTTCCTTTGACTGTACACCTAGATAGCTTAAAAGATGATATGATCCATGTAGGATCATTTGAATCCTACATCTGAAGATTATTAGCTATCTGACTTGACAATCTACTTATTCTAATTTTTTTGAGTTTTAATGTCTTTATTTGTAAAATAGGGTTCCTTCATAGCTGGAGCTAATAACAGCACTTACCATTGTTTTTCTTTCTTTTCTTTTTTTTTTTTTTTTTGCTATCACTCATTAGACATTCATATACCAGGTAGGATGCTAAAAGTGTTAATATTGTAATGACTAGGAAATGTTACATTTAATATTTCCTTTTCTTTATAGATGTTAGTGTTTTCCATGTTATATGGTGAATGTGTATTTTTTAATTGGAGTATATTTTATTTATAATATTGTATTAGTTTTAGGTATACAACAAAGAGATTCAGTTATGTATTTTCTTCAGATGATTGTCTATTATAGGTTATTATAAGATATGGAATATAGTTCCTTGTGCTATACAGTAAATCTTTACTGCTTATCTATTTTATATATAGTAGCTTGTATCTGTTAGTTCCAAGTTCCCAATTTATTCTTCTTGTCCTTGCTTTTCTCCTTCAGTAAGCATAGTTCGTTCTCTATGTATGTGAATCTGTTTCTATTTTGTATAGAGATTTTTGGGTGTTTTTTTTTTGGTTTCCATGTAAAAGTGATGTTATATAATATTTGTCTGATTTCACTAAATATACCATTCTCTAAGACCATACACATTGCTGCAAATAGTAGTATTTCACTCATTTTTATGGGATTTTTTTTGCAGTCCCCTAAATGTAGCTTACATGTTTAAAAGATAGTTGGCCTACACCAATTACTATTTATCCATAAGATAAGAATATCATTCAGAAAAGTAATGACCTGTAAATGAATATGAACAGCCTCTTTTCATATGTCTTATTTTAAAGAATAATTTAAATAATTAGTGGTTAACTGTACATGAATCAGTGTTTCTTGTGACATTTCCACTAGGGTTACTCTAAATGAACCAATGCCTATAATCAAATCAAAATAATATCATTTGAAAATGATTACATCTTTGATTTATAAAGCCTTTTGAAGCACAATATTTAAACTAAGAAACTCCAAGTTTTAAAATCCTGCCATCATTGTATTTGTAGAGTAATACTGTCTTCCAATAATTTATATTATTTTAACTTTTTCTTATTTATTTATAATTTATTGAGCAATTCACAAAAATTCTATTATTGACTTTATAATAAAGTCATAATTCCCTAATCAAAAACTAATGAAAATGTAATGGCCAAAAATCATATGCTCTCTAGAGATTTACTATTTTGATAAATAGCTTATTTTTTGAGATGCAAAAGGGAAACTTGCATGTATCCATGGGCTTCTTCTTTAATTTAAGCATATGCTGAGAAAATGAAGCCACAGATATTTCTTCTACATAGAATTGTCTTAGGATTATAATGCAAAAGACTGCTTTGAAAAGACTATTTTCTAACTTTAATTAGGCCTTGATCATACTTGGAAAGAAAACTCCAATGGAAAAAGGAGATTGTTATATTAAAATTTTGCTTTTTAAATTAATATACAGTGTGGGTTAGTAATTCCTAACAGTTTGATTAGGGAGATAAAACAAATAACACAAACCAACTACCATCACTTTTAACTTAAATTTATAATTTTTCTGTGTTCTATTTTTATGAAGGTGAGTTTCAGTATAATTCTGAAAAATAATATCTTCTCTCTTATAATATATATGAAACTTCAGTCTTATGGTATTTTAGGTAAGGTAACTATACTGGCTAAAAAAAAGTCAGTGGAAAAAAGATGAAAACATGAATGGTCCATGACTGAAAATTTCTACTCCTGGGTACATTCACAACAGAAATATGTGCATGTCCATAAAAGGTATGTATTTGAATATTTTAATATTCAGACCAGCATTTTTTAATAGCCCCAAACTGGAAACTACTCAAATGTTCATGTCTCTGGAATGGATTCATAGCAGTGTATTCACTCATCAAAAATGGGGATGAATCATCTGAATAACATGCAGTCTCACAGACCACTTTGCCAATTCAGTGTTGAATAAACGTCAGACAAACAAAAAGATGTAGACCATTGATTCCATTATAAAAGTATAATTTTCTTTGGAAGGAATGATGCTAAAGCTGAAACTTCAGTACTTTGGCCACCTCATGTGAAGAGTTGACTCATTGGAAAAGACTCTGACGCTGGGAGGGATTGGGGACAGGAGAAGGGGACAACAGAGGATGAGATGGCTGGGTGGCATCACTGACTCGATGGATGTGAGTCTGAGTGAACTCCAGGAGATGGTGATGGACAGGGAGGCCTGGCTGTGCTGCGGTTCATGGGGTCGCGAAGAGTCGGACACGACTGAGCGACTGAACTGAACTGAACTGATAGAAACAATAAAATTTATTTCTCCAGCAAATACTATCTAGCGTAGTTAACTGAATTTACATATTCAGTTCAGTTCAGTTCAGTCGCTCAGTCGTGTCCGACTCTTTGCCATCCCATGAATTGCAGCACGCCAGGCGTCCCTGTTCATCACCATCTTCCGGAGTTCACTCAGACTCGCGTCCATAGAATCCGTGATGCCATCCAGCCATCTCATCCTCGGTCGTCCCCTTCTCCTCCTGCCCCTAATCCCTGTCAGCATCAGAGTCTTTTCCAGTGAGTCAACTCTTCGCATGAGGTGGCCAAAGTACTGGAGTTTCANTTCAGCTTTCTTTATGGTCCAACTCACATTCATACATGACTACTGGAAAAACCATAGCTTTGACCAGATGGACCTTTGTTGGCAAAATAATGTCTCTGCTTTTTTAATATGCTGTCTAGGTTGGTCATAGCTTCTTTTTCAAGGAGCAAGCATCTTTTAATTTTATGGCTGCAGTCACCACCTGCAGTGATTTTAGAGCCCCCCAAAACAAAGTCTCACAGTGTTTCCATTGTTTTCCCATCTGTTTGCCATGAAATAATGGGACCGGAAGTGATAGGATAGAGTGCCTGAAGAACTACGGATGTAGGTTTGCGACACTGTACGCTAGGCAGTGACCAAGACCATCCCCAAGAAAAAGAAATGCAAAAAGGCAGGATGGTTGTCTGAGGAGGCCTTGCAAACGCGCTGTGTCACTGCCTCTCTGATCCTCAAGCCACTGCAGCCCCAGGGCTCTCTCCCCCTCCCCTGGGAAAATCCAGGCCCGCCCCCTGGATGGACCAAACCTGGCGACAGCCCCTGAAACATTCAGAGGCTGCTACTCTGCTTAATGCTCCCCAACCCTGGGACTCAAAGTCGGGAACTCTCCTTCCTGGGGAGATGGCAAGAGACGTATCACTTTCTTCCATCACAGAAGTATGATACTAACTGTTTTCAGTAGATGACATGTAACCTGAACTTCCAAGGCCCCCGGGGCCCACTTACCTGCCCGGACTCCTGCTTTCCGGTGAAGGAGCCAGTTCCCGGCTAGCCTGTGCCCAGCCACTTAAGATGGGCTTAGATCAGACCAGGATTTGCTTTCTGTGATTGGCTAAGAGTGAGTGTGCACCCGTTGTTCCTATAAACATTACACCCAGGGGAAGGGGTGAGAAGAAACCACAAAGGTTCAGAATCCTGAAGGCTTTGGAAAACCCACCAAAAGTGAGCCCACAGGTGGCTCAGTTCAGTTCAGTTCAGTCGCTCAGTCGTGTCCAACTCTGCGACCCCATGAATCGCAGCACGCCAGGCCTCCCTGTCCATCACCAACTCCCGGAGTTCACTCAGACTCACGTCCATCGAATCCGTGATGCCATCCAGCCATCTCATCCTCTGTCATCCCATTTTCCTCCTGCCCCCAATCCATCAGAGTCTTTGCCAATGAGTCAACACTTCACATGAGGTGGCCAAAGTACTGGAGTTTCAGCTTTAGCATCATTCCTTCCAAAGAACACCCAGGGCTGATCTCTGAACTCCTTTAGAATGGACTGGTTGGATCTCAGCTGGTGGCCATCAAATTAATCATCCACTTGGTAGATTATCTATACTTGGTAGTGACCAAATGATTTATCATTCAGTCTGAGATGTTTGAGTGTGTGTGTGTGTGTGTGAGAGAGAGAAAGGTCACTAGTGACAATGCCAGGTGGCAGGTGTAAATCAGGCTTTTTCCAAGTAGACTTGGACATGTGGTCATGCATTAAGTGGAAACTGGGATCTATTATTTTTATCTCATTAGCTCCTGTGAAAGTCTGGGCAAGTTCCTGGTCTCCAATGCAGAAATAAAATGAACTTGGGAGTAGGGAAGTGATGACCCCAAGGCCAAGCAGACCATTAGGGGCAGCTTCAGGCCTTCCATCTAGGCTCCATTCTTTACAGCCTTTGTCACTGGTCCAGCCCCTCATCATGCTGGTTTACCACTCCCTGTCTGTCCAGAGAACCTCCAAGGAGTCCAATCCTAACGGTAGTTTCCAGCATCAGGGACAGAAAAGGACACTTCTGGAAATTTGAAGACAGAGCATACAGGTATTTTTATGGTTTAGGTAAACAGAAACCATGTGCTGAGACAGGGGACCGAATAAGACGACCTTTGAGGACATCTAAATCTGAGGAACAGCAATGGCACCCCACTCCAGTACTCTTGCCTGGAAAATCCCATGGACGGAGGAGCCTGGTGGGCTGCAGGCCATGGGGTCGCTGAGTGGGACACGACTGAGCGATTTCACTTTCACTTTTCACTTTCATGCACTGGAGAAGGAAATGGGAACCCACTCCAGTGTTCTTGCCTGGAGAATCCCAGGGACGGGGGAGCCTGGTGGGCTGCCGTCTATGGGGTCGCACAGAGTTAGACACGACTGAAGCGACTTAGCAGCAGCAGCAAAATCCCAGACCCAACCTTGTGCTCGGGTGCTGCATTGTACCTCAAAAACCACAAGAGGGCGCCCTCGTACCAACGAAGAGCTGCCTTAAACCGTTCTCCCACAGCTACCGAGCCAAGAAAGGCCTATCACTTTTTCACTTGTTTTCGCTTTTAATATTTTTCATTTTGAAGCATTGTCCTACATAAACCAAAGTTGCAAATACTCTTTTAAAAATGTCGTTTTCCCCCCTGAACCATTAAGAATAAGTTGCTGAAATGATTCCCTAAGTCCATCAAATTCTGTTTTCTTTTAAAAGATTTTTTTTTTTTTTTAATGTGGGCCGCATTTTAAAGTCTATTGACTTCATTACAAACTGCTTCTGTTTAATGTTTTGGGGTTTTGGGCGCTGAGGCATGTGGGATCTGAGCTCCCCAGCCAGGGATAGAACCTGCACCCTCTGCATTGGAAGGTGAAGTCTTAACCGCAGGACTGCCAGGGAAGTCCGAGTGTGTATTTCCTACAAACAAAGACATACTCTAACCACACTGTAGCCATCAAAATCAGAAAATTAACATAGAAACATGGCTGCCACCTAGCCTGCAGCTGCCTTTCACGTTTTGCCATGATGTCCTTCGTAGCAAAATATTCAGAACGGAAGCATGCTTGCCATCAGTTGCCAAGTCTCTCCTGCTTCTTTGCCTTTATGGACCACTAGGCTTCTGGAGGATGCCCCTCCCTCGGCGGTTGTCTGATGTTTCCCGTGACTAGATTCAGGTCCTGCATCTTTGGCAGGAATTCCATAGCACTCTTCCATGATGCTATCTTCTCATCGCATCCCACCAGGTGGGAGGATGGGACAGGATTCAATTCGTCTAGTTCGTGATGACATTCACTTTGATTCCTTGATTAGGATGGTGTCTGCCAGACGTCTCCATTGCAATATTATTCTTTTGCCATCCGTAATTGTAAGTATTTTGGGGGAGATCCTTTGTCCTGTTTAATTCTCTTATTATTGCTTTAAATTTATTTATTTATTTTTGGCTGCACTGGGTCTTCGTTGCTGTGCAGGCTTTTCTCTAGCTGGCTACTCTCTAGCTGCAGTGAGAGGGCTTCTTGCAGAGGCTTCTCTGGTGGCAGACACGGGCTCACGGGCTCATGTGCTCACAGGTGCGCCGGCTTCCATAGTTGCAGCTCCCAGATTCTAGAGCGCAGGCTCGGCAGTTGTGATGCATGCGCTTAGTTGCTCCGCAGGATGTGGCTTCCTCCCAGATCAGGGATCAAGCCCATGTCTCCTGCATTGGCAGGGAACTCTCCACCTCTGAGCTACTGGGGAGCCCCGTTCATTTATTTACGTGAGTGTGGACTCAGTGTTGGTTATTCTGCTCAGGGGCTTATAATCCGTTACCAACACTGTATAAATTGGTACTGAAATTGTCATGGATTGGCCTAATGGGAATCCCTGCAGGGTGGCCCGTGTGTCCTTCTGGCAGTCCCCATCGTTCTCGGAGCGCTTCCTTGCTCTCTAGCACCACAAGATGGTTCAGGCTCATCTGGTACTTTCTCAGACCCAGTTTATTTCTCCGAGGAGCCCTGGGCCCCAAAGTGGACAATGGTGTTCAGAGCCAAGACCTGGGTGCTAGGTGTACCTGATGCCATTGGAATGTTGCTGCTCCCAGGCCCTCTCCATGGTTGGAGCTGTGGTAGGGAACAGCTATCCTACACCGTGGTAGGGAATCTGTGTGTATTTCTACGTGTTAAGTCAATATACACCTGCGTACATCCATCCATCTATCCATCCATCCACCCGTCCATCTGTGAGTTTAATCTGAAACTTCCCATTCCACTCACCAGCACAATTTCATCTAGTTCTGTCCCTTCTCATAGTTGTAACTCCCTTTTCTGATGGTGGGGAAACTACTCCCATTATCTTTAATATTCTTCTCTATGTAACCAGTCTCTCCCTCTGCCACCTCCCACCACCAGTGCCCCCTCATCCCNTGGCACCCCACTCCAGTACTCTTGCCTGGAAAATCCCATGGACGGAGGAGCCTGGTGGGCTGCAGGCCATGGGGTCGCTGAGTGGGACACGACTGAGCGATTTCACTTTCACTTTTCACTTTCATGCACTGGAGAAGGAAATGGGAACCCACTCCAGTGTTCTTGCCTGGAGAATCCCAGGGACGGGGGAGCCTGGTGGGCTGCCGTCTATGGGGTCGCACAGAGTTAGACACGACTGAAGCGACTTAGCAGCAGCAGCAAAATCCCAGACCCAACCTTGTGCTCGGGTGCTGCATTGTACCTCAAAAACCACAAGAGGGCGCCCTCGTACCAACGAAGAGCTGCCTTAAACCGTTCTCCCACAGCTACCGAGCCAAGAAAGGCCTATCACTTTTTCACTTGTTTTCGCTTTTAATATTTTTCATTTTGAAGCATTGTCCTACATAAACCAAAGTTGCAAATACTCTTTTAAAAATGTCGTTTTCCCCCCTGAACCATTAAGAATAAGTTGCTGAAATGATTCCCTAAGTCCATCAAATTCTGTTTTCTTTTAAAAGATTTTTTTTTTTTTTTAATGTGGGCCGCATTTTAAAGTCTATTGACTTCATTACAAACTGCTTCTGTTTAATGTTTTGGGGTTTTGGGCGCTGAGGCATGTGGGATCTGAGCTCCCCAGCCAGGGATAGAACCTGCACCCTCTGCATTGGAAGGTGAAGTCTTAACCGCAGGACTGCCAGGGAAGTCCGAGTGTGTATTTCCTACAAACAAAGACATACTCTAACCACACTGTAGCCATCAAAATCAGAAAATTAACATAGAAACATGGCTGCCACCTAGCCTGCAGCTGCCTTTCACGTTTTGCCATGATGTCCTTCGTAGCAAAATATTCAGAACGGAAGCATGCTTGCCATCAGTTGCCAAGTCTCTCCTGCTTCTTTGCCTTTATGGACCACTAGGCTTCTGGAGGATGCCCCTCCCTCGGCGGTTGTCTGATGTTTCCCGTGACTAGATTCAGGTCCTGCATCTTTGGCAGGAATTCCATAGCACTCTTCCATGATGCTATCTTCTCATCGCATCCCACCAGGTGGGAGGATGGGACAGGATTCAATTCGTCTAGTTCGTGATGACATTCACTTTGATTCCTTGATTAGGATGGTGTCTGCCAGACGTCTCCATTGCAATATTATTCTTTTGCCATCCGTAATTGTAAGTATTTTGGGGGAGATCCTTTGTCCTGTTTAATTCTCTTATTATTGCTTTAAATTTATTTATTTATTTTTGGCTGCACTGGGTCTTCGTTGCTGTGCAGGCTTTTCTCTAGCTGGCTACTCTCTAGCTGCAGTGAGAGGGCTTCTTGCAGAGGCTTCTCTGGTGGCAGACACGGGCTCACGGGCTCATGTGCTCACAGGTGCGCCGGCTTCCATAGTTGCAGCTCCCAGATTCTAGAGCGCAGGCTCGGCAGTTGTGATGCATGCGCTTAGTTGCTCCGCAGGATGTGGCTTCCTCCCAGATCAGGGATCAAGCCCATGTCTCCTGCATTGGCAGGGAACTCTCCACCTCTGAGCTACTGGGGAGCCCCGTTCATTTATTTACGTGAGTGTGGACTCAGTGTTGGTTATTCTGCTCAGGGGCTTATAATCCGTTACCAACACTGTATAAATTGGTACTGAAATTGTCATGGATTGGCCTAATGGGAATCCCTGCAGGGTGGCCCGTGTGTCCTTCTGGCAGTCCCCATCGTTCTCGGAGCGCTTCCTTGCTCTCTAGCACCACAAGATGGTTCAGGCTCATCTGGTACTTTCTCAGACCCAGTTTATTTCTCCGAGGAGCCCTGGGCCCCAAAGTGGACAATGGTGTTCAGAGCCAAGACCTGGGTGCTAGGTGTACCTGATGCCATTGGAATGCTGCTGCTCCCAGGCCCTCTCCATGGTTGGAGCTGTGGTAGGGAACAGCTATCCTACACCGTGGTAGGGAATCTGTGTGTATTTCTACGTGTTAAGTCAATATACACCTGCGTACATCCATCCATCTATCCATCCATCCACCCGTCCATCTGTGAGTTTAATCTGAAACTTCCCATTCCACTCACCAGCACAATTTCATCTAGTTCTGTCCCTTCTCATAGTTGTAACTCCCTTTTCTGATGGTGGGGAAACTACTCCCATTATCTTTAATATTCTTCTCTATGTAACCAGTCTCTCCCTCTGCCACCTCCCACCACCAGTGCCCCCTCATCCCACCCAGGTCTTGACTCCCCTCTGCAGGCCCCTGCAGCCACCTTCCTCCACAGTATGCTGTCCCCCCTGCTCACCAGGCTGCCCCTCCGTGGGGGCACCCCTCTCACCTCACACGGTTTTCGGCACTCTGTGTTGCCACCATCCTCACGTGAGTGCCCTCCTCATACCACCCAGGCTCCACCTCTCTCTCTGGGCTACCCCTGTCCCCGACCCCAAGGAGACACCTGTTCCGCAGCCCCACCTAATGGCCTTTGAACCATCGAGGAGGGGCTGAGGAGAGGGGTAAGAAGAGCTACTTTGATATCTAATTAACTGTTCTCTTTTACAATATCCTGTTTTTGTTTCGTGATTGTAATCTCATCTTGTATATTTTATTTCAGAGGGTAGTAATGATAGCTTTTGCTTGTTTTGCAGTTTCTTCTAACTGCAGAGTCTGATTCCTCCAAGTTTTGTTTGTTTGTTTGTTTAGTAGAGAGAGGTCTTTCAAGTCAGGGGCTCTCTTCAGTGTCTGAGAATCCGTGGCCACTGACGCATGTGCCATGGTGAGGAACTAACCAGCTCACTGGAGGCTCTGAGAGCTCATCAAGTATGAGAATCCCTGTGGGTGAGCCACTGGGTCGTTTGGTTGGAGAACTCCTGATGTCTGGGCCTTTAAGCCACTCTTCTTTAGCAGCTTAGGCTCTGCAGAAAAGACTTTTCCAGCCTCTTCCTGGAAGGGGAAGCCTGGCTGCCAGGGCTGCAGGGCTAAGGGGAGCCGAGGGCTGGGGTGGGGGCTGTTGGCATCATAGGATACTCACTCAGTTCACAGGGCGTGGGGAGTCCCCTGCCCGCCCCTCTTGCTGGTGCTCACCAGGTGGTGAGGAACCACCTTCCATGCAGGAAATAAGAGAGGTGGGTTGGATCCCTGGGTGGGCAAGATCCCCTGGAGCAGGAAATGGCAACCTACTCTAATATTCTTGCCTGGAGAATCCCACAGGCAGAGAAGCCTGCCAGGCTACCGCCCATGGGGTCACAAAGAGTCATCCACAACTGAAGCAATTTAGCATGCACCATTAAGAGACCCTCTGATGTTACCCCTTCAAGAAAACAATCCAGCTGTTTCGACGTGGAGAGAGAGAAGCCGGACCCGTCTTTTTCTCAGACTTGCCCTCAGTTCTCCTGTGTTGGCCCCTCTCTTCTCTGTCTCTCCAGGGCTTCTGGAGCCTCCAGGTCCTGAGCGTCCTAGAGATTCTGCCGTGCAAGTTGTGTGGGCGTCTGGCTTTCCCCCCTTCTGTTACCGTTCCATTTTCTTGGATTTCTGTCTTCCAATTTTGTGGCTACTGTTTTTTTTCTCCTGTCCTTCCAATCTTTGTTTGTTTGTTTGTTTTTTAAACGTCATCCTTTCTGGGTTTTGTGGTGAGGGCTGAAGGGGCAGCAAAAAGAGACACGGGTGTCTAACCTGCCACAATGACTCACTCCCCTTCCTCACCCCTANTCCAGGTCCTGAGCGTCCTAGAGATTCTGCCGTGCAAGTTGTGTGGGCATCTGGCTTTCCCTCCTTCTGTTACCGTTCCATTTTCTTGGATTTCTGTCTTCCAGTTTTGTGGCCACTGTTTTTTTTCTCCTGTCCTTCCAATCTTTGTTTGTTTGTTTGTTTTTTTAAACGTCATCCTTTCTGGGTTTTGTGGTGAGGACTGAAGGGGCAGCAAAAAGAGACACGGGTGTCTAACCTGCCACAATGACTCACTCCCCTTCCTCACCCCTACAACGGACTGACATTTAGGTTGTCATCTGTCTCCACCTCAGCTCCCCAACTGTTCTGTGAGACTTTAGCTGGACATCCAGGAGAAGCTCAGTACACCTCTGATAGACAGATTTGTCTTTNTTTTTTTCCCTTTTGGAGGAATAGCCTCCTCGGAGAGATCAGCTCTTCTCATGTCAGCTATTTTAGTCTTATCCATCTACTAGCATTCTTATTGTTTTACTCTCATCAGAATCCATTATGATTATGTCTAGTCTTTCCTTTATGTCAATAATTTAATTTTCAATTTTGATTCTGTCCCTTTGTATTTCTAATTACTGTATCTGTTCTGTAATGACACTGTTTTAGTAGTAGATTTCTTTCCTTGGGCCTACCATGTACTTTCCTGTTGTATAAACAACAACATATGAAAAACGCTGTACTCAACCAGTTACAACCATGAAAAAAGTTGGTCTAGTTGCTCCTACTGTCTCTCCTGACCTAGACTGCATGCTGATCCTTTCTGCTTCTTACCTGAGCTGCTGGAAAAGTCCCTTAGTTTCTCCTAGCTTTCTCAAGTCATAGAGCAATCTCATTTCAGTAACTAAAGTCCAGTCCAAGGTACATTAAAACCATTATAATTAGGGAACACAGAGAGTGTGGTTGGCTTCTCTTGTTCCCATGCTCATTCTTCCAGAGCTTCTTCTGCAAACTGTTCTCTGAGGCCTGGAGAATCTAATCCAAGAAGGATGCCATGGTTTAGCAGCTGAGCCTGGGGCATTCTCCAGTTGAGAGCTTCTGACTAGAGTTCCCATGACACTAACTCTGCCTGTCGTCCAGCTAGCCGGCCACTTTCAACTTCCCTTCTAGCCCAGGACTTCCTACCATTCACCTCTGTCTGGGGTCTCTTCCTTAAAGTTCTCCTGGGTGGAGTCTCTTTCTCAGTGCCTCTGTAAAGCCATCCACTGTGCTTTATTCTTCCCTCTTTGAAGTAAGTGTTAGTCACTCAGTTGTGCCCGACTCTTTGCAATCCCACAGNGGTCTCTTCCTTAAAGTTCTCCTGGGTGGAGTCTCTTTCTCAGTGCCTCTGTAAAGCCATCCACTGTGCTTTATTCTTCCCTCTTTGAAGTAAGTGTTAGTCACTCAGTTGTGCCCGACTCTTTGCAACCCCACAGACTGCAGCCCACCAGGCTCCTCTGTCTGTGAGATTTTCCAGGCAAGGATACTGGAGTGGGTTGCCATTTCCTTATCCAGGGGATCTTCCCAACCCAGGGATCAAACCCGGGTCTCTTGCACTGTAGGAAGATTCTTTACTGACTGACCTATAAGGGAATTCCACAGGTCTAATGAAAAAAAAGAGATGGATACCACACTTTTGGCATTCCCCTTGTTTCCCATCTCGGGTTTAGATGGAAGGACACACATCCTTCCTGTCCTCGGTGGGGCGATGGTGTGAAAACAAAAGTGTGCAGCACACCCACACTTTTCTTCATTCTTCAACCTTAACTGCCAGAGGTGGTTATTCTTAACATTCTTAAAATCAGGTTTGCCATTGTTCTAAAGTTGTACCCAGGATTTAATTTAGAGTGGTCTGACTGAGTGACAACACAGAGAGGCCAATGCCAGGAAAGGAAGAATTTGGTGCTCACATTTCACATGAGAAGGGGACATACCACACTACAAAAGGCCAAAAGGGGAACACTGAGTTGGTCAGGAGACAGAAGACAGACAGGGGCAAGGGGAAAGTCTTGGCCAGAGCCTGTATTTGCAGTTTCTACAGGAAAGGCAAGGTAGCACAAAGTCAACAGCTTAGGGTTGGCAAAGTTTGAATCATTCCAGGGGACTGTGGGGCATAGGGATGGTCCTTGGCTCTGGGATGGTTTAGAGCAGGGGAAATCTTGGCATGGTGGTAAGAACTAGATAAATGAGGTCGTTGGGGCAATAGACTTGGGATTGGTGGGTTTGCACATGAGAAATGTGCTCCTGGTTGAGCCCCTGCTGTCTGTAAGAATTGGTCAGCCCTGAGAAGTGTGTATCTCCCTGGGTCTATAAGGCTCCCAGATGCCAGAGCATCAAGAATACAAAACATAAGAAAATAAAGTTACTTCAATTGGCCCTGTAACAAATGGATTCCAAACAGACAAATATACAATCTAAGAGAACACAGAACAACCAAGTCTCACAAGTATGGCTTTGGTATTCTAGCTCACACTTCAGATTATGGACTAAAATCAAAATTTTAATTGATTAGACTGCAAACATTTCAGGAGGTGGGGATTCCCCAATGTGAGGACCATCTCCTCACTGTGAACAGTGATAAGCTAGGTGCCTTGCCCTCCTTTGGCCTGTGAAGAATGAGACAGTTTTTCCCAAATATATAAATTTTACATGAAGCAATTCAAAACTGAAACTCAATGCAGCTCTTTCATCACATCTGAGGGGTCCCAAAATAATTGGTCATTTGTCCATGCCTCCTAAGAAGCTGGCATTGATTTCTGTCCTTTTCTGAAGCTTGGGTAGGACTTATCTCTTGACTTTTTGAATTATACCTTATCTTTCTAAAAAGTGTTTTTTTAACCCAAGTTACTCAGAGTCCATTTCTATTGATTTCTATCAAATAAATGTGATATCCAGTGTTAATATTTAACAGAAGCAAAGGCAGGGTGGGAGGAAGCTTTGAATGGTAATACAACAGTGTTGATTTCACAGTCAAGTTGTGTTTCTGTGTTTCTGTGACATATTGGATGCTAAGAATCAGAGATCGATGACATTAATATCTTAGTAAAGTACAATCCTTCATTTTGCCACACTCGGGGAAGAATTCATTTTGTTTGGGAGAAGTCAGTGAAAGAAAATAACTAATAAAAAACCAGTGTTTCCTTATAGTGATTTAGGTTTTTGCTGAATTTGAAATTTTTATGCCAATACTTCTTGGGTCACTGATTTAGAAAAATTAAAGACATAAATCATATGAAAGCTGTAATTGCCAGGGTGGTTTGGTTTTCACTTTATATTTATAAAATATATTTGTTTTGCTTTATTTTATTGTCTTTACCTGATTTTGTTTTAATGCTAAAACAGTTTTTTCCTTGGGATATCTATTTATCTAAGTGCTGCTTAGACACTGTGTTGAATCATAGTTGGGGCATGCAGGGCTTTTCCTGTTTGCCAAATAGTGCTAACATCTTTAAAAGGAAGCCAGTTTTTCTGTGGTAGCATTCATGACATTATCAGTCCATGGAAAAGTCCTTTGGGAGACATCTTGGTTAATAAGTACCTAGCCAGCATATTACAATGTAGAATTTTCCTTTTAAGAGATTTGTTTCATAATTAATGGTAATTATAAATAATAGCTACTTTATTAATTTTGGAACATTTATTAAACACTAGGTAATGATAAAAAATTTATATTTTTCATAGTAATCATATGATTTAGGAATTCATCATGCTCAATTTACAGATAAGGGAAGTGAAACTTAGGGACTGTAACCAATGCTTCAGCATCACACAGAGATAAAACTAGGATTTGAAACTGAATCTGCATGACTCAAAACTCATTGCTTCCAACAACTCTAGCATTTTGGCTCCTCCTCAACTTTCCATTTACCTCCTAAATGATTCAAAATGTGTGTATATTCATATTTTACACTTTCAACAAAATGAAAGCACACATTTTTTATGAGTTATCATAGAGAATCCAAAAATCTCAGCTGAGTGTTGACTCTCTCAGTACTGTGGGCCATCCAGCCAATTTCAGAGTGGTTGGTTATATATTTATGGTGGACACTCTTAAGTCTTTATTTAATCAGTAAATGAATGGGAAGTGTTGAATAATTGCTTTGGGAACAACTCTCATGAAGGTATGTTTTCCAAGCATCTGTGAATTTGAATCATTGCTCCACCCACTGTCTCCTGTAGGGCAACAGGTGGGAGATTCCAATGAACAAGACTGATCTTTTTTTTGACTAAACCATATTCACAGAAGAGAAGAAAGTTAAACGATAGAACTTGAGATCTAAGAAGATACTCAACACAGTCCGTCCTTTCATTTTCCATATGATGAAACTAAATCATATTCAGTCAATGATATACATTCTTCTTAGCGATTTGTTCAGTTCAGTTCAGTCGCTAAGTCACGTCTGACTCTTTGCAACCCCATGGACTGTGGCACGCCAGACTTCCCTGTCCATCACCAACTTCCAGAGCTGACTCAAACTCATGTGCATCGAGTTGGTGATACCATACAACCATCTCATCCTCTGTCATCCCCTTCTCTCACCTTCAATCTTTTCCGGCATCAGGGTCTTTTTAAATGAGTCAGTCCTTCACATCAGGTAGCCAAAGTATTGGAGTTTCAGCTTCAGCATCAGACCTTCCAATGAATATTCAGGACTGATTTCCTTTTAGGATTAACTGGTTGGATGTCCTTACAGTCCAAGGGACTCTCAAGAGTCTTCTCCAGCACCACAGTTCAAAAGCATAAATTCTTCAGTGCTCGGTTTTCTTTATAGTCCACTCTTACATCCATACATCACTACTGGAAAAACCATAGCTTTTACTACACAGACCTTTGTTGGCAAAGTAATGTCTCTGCTTTTTAACATGCTATCTAGATTGGTCATAGCTTTTCTTCCAAGGAGCAAGCTTCTTATAATTTCATGGCTGCAGTCACCATCTGCAGTGATTTGGAGCCCAAAAAAGTCTCTCACTGTTTCCATTGTAGCAATTTGTAGATGCTTTTGTTTCTACTAATGTACATATATTTGTGTATGACATGATGGAATACTCTAATCAGTGTATTCCATGGACTTTGAACTCTGAACACTTGGACCGCAGTTCTGGCTTTGTCACTTATGAGTTGTATATCCTCAGAGCATTTACTCTAACTGTTCTGCACCAAATAACTTTTACAAAAGCTATTAAATTACTATAATTAATAAATGTTAGCTATTACTTTATTTTGTCCATATATTCACATATGTATCAACTTGTTAAGAGAGCATTTGATACTGGGAAAAGCACGATCATAAAATGACTTCCAAAAAGATACACTACAACACACAATAATGTATTGGCATTGATGTTTGACTCAGATATCAGTTAGCTCAAGCTAATTTTTACTACCATGCAAAACAATGCCAAAATCTCATTGGCTTACAATAGTGACTTAGCAGCAGCAGCAGAGTTTAAGTTCTGGATCACACTTCATACTGATGTTCGTAGAAGTAAGGCTGGGCTGAACACAATCTCAAGTATGCTTCATCTTTGAAGGAGGAGCTCATGTCTGGGACTTGGCCACTTTCATGGAGGATTAATGACTTTTATAATTTCAACTTGAAAACAATATATATCACTTCCACATGCATTTCACTTACCAAAGTAAGTCACAAGGTCTAACCTAATCTCAAAGAATCAGGATTGTAAAAATCATACCACAGAAAAGAGGGAAAAAAATTTTTTTGAAGAATACTATTGCTACCACACCTAATAATGAGTAGTGTTTATTGAGCAACTACAATATGCCAAGAATTACTCTATATGCTATTAGATACATTATATCTCACCTCCACAAAATCCAAGTAAGATCATTGTATTTGTTCCTTCTCTATAAATGAGGAAACTTGCACACAATAATGGCACCCTACTCCAGTACTCTTGCCTGGAAAATCCCATAGATGGAGAAGCCTGGTAGGCTGCAGTTCATGGGGTCTCTAACAGTCACACTTTCATGCATTGGAGAGGGAAATGGCAACCCACTCCAGTGTTCTTGCCTGGAGAATCCCAGCGACAGGGGAGCCTGGTGGGCTGCCGTTTATGGGGTTGCACAGAGTCAGACACGAATGAAGTGACTTAGCAGCACCAGCAGCACACAATAAAGTTTTATTTATTCAAGCACAAGTCTTGCATTAAGCTTAGTAATGTGCTTTGCATTACACCTCACTGTGGATGTACCTTGATGACCAGAAGAGTCAAGACCTTTACCTTCAGGAAACCTGACTTTAGCAGTGGAGATGAGTTAACAAATAATTGTTTGATTGCAATTGTGGCCAGTACTCAAAGCAGAGGTACAGGAGGATATAAGAATAAATGCAGAAATGAGTCAAGGAAAGTTTCTCTGAGAAAAGGGTCTTTGAGCTGATGAATACAAGGCTGTAGGATGAATGTATGAATGGACTTCTTGTACATAAGGCCTGAGGAGGAAAATGACACAGACCTGATGTCCAGCAGCTTTCACATGATTGATTGATGGAAACATATCAGAAATCACAGGCAGAGGATAAAAGTTCTTTCAAGAAACAGAAAGGAGAATCATGTGCCATGGAGGTCAGGAGTACAGGTTTTGAACCCACATTACCTGACTCCAAATCTTCATTTTCCCACTTACCACCTCTACAAGATTTAGGCAATTTATTTAACCACTTATTGTCTTACTTATCTCAATTACAAAATGGGGACAGAAGCAATACCTATTTTGAATTTTGTCGAATGAGCTTATTTTTGTAAGGTACTTAAAACTGTGCCAAGCATACAATCACTAAGTTGCTTCAGTGGAGTCCAACTCTTTGTGACCCTATGGACTGTGGCCCACCTGGCTTGCTGTCCATGGGATTCCTCCAGGCAAGAATACCGGAGTGGGTTGCCATTTCCTCAGTAAACCTTAAGTTTCCATCTTGTTCCTATTGAAGCACACAGAATGGGAAACACGGTGGCGTACTGGTTAAGCAATCAGGTGTCAAGGTGGCCAGATAGGACAATGAGCCCAAATAAGAACAACCATCATCATGATAGTGCAACTGAGATGCAAAAGAAGGGTGCTGGGCCCCCATTGTTCTCATGCCCCTCAAGGAATTGTAGTAGTTGAAGTTCACGTGGACACAATGTACATAGCAGGGGAATCATTTCATCCTGGAGCCCCAAACAAAGGCTCCCAAATCTTTCTGGACCATGGGGTAAGGGAAGGGAGACAAAAGAGAGGGACTTGTGTGCCAAGTCTCATGTGGAGACAGCAACAACCTGCTGGAAAAAGTCTTATCATTGGTCTGAGAAATCATACATTGAATTTGGCCTAGAACCAGACTTCTTAATGTTCATTCAGAGCTATAAATTTTTTCGACTTAAATTTTTCCAGCTGCTTATCATACCATGACTGTAGTAAGAATTGCAGCAGGTCAGCTGAAAGAGTCTGCTTATCAGCCTTATTTTTATTTGTGTGTTTCAATAGGCCTCTGGCTCATCTCAGTGATTTTCGAGACTGACTTTTGAGCATGTGGAAGTCGTTGTTAAGAGCCTTGCGCCTAGTTCAGTATCATGCACGATGAATTCCCCAGGTATACCAGCCCCCTAGCAGTCTGGGGCTTCAGATTCTCTAGAGGCAAATCCTGAAACTTGTTGCAATAAAGCAAAAAAGACCAGTTATGACTGAAGTAAAATTAAATGGAAGCTCAAGATGAGGCTGGAAGATAGTAAGGGACCAGATCAAAGTGTAAATGAATCAGCCAGTGTCATACGGTTAAATCAGTTCAGTTCAGTCGCTCAGTTGTCTCCGACTCTTTGTGACCCCGTGAATTGCAGCACACCAGGCCTCCCTGTCCATCACCAACTCCCGGAGTTCACTCAGACTCACGTCCATCGAGTCAGGGATGCCATCCAGGCATCTCATCCTCTGTCATCCCCTTCCCCTCCTGCCCCCAATCCCTCCCAGCATCAGAGTCTTTTCCAATGAGTCAACTCTTCGCACGAGGTGGCCAAAGAGTTTCAGCTTTAGCATCATTCCTTCCAAAGAAATCTCAGGGCTGATCTCCTTCAGAATGGATTGGTTGGATCTCCCTGTAGTCCAAGGGACTCTCAAGAGTCTTCTCCAACACCACAGTTCAAAAGCGTCAATTCTTCGGCACTCAGCCTTCTTCACAGTCCAACTCTCACATCCATACATGACCACAGGAAAAACCATANCTCATTAGAAACACTGAAGGCTTAGAATGCAACCCTCATATTTAAATATAAACTACTCGATTCTTCAAAATACTCAGCCCCTTTACCAATAAGTTGGTTATCATGATATTTCTGTAAAGTCTGAATGCACTGGTATTATACTTTCATTTTCTGTGTTGGGAATAATTACTTCCCAGTGTGAATGATATTCACTGGAGCACAATGAAACTGGCACCCCCTGGAGGTATGCAGCATAACAGCCCTGTTTGTTTCCCAAATGGTGGCTTCCTTTTAGATATGTCTTTTTTCCCTGTAAGCCTTTGTTTTGAAATGGACAGCATCTTTCTTTTTGCTTCGTATAAGTTCCTATAAGTGTTGATTTCAGCTAACACATGAAATATATCTGGCCTTCAAGTTCCAAATACATCAGAGATATCCCTGCTCTTTCCACACACACACACACAAAAATCAGAATTATGCAACTCTATCAATACATCAACTGAATATCAAGAGTTGACTGAAAATGAGTTATCCCTACATGAAAACCTAAACTACCTTTAAAATATCACAGGACTCATACATCTAATGTATGCAGCCCTGTAAGGGATTTATAGTCAGTTGCTGGTATCTATAAAAATTTGAACAGAAATTGGCAGGAATATCACCAGCATGCATCCTTTAGACATTGATGGTTTGGTATTAAGTATTACTTTGGATTTTTATAAATACATTATTTAACATCACATAAGAACCTATTTGTCATCTTTAATTATAGTTTACATTAGTGTTTATATTGATTGGTTTTTGATTGACTCTGAATGCTTTGTCCAGGGGAAAAAAAAAAGTAATTTCAATGACAAATTGCTATTAGATACTTTCTGTGCTGTTTAAAATATGCTTTTTTAAAATGCATGCTTTTATGGTAACTTGGAAATCATCATTTTTAAGTGTATCTAACCTCTAGTTATTAGGTTATGTGAGTAAAACAATATGTTTTATATGTAATTTCTAAAATAATTTAGAACCTATACTTGCCAGTTGGTGTTAATGTTTAGAAGGTCTGATTTTCCCAATAATGGAATTTTAAATTTACATTATTTTAAAATGTTTGAATTTGAATCTACCCAGTGAAAAAGAAACATGAACTAACAACATTTTTCCATATACAATTTGGAATTTCAGGGAGATGCTTATTATAAATCATGGGCCCCTTTCCAGGGCTAATGAAGCAGATGTTATACGTGTTATTGTGATGAATTAGTCTTTGGCTTTAAAGATTAATGATGATGATGGTGGTGGTGATGGTGCGACCAATTTTAAAAGTAAGGAAACAGAGTTTGGGGAAGTTAAGAAACATGTCCTAACTAACTTTGATACTGAGTAACAAAACTTAAACCTATGTATGTCCAACACCAAAGCTTATATGTTTGCCAACAGATTTTCAAGATAAACCAAACTTACATGAAATTTCTAAATGTATACAGATTTAAATGAAAGATTCACAGAGAACATGGGTAAGGCAAAGGAAATAATAAAAACATTGAAAGGCTGGGAAAACAGAAAAGGAAGTTTTTTCAAGACACTATAAAGAACTCTTATTGATCCCAACTGTAG
Source organism: Neotragus pygmaeus (assembly GCA_006410875.1). Classification (NCBI taxonomy): domain Eukaryota; kingdom Metazoa; phylum Chordata; class Mammalia; order Artiodactyla; family Bovidae; genus Neotragus; species Neotragus pygmaeus. Next base: position 473,389 of record SJYV01053910.1, read on the forward strand.
TTTCCTGTTGGGTTTCAAGGGTTAACTCAGGCAGCAAGGTCCATATTGGAAAATATCTAGAATGTCAGGTTGAGGAAAGGCCAATAAGCGATATAGTGGTTTCTGATTAAGGATGCTAGTCAGTCTACTTCTCTGGATACCCTCACTTAAGACCACTATCACCTATCAACTGGACCACAGCAGCATTCTCAGCAGGCTCACTGTCCTCAGTCTTGGCTTTCCCAGTGTACCTGTCATTCCGTATTCATAGTGCAGTCTTTCCAAAATGAAAACTTCATATCCTTACTCTGCCTAAAACTAATTTTGAACTTCCATGACTCTCAGAATAATGGAACACAGGGTGTTTACCATGCCTTCCCCAGCCTTTTAAAATCAGACCCCATCCACACCTCACCTCTTTGGTCTCCACCTCTAATGATGCCTTTACACCGATTCCATCTCCACCCAGGCTCCCACTCACCCATCCCACTCTGAAAGCAGACCTTCTTTCATTTCTTCTCAAAGTCATGATCTTTGTTGCCACTTGATCTTTACGCACCCTGTTCCCTCAGCATGGAACCCTTTTATATCATCTCTAAATATTTCACTGCTAACTCTTATCTAGTCCTCAGATCTCTGCTTATACACAATCCACCTCTACCCCAAATCCACCTGTCTAGGCACATTGCATATCATTCCTCTCATTTATTCTAACATTTATCTCAGTATGTCATAATGAGGTTTGTGATTTTCCAAAAATCCATTAGAGGTATTGTTCCCTTCGGTTGAGTTCAAGCTCTGTCTTGTTGACTAGGGAATTCCTAGTGCTGACTACACTGACTGCTAGTAATTGCTCAACAAACATTGTTTGTCAAATAAATGAAGAGATGGATGGATAAATGAACTATATGGAGGAATATGACAGGACAGATGAGAAAGCAGAGATGTGACAGACATAATAGGGCAATTTAGTCACCTCAGATACCAGAATCAAGCAATAATATATTAAAGACCACAGTGTAAGAAAGTATTTTTTAAGGAGAAAAAAAAAATGATCTGTATCTTCTTGTTTCTCTAACGGCATGTCCATAAAGTCTAGAAACACAAATAATACTTTATTTCCTGTAATTTGAAGATTTCTTTAATAATATTATATAATAATAGTGATACATCCCATTATTTCTAGATTTGGGGGGCACCCATAGACACAAGCATTTTGGAAATGATTTTCACAATCCTAATTGCTCCAATTTCTGCCTGATGTGGGAACAATTTTAGCTCTTAATCAAAGAAAGGGGAGAATCAGTTGGTAGGCAGATGTTGATCCAGAATGTCTTCTTTATTTGGAGCATGCTACCTGTGGGATAGCCTTTTCTATCTATGAGATTGTCCTACTTCTTTCTTTAGGGAGTTCTTGTGAGAGGTTGAGGGAAGCACACTATTCAAGAGAATGTCTTCAGTTTCACACAGATTTAGTTTCAAAGCCCAGCAGGGTTAGTATGACTTTAAAACATTTTAAGTGCCAGTTCTCACACACAGTCCTCGACACTCAAATATTTTTGCAACACCCATGTACTGGGAAGTGACCCTGACATGACCACTATAAAAAGGACCATAAACAAGATGATTTTCTCCAAAGTTTCCTTCTGATTTTCAAAAGTCATCTTTAAAATTAAACTGTAAGTTATTCTAGAGTGAATGGACAATATCAGCTTCCCTGGTGGCTCAGGAGTAAAGAATCCACTAATCAATGCAGGAGACTTGAGTTTGATCCCTCGATCAGGAAGATCCCCTGGAGAATGAAATGGCAACCAACTCCAGTATTCTTGCCTTGGAAATCCCACAGACAGAGGAGCCTGGTGGGCTACTGTCCTTGGGGTTGCAAAAGAGTCGGACATGACTTAGCAACTAAACCATAACAATAAAGGGGTAATATGGAAGAAAACAAATTGAATAAAAGGCTTGCCTTCTTAGAAATCAGAGCAGTTGTTGACTACAAAACTAGAGGCAAACAGGAAATAAAGATCTAGAAATTTCCAATAGGGAAAGAGAAAATCTTATACATGAAAAAAAGCATTCTAATATGAATGCTACAAACTCAATATAACCACGTAAGACTATACAGAAATCACTGCTAACTATAGTTATCCTAGTGAGGAGAACAATTTTCACATTAGCTTCACATAGCATTTACATTTGTTACTTTGACAATGAGTGAAAGTGAAGTTGCTCAGTCATGTCCAACTCTTTGCGACCCCAGGGACTGTAGCCTACAAGGTTCCACTGTCCATGGGATTTTCCAGGCAAGAACACTGGAGTGGGTTGCCATTATCTCGATTACCATTATTTAAAACAAATGAAAAATGCTATGGTGAATTGTTTTGTAAAAATAGGGACCTCACTCTATTCTTAGCCCTTTTGCTCTAGGCCTAGAAATCTTTCCAGAGTTTTGTATTTCTGCACTTTTGTGGCAGGATAATCCCTTTGAGGCATTATGCTATATATTAGTTTCTTTAAAAAATAACATTTCTCTATCAAATATTAAATTCCTCAGCTTTTTGTTAATTTTTAGAACATTTCAGAATTGGGGGTTATACTGCCCCTTTTCAAAGGAAAATCACTCTTTGCACATTTTGCAGTTAGGGCAGGAAACACACTCCTCTTCAAATTGTCTTTTTTATTTTTTATTGTTGTGTTACAGCACAACCTTCTGTGTATAGCATACAAATGATAGGTAGTGAAGATATTGCAGAAATGCATGCATAATAAATATGGTTTCATTTCAGTAGTTGGTGAACATCTCATAAAGCAAGAGTAGAAAATGGGACAATTTGAATATTTGGGGAGGGCTCAATATATATTCATTGTGCATGCATATACATATTTACATACAATTTTCAGCACTCTATTTATAAGCAAATAGCCAAAGAGGCAATTATTTGTATGTGGGCCAATATGACACAGTCAATGGTTTGGAAAATATAGGCTAGTTAACTGACTCATTATTGTAAGTAGAAAACGCAAGTAAGGTATATCAGTTCATTTGAAACATAAGCTACTGAAGACAGAGTAATTTTCTGAGAATCAAATTCAAGAGCTATGTTTAGATATAAGTCTCTCATTTTTGTAATATTTAAGAGAACAGGGAACTATGAAACACTTTGAAAAAGATGTTTTAGAGTAAAACATGGCCCAGTACCTTTCTATAAAAGAAACCAGCAAATCCAACACATTCCTTGTGATTTCACATTTTAATTCCTAGGAATAGGATGTTAGTTGGGCTACAGTTTCTAATGCAGCTAGTCACCTGAATCACAAATGATCATACCTGTGGAAAGTGGTAAAATCAACCTAATGAGCCCTTATGTGAGTATCAGAGTCCCTGTTGAAGTCACATATTTGAAATTACTCAAACAACATATCAAGAGGAGACAGACATACAACAGGACGGGCTCTTTTGGTGAGTTAAGGTGTCATATGCGTGTGACGGATACAGCCAGTGCTCCATCAAGGCTCATCCTGCTAAAAACAGTGAATGAAAATGACCGATCTACAATTTGCATCCTCTTTTCAGTCCATCAACAGAACATTATTAAAACCAGTCAGCCAAAACCCATTAGAACAGCACTCACGTATGAAACAATGCCCAGGTCCTCTTGTTCTCCATTTTTATGCACTGCTACAGGACTATAAATATTCATCGTAATGTAACTGAAAATTATTGAAGTGAGAAAAAAGAGAAACAGGGAAGCCATTTGCTTCAATTCATAAACAGCATCTGTTGGGAAGTTATTCATAGATTGCTTCAGGGCCTGCCGAGCAGCAAGCCCACGGAAAAGGATGCCATTGCAAGCAAATTGGCACAAACTGCATGGAGATGCTATTAGACATGATTCACTGACAGCCAGGGAGAATGATCAGGCACTGGGTTGTTTTATGTGTTCTTTTATCACTGGGATACAGAACTACCCTCCAGCCAAAGTCTCACACAGTTCAAATTAGAAGAGCAACCTTCTAAATGTATTAAGGCCTAACTAGTGGCTAGAGAAAGTTAGAAGCAGCAGCTAAACTCCAGGTGATAGAACTTGTTCATCTGCCCACACCTTAGGCACCCTTCAAATCCTGCCTGTACAACCTGGCAGATTTGAATGGCCCTGGTAATGCTGTGTCCATCAAAAATTAAACAGTAAAGAAAAAATGTTTCTCTAATGTTGACACTGATTTTGTGGTATGTTACCCTGAACAGAATGAAATTGAATGCTTACTACTTACCAAATCAATGTTAAGAAAAAAAAAATTAGCAAGCAATGTTTTCCATTCTGGGATTAGTAGCACAATGAGTCGTATTTCATTAAAAAATGGATTTATGGCTTACTAGTCAAAGCCCCAGATTCAGCTCAAAGAAAATAAACACAGCAAGAGCTTTCAAATGTGAAGTGATCATGAATAAAATAGATGGGTTGATTTAGTAACTGTTTATACTTGTATATTGATTTATGTGTTTGTGGTAAAAAGCCATCTTCAAGACAGAGAAAGAAAATATTTATCTCAGATTTGGGGTGTTTTCTGGGCAACAATGAATGTCATCCATTTCAGGCTGAACTCTCTGATCAATCTTAGTATCAGTAAAAGAAAGAGAGCTGAGGCATTGGTGGTTCAGTGGTAGAATTCTCATGGGAAGTAGATGGGGAAACAGTGGAAACAGTGTCAGACTTTATATTTTGGGGCTCCAAAATCACTGCAGATGGTGATTGCAGCCATGAAATTAGAAGACGCTTACTCCTTGGAAGAAAAGTTATGACCAACCTAGACAGTATATTCAAAAGCAGAGACATTANAGTTATGGGGGTTTAGGGAGAGAGACAAAGAAGAAGCAATCTTTGGCCTATGGCTCTGAATTCAGAAAAGATGATGGCAGGTCTGCGGTGTTGGAAACATTTCATATTGTGACTTGGTTGGTAGTTACATGGGTATATGTATATGCAAATATCATTGAGTTGTACACTTCAGATTTGGTGCTTTACTCTAAGTCAATACAAAAAGAACTGTGGACCAGAATTATGGAAGGCTCATGATTGCCATTGTAAGGACTTAGGGCTTAATCTGAAAGGCATAAGGAAGCCATTCTATTCAGTTTCTTATGATGGGAAAAGACTGAAAAATATAGCAGAAGTATTCAGGACAGATCAGAATATGATGATCCTAAAGTCAGGGAAGCAGGTTATGAGGCTTACTGAATGATTCTTGGTATAAGTTGATGAAGGCCTAACCCAGAAAAGTGGCAGCACAAATGGAAGGGAAGAACATAACAGGCATCGCTAGAAAGGAAATGACGGGAATCATCAACCGATTATATATGTAAAAAGGATGAAGGAGAGAGAGAGAAGACTTCCAGGCTTTTAACATGGGAACTGAAGAATCGTGATCAAGAAGGTGAGGTGTGGGCCTTCATGCAGCTCTCTGATTTTATGCTTGTTGGTCTGCTGGTTAGTATAGTGATGATGAACTCATGCTATGTGTACAATGGGAGAAGCTCTGAGAGCCTGGAGTGATAACCATTTCTTTGTGCCATGCTGGGTGGTTCGTTACTAACACAGCTATTGAAGTTTCTGAGAACACAGATCTGTGAGCACACAGGTATGCATGAATACCTAGAGAGAGAAATATATACATATAAATGTGGATACTCATAAAGAAAAAGGAGGTGTTTTTTATTAAACATATACATGACAATATATTGACAATAAAATGTCAACAGAGGTGATCTCCAGGTGGTATGGTTTCTTTTTATACTTTTTATTTTCTAAATTTTCTATAATGACCATGCATTGCTTTTATAATCAAAATAATTAATATGATCAATAAAAGAGGAGGTAGGTAACCTAGAGTGTATGACTGAGTGTGTTGCAGGGTAAGTAAGCGGGTGGAGGGAGGAGTTGGCAAAATAGACATGGAGGGTAAGGGGAGAAGGAGAGTGGTTAGTTCAGGGACCATGGNGCATTGCTTTTATAATCAAAATAATTAATATGATCAATAAAAGAGGAGGTAGGTAACCTAGAGTGTATGACTGAGTGTGTTGCAGGGTAAGTAAGCGGGTGGAGGGAGGAGTTGGCAAAATAGACATGGAGGGTAAGGGGAGAAGGAGAGTGGTTAGTTCAGGGACCATGGGATGTTCATAGGTCTTATTTTTAGAATCACTGCAGCAGATCTCCTTCATGCTGTTATCATTTTTAATTAAGCACTGGATGTGTTTATCTTGTTTTTCTTTTCCTAATTCTTTAAGGTTATGAAACTGAGAAAGTTGGCACAGCAGGTTGCTAATTGCCGCCAGTGTCTTGAACGATCAACAGTCCTCATCAACCAAGCTGAGCATATCCTGAAAGAAAATGACCAGGCACGGTTTCTCCAGTCTGCAAAAAATATCGCTGAGAGGTGAGTTCCTTATGGTCTTTCAACATGCCTCCTCTTAGGAAAAGGGACCAGCTTAAAGTCACTTAATTCAGTTCAGGCATGTTTGTAGCCACTGCCGCCTGAAGATTTTGCCAGCTGGCTACTTACTAAGCCTCAGTGTGGTAGGTAGCCCTGTGGATTTCTGGCGCCCCTTTCTCTGTCTCTGCTACCTCCCAGTTCTTCTTCTTTTTTTTTTAATGTTGAAGAATTCCAGTTTTATTCTGTTTTTTTCCAAAGTGATTTTTAAAAAACTTTTTATTTTGTATTGGAGTATAGCCAGTTAACAGTGTTGTGATAGTTTCAGGTGAACATCAAAGTGACTCAGCCATACATATACATGTATCCATTCTCCCCCAAGCTGCCCCCCTCCATTCAGACTACCGCATAACATTGAGCAGAGTTCCCTGTGCTATACAGTAGGTTCCCAGTCCCTCTAATACACAGCCAACCATGCACCCTAGTGATGCCATAGCTCTATGCTACCTACTCAGGCCTGTAGCTTTCTATGTTGGTTTTGGTTTAGGGGCAGAGAAACTTTTGGCCACATAGATGCATGCCCTACCTAAGTCTAGACCACAGCACTAGACTCCCTGGGTTTGAATCTTGCCTCTGACTCTACACTAGTTGGTTGGTTATGGGGGAGTCACACAACCTCTCTGAGTCTCATTCACATTCTCTTATTTGTAAATGATAATAGTGCCTATCTCATAAAGTTTTTGTGAGGGTAAAATGAGTTAATATTTTTAAAGGTTTAGAATAATGCCCGGCATGTGGACTTTCCTGGTGGTCCAGTGGTTAAGAATCTACCTGCCAATGGAGGGGTCATGGATTCAATCCCTGTTCCAGGAAGATTCTACATGCCTCAGGGCAACTGCTGATGACTGAGCACCCTAGAGCCCATGCCCCACAACAAGAGCAGCATTAGTCTCTCAGTCGTGTCCCACTGTTTGCGACCCCATGGACTGTAACTCTCAAGGCTCCTCCGTCCATGGGATTTTCCAGGTAAGAATACTGGAGTGGGTTGCCATTTCCTTCTCTAGGGGATCTTCCTGAACCAGGGATCAAACCAAGGTCTCCCGCATTGCAGGCAGACTGTTTATCGTCTGAGCCACTAGGGGGCTTCCACAAGAGAAGCCACCGCGATCAGAGAGTAGCCCCTGCTCACCACAACTAGAGAAAGCCTGCGTGTGGCCGCAAAGACTCAGTGCAGCCAAAAATAATTAATTTAAAAATAATTCCCAGTACAAAATAAATCCTCAGCATTCTTATTATTGGAGAGCAGAAATTGCGGCTGAGAGGAGCTTGCCACTTCTTGCAGTGTTACTATTAGCAATATTTGACTATTTAATTGGGGATTCCCAGGTGGCTCAGTGGTAAAGAATCAGCTTGACAATGTGAGAGATGAAGGAGATGTGGGTTTGATTCCTGAGTTGGGAAGATTCCCTGGAGGAGAAAATGGTAACCCACTCCAGTATTCTTGCCTGAAAAATCCCATGGACAGAGGAGCTTGGCAGGCTCCTCCATAGGGCTGCAAGGAGTCAGACACAACTGAGTGAGCACACATGCATATTATCTTAATATATATAACTTTTAAGTGTTTAAGAAGAGTAAATTAGAGGTGAAGAAATGAAAATTCTTTCAGGAGGTTTCCTGTAAAGGGAAAGAGAAAAATATGATGATAACTAGAATGAGTATGAGATAAAGGAAGGTTGTAAATTTTTTTTTTTTTAGATAGGAGAGACATGAATGAGTTTAAAAGTGGATGTGAGGTCAGCTAGAGATGGGCAAAACTGAAGGTATGGAAAAAAGAAGGTATGTAGCCAAATAATGGATGTGGATGTTGGTATGCCCAGCAGTTTGGTATGAGAAATTAAAGAATTTATCATTTCATATCTACTCCTCTTTCTCTAAAATAGGAGGCAAAGTCATTTGCTGAGCATGAGCAGGAAGTTAGCAGGGTTCTCTAGCTTTCTGAACATATGGAATATAGTTACAATAATTGCTTTAATGTCTAATTCTAATATCTGGGTGAGTTTCAACTGCTTACTGTTTTCTCCTCATTATGGGTTTTCTTTTCTTGCCTCTTTGTATGTCTGTGCTCAGTCTCTTGTGTCCAACTCTTTGCGACCCCATGGACTGTAGCCCACCAGGATCCTCTGTCCACTGTATGTCTGGTTATTTTCTATTGGATGCAAAACATTGTGAATTTTATCTTATTGGATGCTGTATATTTTTGTATTCCTATAAATATTCCTAAGTCTTGTTCTCGGACACAGTTAAGTTACTTGAAAATAGCTTGTTCCTTTCAGGTCTTGCTTTGAAAATGTGTTAGGTGTGATCAAAGCAGTATTTAGTCAGGGGAAGTTTTTCACCACTACTTAGGCAAGACCCTTCTGAGTACTTTAAAAAGTGCCCCATGAATCATGAGATTTTCTGGTCTGGCCAGTNTGAAAATAGCTTGTTCCTTTCAGGTCTTGCTTTGAAAATGTGTTAGGTGTGATCAAAGCAGTATTTAGTCAGGGGAAGTTTTTCACCACTACTTAGGCAAGACCCTTCTGAGTACTTTAAAAAGTGCCCCATGAATCATGAGATTTTCTGGTCTGGCCAGTGGGAACATACACTATTCCTGGGCCTGTGTAAGCATTAGTATTTGTCCCCTCTAATTTTTTTGGATGGCTCTTTCTCTGGCTTTGGGCACTTTCCCCCACATGCATGTGTTGATCAGTATTTTGTTGAATACTAGGGGCAAAAGCCCTTTCCAGTTCTCAGAATTATCTCTGTGCATTGTCCTCTCTAGTCATATGCCCTGAGAACTTCAACCAGCTTAGTATCCTTGATTTCTCAGGTCTGTGTTTTTAATTAAGGACTCCATCAGATACCTCCTGATTGCCCCTTCATGTACCATTTTATTACCTTAATTTTTCTGGAACAAATTTTCCCTTAGCCTCCTAAGAAAGAGTACAAGGGAAATACATTTTTGAGAATTTATTCTTTAAAGAATATTTTAAATTTATTTTCTAAATTGAAAGATCAGAAAAACATTTCCTTATAATTTTGAAAGCCATGGCTCTATTGTCTCCTAGCTTCCATGTTGTATTGAGGAGTCCACTAGTTTTTTGATTTCTGATCTTTTGAATGTGACATATATTTTAATATCTGAAGCTTTGAAGGTCTTATCTTTAAGCCACTTTTCCTGAAACTTCAACAATATATGTCTTGGTGTGAGTCTTTTATTATTCATTTTTGTTGGGCATTAAGTGAGTCTTTGGAGAAGGCAATGGCACCCCACTCCAGTACTCTTGCCTGGAAAATCCCATGGAGGGAGGAGCCTGGTNAACCTCTCAACCATAAACAGCACAGAGAGTTTGGAGTATTTTGAAAGTCTTAGTTAGCATTGGGTTTTTTTTAAGATAAAAATCATGTTGGTGAAGGGTTTTTCATTTATTGGGCCAAATTTTGCTGCTAAATATCCATATTCCCTGCCCTTATACATGTTAATGAATATATAGCTAGCATATAGGAGAAATAAGTATTAACATTTTTCTTAATTGTAACCCACTACACCCTCACCCTATAGGAATGCAACTTTATCTGGTACCTTTGGAGGGTGGCACCTGGTTTAAGAAAAATCACCCCTGGAAAATAAGTTTTCTGGTTGACTGACCATTATCAGAAAGAAAGGATCATAAAATGTTAGCGGGCCCCCTGGCCAGAAGATGAAATAAAACCCCTAAGACTTTTTGTATACATTTATATGAAGCACCTGATTTTGATAAAGGTAGGACTGCTGATCCCCACTTGACTTTAAAATTTCCATTTGTCTCTATATGTAACAAAAGGTATATAAGCAAACCTGAAAATAAAGAAAATGGACCAGTTCCTGGAAAGACTGGTTTCCCCCGTATGGTCTTTTCTCATTCTCTTCTCTTCTGGCTGAATTCCCATCTGGAGCATGGATGCTCACCAAGCCTGCTAACTTTGCCCTGGCTTCTAAGACCCATGCAAGAGGGAGCCCAAGGTGGGGCACCCTCCACTATTCAAGCAGGTGCCGGTGACCTACGTACGTGGTACAAACCTCTTGTCTCGAGGTCTTATTGGTATTCCACGTAAACCAAGTTAACCAAGTTATTCAGCTTCTTTTTCTCCACTAGTATTTTCCTACTACACTATTTCCTTCTCATCTCCCTCCATATCTTTAATTAAGCAATTAATTCCTAGGATGCTGACTCGGTCCCCGCTTTGAATTACCCTGGATCCACCGGGGATGGACCCCAGCATATATGGACTATATCCCACCCAGCTCCTCCATCCATGGAATTTTCCAGGCAAGAATACTGGAGTGGGTTGCCATTTCCTACTCCAAGGGATCATCCCAACCCAGGAATTGAATCTGCATCTCCTACATTGGCAGGTGGATTTTTATCACTGTGCTAGCTGGGAAGACCTGGGAACCATCATACAGGTCAAATAATGACAATTCTCTGGGAATGTCACTTTGAAGAAGCTCCAGTCACATTCTATCTTCCCATTCTTTCACAATAACTGTGATCTGTTGGTTTTCAGTGCTACTGTGGAGCCATTAGGAGGGAGCTGGAAACCAAGCAAGTTAAAGTGCAGCAAAGCTCTCTCCTCTGATGAAAATTCTCCAGTTTTTCTTGAATGAACACTTTCCAGGTTACTACAAGTCTTTACTCATTTCCAAAGTTCTGAAAAAGTTTATTCAGACAATGCATCCAGTTTTGTCATTACTCTTATGAAGGAGGAAATTTTTGGAAGTCCTTACTCCATCATTTTCAATGATGTCACCTCTATGCTTCTTTGTTCATCTACAAATGCATGGTTGACTTATAGCCTGCACTATGCTGGTTTTCCCATCTTTCTTCCTTTTTAAGTCTCTCCCTTATTTTACTTCTGGAAAAAATGAAGTGTCAAGATTGGAAAAGATGCCAGTATCAGATTTGGTAATTGTTTAAAAGATGAGGAGCATTGAAGACTAAGCCATTTGTTTATTCATTTCACCCCATCCTAAATAGTGATCATCCTTCTAACTACATTGTTATTTACACTAAAATAAAACTGCCTACTAAAGCATATATGTTAATTGATGGTCATGTCCTGATCTTCAGAAGCAAATGTATAATGAGACCATTGCAAATGCTCAAACTGATAAATACAAGTTGGTGGCTTCCTTTTCAATCACATCAAGACACATGCTTCCTCTGCATGGCTTTACCCCACCAGTAGTCCACTTTTCAACTTTCGTCATCTTCACCTTCACTTGGTAGCCATTTTCCCAAAGAATCTAAGTTGCTATTAGTTTCAATTTTAATCAATAGGATTAAATAGGATTAAAATAGGAAGCAACAATAATATCAAAGTCTCATTGAGATTTTGATGCTGAGCAGTTAGCTGAGTTCATCACTAGCCAAGTGACACATTCTTTCACCTTATCTAAGAAAGCTGAAAATGATTACCTGTAATTAAACATTGAGGTCACCAAGGCTTATCTTAAAATCTGAATTTTTGAAAAACAGAGACCAATACTTCTATACAAACTTCAGAGCTTTTTATAAAAATAAAAATGCTTTCTAGCATATGAAATAGCCAATGATTCATAAGAACAAAAGTAGTATTCACCAGATGTTACAAATGTCCTTTCCCATCAAACTTGACCTTTTCCTCAATGCTTCCCTAAATTCCAAATTCTTTTCTGCCTGAGGGAAGGAAAAGCATTTCCTCCTGCCAGCAACAGCCAAGATGCTGCAGAACCAACAGCTGGCCAGAAGTGATTCTCCCTTTCTGTGTAGCAAGCCAAGCCATAGAAGTGGATCATTATGTTTCTAGGTGAAAATCCCAGATTGGTAGTTCTTTGGTCTTTTTTTAACTTCTTTTGTTTGATGAACATTTAGTATGCCATTTCTTTACACTCAAAAATCTCTAGCATTTATGTAACCTAACCAGAAATATCTCTGACCAAATAGGATAATGAAAACTATATCAGTTGAGGCAAAACCTGTACCATAATATCTTACTACAATTAACCCACAAAAATATACACAAAATAAGGACAATTATAGTCTTGAGGTCTCACTGGCAGCTGGGAAATGGAAAATTGTGTTTTAGTATAACAAGTACTCACCAAGTGGAAACTTGATGTTACAAATTTGTCCATAGTTTCTGGTTGCATGAGGAATTCATTTACCCCTTATTACCTAAATGTTTATGATTTAGAAACTGTTAGTATTTGGTTTTTTTATCTTTGGACTAAATTGTGAGCAAAATTTATTCATTGGCTTTTAAACTGTTGTTTTAAAAGAAGGGCCTGATTCCCTATCACAATCATAGAAGAGCCCAAGTATTTCCTAACTGTTCAGTGAGGCTATTTTAACGTGCCAAAGACAAGGTCACCAGTATAACTAGTGACTGCCCCACTGGACGTATTTGTCTGCCTTCGAGTCTGGTCTGAAATATCTGGATGGGACAGAAACTCATAGCCACTTTACTCATGGCTGCAGACAGGTTCTGAATGATATGGATCTGGGGAGGAAACAGACACCATTGTCTTGGCCACTTATTTTAATTCGAAAGGGAGATAAGGAAGTAATAACCTTTCTCCTAAAGTGAATTCCAAGGAAGGAACTAAATAAATTTTGCCTCTACTCTATCCACACCACTATTAATCTATACAAATACTGGTCAGTTAAATTAGATTGCATTTATAAAGTGCTTGGCACCTGAGCCCGATACATAATAAGGTTTCCAGTAAATCTTAATGGCAATTAATAATAAATCATATTCAAAACTACCTATATTTTGCATGCATTTAAAATTCTAACAGAGAAAATGACCTCAGTGCAAAGACACCAACACAAAGTACTCTTTTTAAATACATCAGACTTTATGCAATATTTCACATGTCTGAGGAATTGGGTGTTCTGCTTTTGCACATGTATGAACATTAAGTGAGTGTCTGTTTGGGGAGTATAAAAAGAATACTATCAACTAAGAAAATGAGGTGTTGAAGGCATATGATCATTTAATGAAACTGAAATGGGAAGTCCCTTCTACTTATCTCCTATGTGGATATGGTACAGCCAATGAACCAACCAATAGCATTTGTATCTTTATGGATTAAACAATGACATACATACTACTTTGTCTCAATATTCTCTGTGTAAGAACACTAATTTCATTTCTGCTTTGATATTCATTTCAGGAAAATCATTGCCTTTATAAATTAATATATCTGCTTTCTATTTTAGAAATCACACTTGAGTCAATTGTTATCATTCTTTTGTTACTTCAGCAGTTTTAGAATTATACCTAACTTTATCATTCAGGTGGGTAAAATCTGTTCAACTGATATATGGAGTGCTAAAAACATCAACTCCTTCTGTCTTCTCCAGATGGTTTGGAGATACCTTACCCTACTTGAAACTGCATTAGTATATAAAGATATAAAAATAGAAGAAGAAGAAAAGCATTTACAGGATAGCATTCATAAGAGAGCAATGTGGCATAACTGTGGCTAAGTGCTATAGTGAAGTCGCTCACTTGTGTCAGACTCTTTGCGACCCTATGGACTGTAGCCTATCAGGCTCCTCCGTCCATGGGATTTTCCAGGCAAAAGTGCTGGAGTGGATTGCCATTTCCTTCTCCAAGGGATCTGCCCTACCCAGAACTCGAACCCAGGTCTCCTGCATTGCAGGCAGATGCTTTACCGTCTGAGCCACCAGGGAAGCTATACATGTTCAGATATCTGGGGGTTCAAATCCTACTTCCATCAGTTACTTGCCTCTTTGGTTTCTCAACACCCATGATTCTTTTTTGGTCTTTGCTCCTTAGTTTGCCTGATCAGAAAGTCATCCCTTTTCTCTCAAACCAAGTGATCTAGTCAAAATCCTCAAGTTCCACCTTCTTGGCAGGTCTTTTATCTGTAGACAGCTTGTATCAATTACTAGATTTCTGTCCCTCCCAGTGAATTGCTCAGAACACGTGACCACAGATGGCTTCACCAAAGCAGTGTTTTGGCACCTGCCACTTAGGCTGGGATAACTGAGGAAGAGAAAATCTCTTCTCGGTAAGCACAGGACATTCTGGTTGCCATCTTGTTACCCCAAAGGAAGATGTTGTCTGAAATCAGTGTCAGTACTGAGGAAAAAAGTTTCAAGGTGGAGATACATATACTTTTGAGTACTTGGGTTCAATCGTGCCTGAAGCCTTATACTGAAAGACTTTTGTGTTATATTGAGTAATAAATTACTTTTCATGGTCATGCTTACCTGAGTTACATTTCCCTCACTTACTGTTAAAGGTCTACTGACTAACAGTATTGCTTATAGCTTTCTCAGTGCTGGAAATTAAATAGTAATCCCACTCCACTGAATCAACATTCTTGTGAGAGGTATCAATGAATCAATGAGTCATAACAACTGCTAACAGAGGATAAATACAGGGAGATATGGGAGCTCTCAGCAAGAGCAATGACCCAATTTAGTGGAATCAGGCAGAGAAAGACTTTTCAGAGGGGACACCATCATATGGATTTCCCATCATCTGTTCTTCAGGGGTTAATTTAAAGATGTTAAATTTTCATCCTCAAACTGAGTGTATAGTGAGTAATAATACTGATACCTAGCCATAGGTATTATCATTATAACTCTAAAACTATTACTTTTCCTTAAAATTCCCACCCAGTAAGACGTTATCCCCTCATTCTCTTTTAATAGCTAAATTTGCATTATTCATGATTATTGCCTCTAAAACATAGATTATCACAGCTGTTCAGCCATCACATATATAGTTTCCAACCCCACCACCCACTCCCA
The DNA here is from genome assembly GCA_006410875.1 of Neotragus pygmaeus. Taxonomy (NCBI): domain Eukaryota; kingdom Metazoa; phylum Chordata; class Mammalia; order Artiodactyla; family Bovidae; genus Neotragus; species Neotragus pygmaeus. The sequence goes on from SJYV01053910.1 coordinate 488,646, forward strand.
ATCAGAATTTTGGCCATAGCCCCAGTTGGTACTGAGAGAGAACACATAAACGTTAAATACTATAACAGTCTGTGGTATAAGGGGGGTGGAAATCAGCAGCTGACTGGTGCTGTAATATTATAACCAAGAAAACAAAAATATCTTATGCAAGTGCCCATTTTAAAAAAGTGATACATTCTGACACAGCGATTCTTTGATAGGTTTAGTAAATCCATCCAAAATGTGATGGAATGGACTCAGTAAAACCTTCCTTTATGAATTCTTCACTTTAAAAAATTAGAGTTTGATCAAGATTTGAGCAGTAGATTAAATGTCAGTAAGCAATGAAGGACAGTATAAATTTCCAAGCCTATATATAATTTTTAATTATATACCAGAAATTATAAGAACTTCAAATGTTAAACTTAGCAAAACACTTAGTTAAAATTTTCAAACAAGTAAATACTTCAAACAATAATATTAGATTGTTCAATATCTGCTCTTCCAGATTTTTCCCAACTTATTTGCTCTTTGTGGTTAACTACAAAAGATTTTGTGAGGAATTCCTCCCCAAGAGATTCAAGCTGTGCTTCAAAACATCCTCATAAAGAGTGAAGGAAAAAATAAAACTTAAAAAAAAAAACCCTGAAATATAGAATTATGATGAAATTCTCCTTGACTAAGATGCTTCAAACTTGGAGGAATATTTGAGACATGAATCCACAAGGGTAGCCAGAAGACATGTGATAGCCAGCCTCTGGGACAGTCCCCAGTGTTTCTTGCCTCCTAGTGTTAATGCCATTGTGTAGTCTCTTCCCACAATAGGACTGGCCTGTGAAACCAATAGAATATCACAANTAAAGACTAGAAGTCCTGGCTCAGCTCAGGAGGGCAGAGAAGATAGAAGATGACCTCTGCAGATGTCCAAGCCCCTCAACGTGACCGCAGTAAGACCAATCACCCTCTACTCCAACTGGAATCTTCCCTATAGGCATCCAGGGAATGAGTTTCATAGCCCATCCCCCTGGCAGTCTATAAATGGTGAGTTTCAGAGGCAGCCAATGTCCTTCTAGGGACCTGGGCAGTAGCCTTTGTCAGGGATCTGGTACAATGGGGACCGAGTGACAGCCAGCAGCTAAGCACTAGTGGATGGCCTTCTGACCAAATGGGGCAGGTTGAAGAGATGGGAGGAGGAGATGGTGGAGTGGGGACACCTTCTGAAAACATTACTGTCCACTGGGGGTGGGGCCCCTCAGGGCATCTGATAAGTGGTTAAGTCAGCTGGAGCACCTGCCCTGCCATCTGGCACTTGCATCCTCCAGACAGGGTCACCCAGGCCTCCTTGCTCACTTTCTTGAGGCCAGTGGGCTGCAGGGATCCTGAACAACTGCCGGGGAGAATGAAACCCCCCAAAGCCCCCAGAGCTATAAGGCAGAGTTCTGGGTTCTCAGGTAACACTTCAGGAACACTGCTCTAATTTCATTAAGAGATGGATTTTTAGCAATGATGCGCCCTCCCTGAGGCTCCTGGGAGTTTAAACACAGGTTAATTCTAGCCTCAGTGAGATAACAGGGCAGCGTGTTTGGATAACAGGGGCTGGAACAGGGAGAGTTTAAACAAGACTGCCCTCTCCCCATTATCAGACAAAATGGGAACTGCAGCCCAGAGACAATCAATCATCTCAGATGCTGGGCTTGAGGATCTTATCTACTGACCGATAGCCTCATTCCCACCTCTCCTGGGCTCTGGAAACCATAGCATTTGGGGGAGAAAACAGCGCCTGTGTTAGCAAACCTTGTTAGGCTCTGTCTGGTAGCATATGACCCATTGATGTACATGCTTAGCTGTTCCGATAGAGTTCCGATTTGTGTTAAGAAAAACACAAGTGCGCTGCTGGAAATATCCTGTATCTTGCCTTGTTATCTCGTCACTCAGTCATGTCGTTTGCGACCCCATGGACTGTAGCCCGCTACCCTCCTCTGTCCGTGGGATTTCCCAGGCAAGAGTACTGGACTGAGTTGTTGTTTCCTTCTCTAGGGGATCTTCCCGTCCTAGGGATTGAACCTACGTCCCCTGCTGGGCAGTCAGATTATTATTCACTGAGGCACCAGGAAAGTCCCTGGATGATTTGATGTTTTACAAATGCATAGTCTGTATCCTGCCTTGGTGATGATTATACAGACGTATGCATTTGTAAAACATCATCCAGCTGTATGCCTAAATGTCCTTTATACACGTACTGTCTCTGTGTTATCCTTCTACTTTAGAATGTAAAAGGAAAAAAAAACTATTTAAAAAAAGGAACGCACAACTGAATGTTGCTAAGCTCTTAGGTTTAACACATACCCCCATCCCACAACCAAGGAGCCCAGGCTCTGTGTGCACAACCGGAGCCTTAATGCTTGGATCTCTGCCTGCTGATGNAACTTTCCTTTCAAGGAGTAAGCGTCTTTTAATTTCATTGCTGCAATCACCATCTGCAGTGATTTTTGGAGCCCCCCAAAATAAAGTCTGACACTGTTTCCACTGTTTCCCCATCTATTTCCCATGAAGTGATGGGAGCAGATGCCATGATCTTCGTTTTCTGAATGTTTAGCTTTAAGCCTAATTTTCCACTCTCCTCTATAATATGCCAGGTATTATTGGGCTGGCCAAAAATTTTGCTCAAGTTTTCTGTAAGATGTTACAGGAAAGCCTAAATGAACTTTTTGGCCAGCCCGATATCTCAGGTTTTGGATCAGTAATATTGACCTGCATTATCCTCATGAGTCTAGTAAGGGACATCAATAAATAAAATGAAAACTTAAGAGTAAATGATGTCAAAACAGCAAATTAGTGGTGAACCTAAAATAGTTTTCAGCCTTTCTGTCTTGATGTGTAATAACACAGCTCTGAGTAAATGATCACTTGACCAAAACCCCTGAGAGGATGTGGCATCAGCAACAAAAGCCATCTTCAGTGCCTGCTACACAGGGCAAACTAAAGAAAGAATTTCATATTTCCCAGTCAAGACCATGATGCAACTTTACAAGGATCTCCACTGATCTGCCTTTTTCAAACATGTCTACTATTCAACCTTGTACTCAAGGTCTTCATGAATGTAATGTGATAAGATAAGGTGGACAGGACAGGATATGATGGGAAAGCAGCAACTCAGCTTCCATTTCAGGCAGTCTAGTTTCAGAGTCAAATATTCTAACCATTCTGCTATCCTGCATCAAAGAAACCCTTAATAAAGAGAAAGTACAATTCACAAAAGAAAGAACAAAATTCACCTGAATGAAAAGTATCAACTTAAAGATAATGTAAAATAATATGAACAAGTAACAGAATACAAATAGTTATTTGTAATGCATACACAGTTAAGAAACTGTTCAGAACAGATTAAAATGTCCACTAATGGGAGTTCCCTGGTGGTTCGGTCATTAGGATTTGGTGCTTTCACTGCTGTGATCTAGGTTCAATCCCTGATCTAGAAACTAAGATCCTACAAGATGCAAGACATGGGCAAAAGAAACAAAAAGCCCATATGTGAGTTAGAATATATGAGCCAAACATGTGGACAAACAAAAATGTAGAAAACATTTTTGGTCCCAATAGGGAAAAAACAAACAAACAAACAAAAAAAAACTCAACTTCAAGTAACAACCAAAAGCATCACCTTCTAAAGTAACAACAGAATACCATTTCAAATTTCTCAAATTGGTGGGAAAAAAGGGCTGACCTAATGAAGTAATGATAGTGTAAACTTCTGGAAGCAACTGAGTTGCTACAACCACTTCTAAGAACAATTTGGTAACAGATCAGTAATTTTTAAAAGGGACATAATTTACTACTCAACAATACCATTTTTAAGTATGTAACCTATAGAAACTATTGTTGTGTCCCAGAAGACTGTTTGAGAATGCTTACACCAGCATTTGTGACATTGTATTATAAACAACCCAAACACCCATCAGTAGAACAAGAGATAATTAAGATGGGATGCAGTAGAATTTTCAATGAAAAGCCATATGGATGTGATTCAACATCGACAGAGTTCAAAAACATAATCCTGAGTGAAAAAGGTACCCTGTAGATTATTAGAGCATAGTATAATTTCTGAATATTTTAAATATTCAATATTATACATATGTATATAAAAATTATCTAGAAAATAGAAAATTATTTCCCATAAGTAAAGAAACATGACGTGAAGTTCACCTCTCTAACTCAGGAGAGGGTAGGAGAGCAAATGGGCGCAGGGTGGGATAAAGGGAATGAACATTATCTGTTATGCTTTCTTTTACATTAAAAAAACATGAAACAAGACTGACAAAACAAAACCTTTATTGATGTGAAAATCCTAGGACTATACAATTTTTATAGTTTTCTGTTTTCTGCATTCCTCAACATTTTAAAAAGAAAACTCCATATACCCGCTACTTCCCATCTCTCCCTCTTGTTCTCTTACTCTTCCTCTGCTTCGTGGTTCCAGATTGGCAGAAGAACAGAAGAGTAGGGGTTCTGATCCCCACTAGGGTTTAAAGCACTTGTTCTCNCATTCCTCAACATTTTAAAAAGAAAACTCCATATACCCGCTACTTCCCATCTCTCCCTCTTGTTCTCTTACTCTTCCTCTGCTTCGTGGTTCCAGATTGGCAGAAGAACAGAAGAGTAGGGGTTCTGATCCCCACTAGGGTTTAAAGCACTTGTTCTCTTGCCTGGACCATCTTCCACTCTTACCCAACTGTAGTCCTACTCTACAAAGTGGGGGAAAAAAAAAAAGAAGAAGAAGAAGAAGATTTAAAAAGAGCAACTCACACCACTTAAAATCTTTGAGTTGCCCACTGACTTTCAGGTGCAGGTGAAAATCCTACCTAGAAAGATTGGAGTTTTTTTTAACTTAGCTGCTCAGTCTTATACTAAAGAGCTTTCCCTTTCATTCTCTCTCACTGGCCCCAGTAGCCTTTCTGTCCTTTCAATATACTACTCTCCATCTGGCCCAGACATGTATCACATGGTCAACTTTCTGCTAGGACTGCCCAGCCCTGGCCTTGACTCCCCCAGTCCCAATTATCCCATAGAGCCCTCTCCACACATGGTATCTTCAGGGAAGCTTCCACAACAGATGCCTGGCCCACCTTATATCAGATGATGTGGTTCAGTGCTCTGGGTGCAATCTTGATTCTTTCAGAATATCACTTAGTCAGAAGGGCTTAAATTCTATTGCCCAGTGTATCTGCTGATTCGCATTCATGGTGAACTGTTTCTTTATGAGCTATCTGTGAGAATCGTCCCCTCTTGCTCCACAAACAAAGCTACCAGATCTTTAATTCACGCTTCTCTCTTTTGTTTCAGTTTGTGTTTTTTTTTCTGGCCTCTGAGAGTTTCACCGACTTTTGGAGATGTTCAATCCCACCTATGAAATGTTTCTTACCATATTTCATCCAGTATTTGGGATATTTTGAAACTGGAGGAATTCTTGTTATCCTATTAAACACTATTACAAGAAATGCAATTTCTCCAGCTAAGAATGTAAATATGCTCTTATGTTATTGAAAGTGGGGTCAGGCTATTGGCCACTTGAAGGCCAATAAAGAGGCAAGATTGGTTGGAAAGGAAACCTTCCTTTATTGTGGAGGCTGGCAACCTGGGGCAGGGGACTCCCTCTACTGATAATCAGTGGGCAAGAGCTTTAAAAATGGGAGTTTCAAGGGTGAAGGGAGGAGCTACTCTTAGAAACTGCACAGTCAGCTCTGACAGTCATCTTGAAATTGGTCTTATCAGCATCATCTTGATTGCTTTAAGTAGCATTGGGCTTCCCTTGTGGCTAAATTGGTAATCTGTCTGCAACAAAGGAGACTTGGGTTTGATCCCTGAATTGGGAAGATCCCCTGGAGAAGGGAAAGGCTACCCACTCAAGTATTCTGGCCTGGAGAATTCCATGGACTGTATAATCCATGGGGTTGCAAAGAGTCAGACACAACTGAGTGATTTTCAATTAAATTAAGTCTTCAGTTCCAGGGTTGGTTTCTCAATTTTTTGAAATAAGTTCCTGGAATTATGACAGCTTATGTCATAGCTACAGTCTGGTCATCACGTAGTTAACTTCTTCCACTTGGCGGGGGTTTCCGTATCTACAGAACAGCTCAAAGAATATAGCTCAGAACATTACCAATAGCTGTTGAGGAGGAACTAAATGTCCTTGACTCTGCTTAATGACTAGACTGTTATTATTTGGTTTTGTTTGACTTTTTGCTTTTCTCCTCTCTCCTCTGATTAAACTTATTCTGTAGCTAAAGTTTTTCTACAGACAAAAGACAGGTTGAAGGGACAGAGGGCAGGGGAGGAAAAGACATAAGTCCCTGCTCTGTTTCATTTACTTTCTTATTTAAGAAAACTCATCCATTTCACTATGCTATAATCTCCCTGAGAGAAGGCAAATATATGGGTTTTGACTTGTCACCAATATTTTTAACAGCGCTGCCACAAAATAGGTACTCAACACACATTTGCTGAATGAATGAACAGATCAGAGCTGGAGGGTAGGGGTTTCCCTTGGAGCACCTTGCTGGAGAGCAGGCTGATAAAACATAACCAATAGGTGATAAGACAAATTCCAAGATGTTCAACATTCTCCCAGGCACTGGGAGATGAAAGCCTCAGAGTCTTTGATCACCAGAAAATGTGGCTCCCCCACTAGTCTACTGTCATTAATCTTTAATGCATGTTTCACTCCATCCATCCCACACTTAAGTTTCCATATTCTTCATTAAATCTGACATCAGCAGGCTGGATTCCTCTGAGGCCCAAGGCACTAAAGCTTTCTCTTCAAATACCAAAGGCACGTTTTTTAAAAGACAGGCATAATTTTTGCCTACAAGATTTTGTATAACAATATTACCAATTAGCCTCTTGTACCATCCAAATAAATTGCCTACTAGTCATCACTTTAAGGGATTAATTGACCATGCAAATACAGAGAGGCATAAAATTCTGCTGCCAAACAGACCTAGTGAAGGCCTCTTTACGTGTTCCTCCTTGGGAGTGAACTCCTTTATATTTTAATCATATTGTATCATTTGAGTGAAACAAAGTCCTCTTAAGTTTTCTGTCCCTAGGATGATCCTCAATTTATTTGTCCTTTGCCATTTGGGATTAGCCTTTCTTCAAATAGTTCACACAAAGCAAGTAGGATGTTAGATGGTAAATGTTAGAACTCCAGCCTGTTTTCCATATCTCTCCTTGAACCTGGGGGAGACCAAGCATGGCAGAATCCCCCCTGAATTATCTGAGCTATGGATAGGGTCAGAGTGTTGCTGATGGGAACCATTACCTTAAATATCATATTTAAGGAACGATATTCCTTAAATATCCTCTAAATCTAAAGAAATATTAGGGAAGTGTATAAGGCAGCATCGCTTAGCTAGGGTCCCAGCAGGAAATAAATGGCACAAATAAAAAAGTGAAGAAAGTTAAATAAAGGGACTATTTACAAATGGTACAAGAAAACCACTAAAGGCCATACTAGTGCTCTGATGTTAGTGCCAACAGAGCTGTCCCCTCTGCTTAGCTGAAAGGAGCTGGGAGAGAGTGCCGTTATGGGAACTTGGACAGAAAGAGACATATGGAGAAGACCACCTCCCAAAGAGCTGTGATCTTTGGTCAAAGCGACAGCTAGTCCAAAGTTATCCCTTAAGGAGAGAGCCAAGGGAATACAATGTCCCAGTCTCTCCCTTCTTCCCTCTTCCCATATCCTAGCAGGACTTCCCACTGGCTGCTCCCAACAGGAAGGCAGAAAGTAAAGGGGTTCACCAAGACTGTCCACAGAACTTGGCTCTTGAAAATATAACAGAGCATGTTTAAAAAAAAAGAAAGAAATTGAAAAGTTGAGTATACATCTGGAGGGTAAAACAGAAGATATCCAATATAGCAGGGACTAGAGGCACCTAGGAAGGACTCACAAAAACACAGATTCCAGAAACTCCACTCTCCCTGAATCAAATTGTAGCAAAATTCATAGGCAGATGAATTTTGGGCAAACTGTATAGCTATTATGATGCACACCTGTCATTAAGATTATGCAGCATTTTAAATTTAAAACCCTGATATTAACTTTCATTTTATAATTCTTATTATTCCGGAAAAATTAAAAATCTTGGTGCTGCGAATTTGGCTTTGTATAACTAACATCATTTTTTATTGATTATCCAAAGAGAAGGGGATATTAAGGAACCTAGTCTTTTAACCTGGGTACAGAAATCCACCCTGTTCACACTGATATTGTTGTGCCCGTGGTTAAATTCTTGTTTGTTGGTAAATAGCCACTATCCTCAGCTCCCAAGAATCCAACATCTACCCTGGCTGCCCAGAACTTCCTCAATTCAGCAACTAAAGCATTACCACTTCAATAGACTAATATTCCAACATCTAGCTTGACTAGCTATTTTGAATATCATATTTCAGTTTTCAACAGATTTGTTCTACTCTTCAACCAACTTTCCCTTTTATTCAGGAATTCTAAATTTTCAAATTCAGTAAATCTCTAGTAGAATGGTTTTTTTGAGAATTTTTAGAATTTTTATGCAGTTCAAATCAGAGTGCATGGTTCATTTTATATTGAAGAATATTTGGAGGAATAGTTGATTTACAATTTTGTGTTAGTTTCTGGCATACAGCAAAGTGATTCAGTTATGCAAATATGTATATATATGCTTCTTCATATTCTTTTTATTATGGTGCCATTACAGGATATTGAATATAGTTCCCTGTGCTATACAATAGAATCTTGCTGTTTGTTCATTCTATATATATAATATTTTGCATCTAGCAGAAATATTAATGAACCCAACAAGCCAAACACTATTATCAAAGAGACATAGGACTCTACTAATCAATCAGCTGGATGGTTTGCCACCAAATTAACAGCAGTGAATTATACATTTTTTCCTCTATATCAGTTTTCAACTTCAAAATCCAATAACTCTATATCTTGAGTCCAAGAATAATCAGAGAAGCATAAACCTAAGAAAATGGCATTGGCTACCAGAATCCCGTGTTCGTATTCTTTCTGTCACAATCAGCTGGTTGATCTTAGTCAAGTTATTTAAACACTAGGTCTCAGTTTCCCTGTTACTTAAAAATCTAAAACAAACAAAAGTCCTACTCATAATGTTTCTGGTCAAAGTACTGTGGTTATTCAAAACAGACCTCGTTTTTAATCAGTGAGGAAGAACAAAGAAAAGAAGAAAACAAGAAAGATAAAATGAGCAGAAAAAAATAGTGATAACACATTCTAATGTATAATCATATAAATAATGACACCTCCCATGTATGAAGCTATTATGTCACCAAGCATATAGCAGTGGTATTGCAAACATATAATTTTCACCCAAGTCCTGGTAAGTAGTATTCTTAAATCCACTCCACCAAAGGGGAAATTAAGCTCTGAAAACAACATATTTAAGAGCACCCAATAACAGTCCAACAAATTCCTCGACTCCCAAGAGATATACTGAACTGCTACCCATAATAATAAAACCATCAATGTACAGTCCCATGGTTATAAACAAGATATTTAAAATTGCTTGCCAATCAATCATTTACATCTTATTTCAGAAAAACAAAAGGAAATGAGTATTGGTCTATTAATGAGAGACTCTTTCGAGACTGTAATATTGAGAAAGGTACATTTTCTGAAGACCTCTGTATTTATCTGGATGGGCTAAATACTAGAATTTTAATATGTCAGAAAGAGTCAATCTTGNAAAACAAAAGGAAATGAGTATTGGTCTATTAATGAGAGACTCTTTCGAGACTGTAATATTGAGAAAGGTACATTTTCTGAAGACCTCTGTATTTATCTGGATGGGCTAAATACTAGAATTTTAATATGTCAGAAAGAGTCAATCTTGTAAGTAATTTAGAGGCTTGTTCTAAAAAAAAATGGATAAACAAACAAAAAAACTATTGATTTCTGCTCCTTCAAGAGTTTGTTTACATGTTTATTAACAGCATCAACATCAAAGTAACTCATGTCTCAGGAACTTTAGTTGTAGTTGTAGCAAGCAGTTTCTCAGGAGACTGAAGGTATTTCTCAAGAGACATGATTTTAGGTCCTTCCAACTCTTCCTTCACAACAGTAGGTAAATGATTTGATCTTCAATCCCCCATCATACCTTGGAAAATGACCTCATGGAATCTAATAACGTACTATTTAACAAAAAGACCACAATGGTGACCAGAATGGTGACTCTCAAGAATATAATAAGAGGAATATTTTTAAAAATCAGTCTTTTTCTGTTTGTGAAAATACACTGATTTTGTTTCCTATATTTTAGAATTTGTAGAAAATGTATCACAAAGACCCATATTCATCTAACACAGGGCTCTAGAGTCCCCAAGAGCTCTTGTCTCCCAGTCTCAGGAAGTATATACAAGAGCAACAGAAAGGCCATGTCATCACTGCCCTGCTCTTCCAGGAGGTGAAGGCATTCTTCTGAGTTGATAATTCTAGCGATGGCTGCTTGTTAGAAAAGCAGGAACTGGGGCTTCACTTCAACCTCCTGAATAAAAAACTTGGGGGGGGGGTTTAAATAAGTTCTTCAGGTGATTCTGATTTAGGCTCAAGTCCAAGCATGGTTGCTCTACACCAGATGTCTTAGATTTGCCTGATAAGCTGGTGAAATGGATCAGCCTCTGAAAACCCCTCCAAAAGAAATTCTCAGTGAGTCTCAGATCTTGTTACCAACTGAATTATTTCCTTCTTCCAAAACTTTTATGTTGAAGCCCTAACTGGCACATNCACCAGATGTCTTAGATTTGCCTGATAAGCTGGTGAAATGGATCAGCCTCTGAAAACCCCTCCAAAAGAAATTCTCAGTGAGTCTCAGATCTTGTTACCAACTGAATTATTTCCCTCTTCCAAAACTTTTATGTTGAAGCCCTAACTGGCACATTCTCAGAATGACTTCATTTGGATATGTGACTTTAAAGTAGCAATAGTTACTTAAGTGAATGAGGCTGTTAGGGTGCATCCTGGTTCAACTTGATTGGGAATAGGACAAACAGAGGGACACCAGGGACAAACGGGCACAGAAAAAAGAGCTTGTGAAAAGGCAACAGGAAGGTAGCCATCTACAAGACAAGAGAGAAGCCTCAGAAGAAGCCTAACCCTGCCAACCTTCATCTTGGACTTCCAGCCTCGAGAACAGTGAGAAATAAATTTCTGTTGTTTAATCCAGCCAGTCTGTGGTATTTTGTTACAGCAAAGTATCTGTATTTCCAATGACCACCACAGATATTTCTTCTAACCAGCAAGCTTGGGAAACTCTAGTCTGCATACTTTCCACGCAGATGTGGTCCTCAAAACAGCAGTCTTGACACTGCCTCCACTGAGTCAAATTTCATAGTTTAACAAAATTCCCAGGTGATTTACATCCCCCGCAAACACTGCCATGTACCACAGCCTAGGATTACCAAATCTAGCAAATAACCATTTACAATAATTGGGATATACTCACCCATATATATATATATATATATATATGTAGTCATATTTATACTAAAAAATTAATTATTTTTACTGGAAATTCAAGTTTACCTGGGCATCTTATATTTACCTGAAGGAAACCAGAAGGAAAGCAGATACGTTTACCAGAATTTCAAGAAAAGGTATCCAAAGACTCAATTTTGGTTTCTGAAAGGAGACTTTAGGACTGTAAGTTTCTTATCCCAAAATTGACTAATGTAACAACACTCAAAAGGACTGACATTTCCATTAGTTAAAAAAAGAGGAAATCTCAATGATCTTGTCTACTCTTAAGGTACTGAAATTTCTCACTGGAAACATCTATATCAATCTTTGCCCTTAAAGCCAACAGCTTGTTTTTGGAAGGCAGCCCTGAGTTCAGAGCTCCTCATAACCCAGGTGGCCTCCAAAACATCACATGATTGTATCTTGTGGGGATGCCATATCTTTCAAGGAAGTTCATTTATTTTGTTTTGTTTTTAAATCACAAAATTTTAGCACTGGAAATTTTCTTATAAAGTTGTGAGCTTAAAAATTTGTTTAAATAAATTTATGAGCTTAATCTGTAGGTACAGTGATAGTAATCCTAACAATTAGTATTTATAGAGCAGTTACAAAACATCAGAGAACTTTACAAACATTTTTTCAAACTCCCAAAAGAGTAGATATGACCTCATTTTCATAGCAATAACACAGCTAACAGTGTTTATTTACTATATGCTGGGCACTGTGCCAAAGTGATTTACTATATTACACTGTTTATTCTTAAACTAATTCTCTAACATAGATATTATTTGCCCCATTGTGCAGATAAGGCAAGTTATTTTCCCAACATTCAGAGACCTGATAAACAACTGAGCTGAGATTCAAACACAGGCAAAATATCTCCAATGCTCTTGCTGCAAATTACTGACATCACATCATCTGATACAGGAAACATCTCACATTCAAGACTTGAATCTATTTCCCTGATGTCAGAACTGAACAATTGAACCCATGCCTGTGCTTTTAAATACCATTTTTATGTAAACAAACTGGAAGCCTTAAGTGGCTGAAGGAGCAGAGTGTGGGGTGTTTCAATGAGCAGTACTAGGAGTCTTCCCTGAAAAGCTTCAGTTAAAAGATTTCCCCACTATATCAATATGGCAGAAGGACAGGAGAAAACATACACAGCAAGGTCACCTGGCAATCCACAGTTGCCATGATTGATCAACTTGGATCTCTAGTTGGTGGTATTGTTTGGAAAAAGCAGAACCGGACCACGAGGAAAAATCACAAGAGGACACAGAGAAGTATGTCATCAGTGCCTGGGTTCAAGGGCTAACTTTTGCAGAGTATTGGCGTATCCGTACCAGAACATATTTACTCATTCAGTAAACACACTGAAAGCTCTCTATTCACCAAGCATTCATCTACTCTTTACTAGTCGACCTCAGTTTCAATAAAAGCATACTTCAGACATACCTCTGACCGCGTTGGGAAATATTCCCTGCACATCAACAACAATTGTAACAACCTCTTACTTTAAGAACTTCTGAATTTACAATTCAGTAAGAGGTACTTTTTTATTTAAGTTTTACAGCACCATATTCCACACGTATTATTATATCTTGGCTCTACTGCCTACTAATAGTGTGGATCTTGGGCAATTTACTTAACTTCTCTGAGCCTCAATTTCTTCATCAATAAAACATGGGAACAAAGAATATGGTGACTGGTGGGACTGAGTTAGTCAATGTGTCTAAAGTAGAAGGAAGGGTATCTGGCACACAGTAATTGCTATAAAGTGTTGCCTATTTCAGACAAGCAAATTGAGGTTCCCAGATAAGAATTTCTTCAAGAATGGTCCTGGAACACCTGAGTCAAAATCCCTTAGGGTGCCCATGAAGTAAAGCAGATTCCTGGGCTTATCTAACTGTATCAAAATGTCAGCTGGTTATCATGAGCCCTCTTTGTCCTCCAGGTGATTCTTATGTACGTAAATGTTTGAGAAATTCTATCTTGGAGGATAAGGAGGCTGTCTTTGCCGCTCGATAGTACATAAGGCAGACAGGTCCATTAGAAAGGGCTCAATCCCTTGCACATATCAAAGTGCCAAAGAGAACGGAATTTTAAGTGGTTTTTCCAAGGAAACATGTTACCCTAGTAACAAGCAGAACCAGGATTTTGATGTACATTTGTGACTGTTTAGGTCTGCTCTCAGCCACCCTACCAGCAGGAATAGAAATGTACCCAGGAGAGACTTACCTGCCTCTGAAGTTGGAGTCAAATGAAATTTCTCAGAATATCTTGTTTTGTGTCGAACTTCAGGCCACCTTGTCCAATAAACCAGAGTGTCATTTCTGGAGCTAATTTAGAGTGGTCTCTCTTACTCTAAGGAAGGTTTGGTGAAGAGCAAACCTCTGTCAGGGCTTCCCAGTGGCTCAGTAGTAAAGAATCCACCTGCCAATGCAGGAGATGCAGGAAACTCAGGTTTGACCCCTGGGTCAGGAAGATCCCTGGAGTAGAAAATGGCAACCCACTCCAGCATGCTAGCCTAGAGAATCCCACGGAGAGAGGAGCCTGGCAGGCTACAGTCCATGTGGTCACAAAAAGTAGGACATGACCGAGCGACTGAGCACACACACACACACACACACACACACACACACACACACAAACTTCATTCAATAGCTAGCTAGTGCGAGGCCACTCTATAGCACAGAGTGTTCCAAGCTCTGTGATGATCTAGAGGGGAGAAATGGAGAGGAAGCATGAGAGGGAGATCCAAGGGGAAGAGCATTGTCCAGCATAAACTAACACAACATTGTGAAGCAACTATATTGCAATACAAATAAAATAAACACACCCCTGAATCTCTGCTGGAAGGGTGAGACCTCCCCAGCAGCCAGTCAAAGTTAACCTTTATATTTTAAAATACCTGTCTACCAAGTAGACCGTCACTCTGGAGCAGTCCATACTCACTTCAGGAGGGCTGTCTACAATCAGGATGACCTTTGGGCCCAATAATGTCACTTCTGAGCATTTTATTTAAAATAAGGTAGGTTTGAGGGGAGAGTGTTTTTTTTTAATGGTGAGAAGGTGAAAAGATCAACCAGCTCCGGTTCTTCAACAAATCAGTATTAAAAATGGGAAACAAAAGTAAGGAGGGGCTGCTTTAGATGGAAAAGAGACAATAACACCCAAAGGTAATTCGGGTTCATGATTGAGTCCTGATTTAAAAAAAAAAAAAAAAAAACTGTAAAAGATGTGAAAGGCAATTTGGGAAATTCAGAAATTTTAAAATAAATGTGTTAGGTGATTTTAGGGTATCATACTTAATTTTCTTATATATAATAATGATATAACAGTCATGCTGGAAAATGTTTTTATGAGACACACTAGTATTAGAATAAAATGTCATGATTGACGTGTTTTATTTTTAAACACTCAAGAAAAGCACGGATCAATCAAATAAAGCAAATGCTAACAGGATAATTACAAGTGCTAGCCATATATTTGTGTGCATTATACAATCCTTCCTAATTTTATTTGATTTGAAATTCTTCATAGTATAATGTAAATTTAAAAATACTCTTGAATGGCAAAGTTTGGGCCCAACAAATCTACTTCTAGAAATCTGTAAACATTCATTTGTTCATTGAACAAATGTGCNGTCCAGTCCTGCTTAGCACATAGTGAGTGAAAGTCACTCAGTCATGTCCGACTGCTAGAGTCGGTAGCTATTCCTTTCTCCAGGGGATCTTCCCAACCCAGGGATCAAACCCAGATCTCCCACGTTGCAGGCAGATTCTTTACCAGCTAAGCCACAAGGGAAGCCCAAGAATGCTGGAGCGGGTAGCCTATCCCTCCTCCAGTGGATCTTTCCAACCCAGGAATTAAACTAGGGTCTTCTGCATTGAAGGTGGATTCTTTACCAACTGAGCTATCTGGGAAACCGCTCAGCTGGAGCATATATGTTCTGTATAAAAATTTACCTTGATAGAGCATTCTCAGTCCATAGCATCTCTTTCCTCTGGTTTGTACAACATATTGATTCCAAATGAGCAATTATGCATACATTAGTTGATCCCAGTTTCTAATAATGTTCTTCTTTTGCTAGTCTATTCTCACCCTTTTGGGTTTGACATTTGTATCAGGAAGAAACCCAAGAGGAACTATTTTGTTATCTGATTCTAATAGTCCAATAATCAAGGCCTGGGATTAATTACTTTTCGTATTCATTTTTATCCTGGGAGCATCAGAAAAAAAAACTGAATGGTCAAATATGCAAAGGTCATGATTTAATTAACACAGAGATTTCAGTGTGTTGAAAACTGCAAGCACCTCAGTGCATTTGGGGGTGATGATAAAAAGAACTGACTCTAATGTGACCCATTCCATCCTTCAGACTTACGTCACCTGTCTTGGCAGAGCTACACATTTCTGTAGGTTATGGGGACAACTGTGTACAGCCAGAATTTCAAACATTTCATCTGGAATGCCGTTCACTTTTATACCTAGTCTTTCCAAAATGTGAGAAAGCACACAAAATCCAGATGTTTAGATCAGCAAATTGTCAGTAGTAGGAAATAGTAGGAAAATATTTTGTAAAATCTAATTTCATTCTTTTTTAAACCCTGAGGAAATACTTATATGTATCCAGTTGTAACAATCAGAAACTTCCTTTAAAAGGGTCTTAATTCTCTATGGAACCATTTCTCCAGATTTCACATCCTCTCTAAATCTTTCATCTCTCCAGAGAACCAGGTGGTTACATCAACTGTTTGCTCACTCCATTCTGCAACTAGGCAAACTGAAATATGTATAAGATTTTGTGTTTACCTTTGCAACAGTGGGATTTTTCAAAACTTCTGCAAACAGATACTTTAACCTCATGAAAGGTTTCATGGGAATTGAATACAGAGAGGCATACACGTACAAGGGAAATGAACTGCACTGTTTGCATAGCGCATTTGTCAGCTGCTGCCTACTGGGAGGTGCAGGGAAGGTGGACTCATGCTGGGTAGAGACTCAGACAACTTGCGCTTAGACTGCAATTGATTCTATAGCTTCTTGGGCAAATTATTACATATTGGAGCCTCAGTTTTCCCGTCTGTAAAAAGAGACTAGAACTACCTCAATATGAAAGAAACAAAGTCAACAAGATGTATAAGAAAGCACATTGACATGTGCTCTACATAGAGCTGAAATTGTTACTATTAGCATTATTATAACATTCTAATTTCCCCTAAATTTTAAGAACAGCCACCGTTTGTGGACTATTGATTATGCACGTTTTGAATAGGAATATCTTTTCTTGTAATAGTAATTGTATAATCATGGACAAGTTATATTTTCCTCCCCAAGGTTTTGCTTCCTCCCCACTTGATGTGAAGAAGTGGTCATGAAGACTGAATGAAAAGCCCTCAGAATAAATCCCTAACTACTATGGCACTCTCCTCTGATGGATGATGATCCGTGATTCTGAGTGCTTCAGCCAGGACTTCCTCACTACGGAAGATTCCCCTGCTGTTTTTTCTTTTAGCACCGAGGTCCCCAACATGGAACAGCTGCTGTTGATACGCCACAACCCTGCCCCATATCCCCTAGGCCCAGCACTGATGTGCCTACAGCAAGCGATTCTTGTCACTCGGATACTCTCCCATCTCTCTTGTGTCTTTCTACTTTGCCTCCTGGGACTTTCTTTGGTGGTCAGGAGCTCACGTGGCCCATGCGCTGGGAAAAAACCTCAACCAGTGATGTTGGTGGCTAAATAGCCCAACTGAGGCTCTTCTTGCCTGCTTTCTAGAAGCGTTCTTAAACAGTAGTCAGGCAGATTGCAACTCCAGTTTATAGCTGTAATCTGCTCATCAACATTCCTTTTAGTGAGCTTTCTCCACCCTCCCCCTCACTTTTCTATTCATCCCCTTGAGCTACTAGGGATTACTCCCCAAATAAACAAACTAACCAAAAACCCATGCCTCAGGGTGAGCTCTTGGGAGATCCAAAACCAAGAAACCATTCAAAGTCTGGAGTGGGCAGCCTGATAGACCAAGTTTGTCTTAGCCCATGCTTGAACTTGTAAGGCAGACTGGAAACTTGAGTTCCTGACAGTATCAGCTTCGATAGTGAGAGTAATAACATCAGTTCTACCTTTATGGCATTCTTATTTTCTAAATTTTCTGAGCACCTGAAATCTATTTAGGTATGTGTACTAAAAAGTTAAAAAAATGTCTGCTACCAAATGTTTCTTTTATCACCAGAAGGAAGTACACCTCACTTCATATTTCTCTGGCATGTAAAGATATTGTGAAAACTTAAACATTGTTTTTAATCTCTACTTCTGTGTTTCTAAGAATTTTTTCATGAGCCCTCATAGTCCCTCATCCCCCTCTTGTATCTACCTGAGATTTCTGGGGCCTTTATTATCTGATGTGGTATTCAACTAGCAGACCCACTGTGTTCTAATCCAAAGACTAGAAGAACATCAGCCCTCAATTTGCCTCCACTCAAGTTAAGGAGACAATCTTGGGAATAAATAGCTCCAGTTGAAGGCAGACCATAGCTTAGACTCACACATAGCTACAAAAAGCAGGAAACAGGAAAAAAGAATTTGTCTCCAATGAAAGGAATCGAGAAAGCTTGGGCACTGAGCCATGCACAGACTCTGTGGCATCTCTCAGAGACGGGCAACGTGGCCAGCAAAAGCATAAGAACTAATCTGAAACATGCAAAGGGCATTTTTGGGGCCCTGTGAACCATCTGTAGCTGCAAGAACATTTATATGAGTGACATAGTTTGTCACAGATTTACAGGGACTTCCTCTGGACAACTGTGCCAAGTGGTTTTCCAAGTATTTCTGTGATTAAGGGCAAAGTCAGGGCCAGTTCAAGAAGAGAAGATGGGCTTGTACCAGACAGTGTTGAGGCTCTGGTCAGACAGAGAGTTTGTTCAGGAGATTTGCACTGATGGTCATACCCCATGTCTTGTCTTCATGCTTGGGATAAGGCAGTATTTTGATGCATAAACGTAGAGCTGGTTCATCTTGGTGAAGTGATGTTTTCTCTTTTTTAACAGTCACAGCTTACAAGCACAATGTCAGCATCTGTTTTCAGATCCCGGTCCTAGTGCATCATCATATATCCCGTCAGTTGGCAATCCATGCAGATTCTATCCCTATAACGGACCAATACTCATTCTCTCCCAGCCATTGCTACCTTTATCTCCCTCATTTTAGTGTTATTGGACCACATTTGGACTTGTGCCATCTGATCTCCCTATGTCCATTACCAGTTTTTTTTTCCAATCCAGTTTTTTTCTGAAGCCTATTTTGAGCAATATAGTGATGTGATTAACAGAACAGGCTCTGCTATAGACAGACTTGAGTTAGTTTTGTAGATTAAAAGACACTAATGGGGGTGATGACATACATTCAAGGGTTGCAAATAAATTTTTATTGAAACAAATCCACTCTTACTCATTTACATGTCATCTATGACTGTTTTCCTCTACAAGGGCAAAGTTGAGTAGCTATAGCAGAGACTGTACAGTTAACAAAGTCTAAAATATTTACTGTGTGGTAATGATAACAGAAAAACAATATATAATATAATAATAACAGAAAAAGTTTATAGATTCCTGCTCTATATCACAGAATTGCTGGAAAGACTATAAAGATACACGCAAACACTATTGTACTTGACACACTGTATATGCTTAGTAAATGCAAGGTATTATTACTATCATTGCTTTAGTCTCCCTATTCACTGACCTCCATGCCAATTCACCCAATTAACCAGTGCTCTCCACACCTTCGATATTACATAATGACGAATGCTCAGGGCACATGGAAAATGTTCAGTTAGCAGATTGCTCCTCACCACAAAACTATTGTCCTGGAGGGAAGGAACTTGGGAACCACAACGTTTAATCTTTATGCATTCTAGTGTCTTCCATATCTCCATTGTCTAGTAGGTAGTTCTGCTTCAATGTTCGATATTCTAATACAATAGATTTTATCGTCTCTTCCAAATGGGCTTTTCCTCCTGAATCTCAAATTTCTATCAAACATACTACTACTAATACAGCCTGGAGTTAAGCTTAAAGAGTTAGAATGTTAGAACTCATAAAACAGAATTGTGGGCTTTATCTCAAAGACGATCGTGTAGTTAAGCAATTTTGTTTCTTACAAATCACAAAGTTTTGCTGCTTCATTCAGTGCATCTAGTTGTAGCCAAGTTGGATTTATTCTTCTTTCTAAGTGTTTCTTTTTCATATCTGTTTATACGCTTCCATGTGTACTAGCCCCTTTCATGCAAAGGTTTATTCCTTTATCCACTTGTTTCATCATTCATTTATTCCTCTGCTATTTACTGAGCATATCATTAAGTGGCATATATTGAAAGAGACACTGGGGATCTGAGACTGAATAAGTCCCAGCATCTTCCCCACAAAGTTATAATAACTATCATGTAACCTAAATTTTCCTTTGGCATAATGAAAGCAATTCACTTTTTCTCCTCTACAGCACTTGAATTCAGTTTTGGGGGGACCCCATATGCTTCACACAGGATAGGATATATCTATTTGTCTCTACTATGAGGAAACAGATCTTCTACTTGTACCATGAGCTTCTTACGATTCATCTTAAAAGTTGCCACTGATGGTTTAGTTTTAGCCATGGTTTTCAAAGAATAAACTATAGATTTCCTGGTTTGCTACACTGCTTCTTTGAATAACACTTCAGGGTGGAAAAGGAATGGAAGCAAGTAGATGGACTTCTCCCTGCAACCACAGTTACCTTTTACTAGTCATGCTATATTAACCCCTTACAGTAGTTTGAAGAATAAGGCTCCATAGTTTTTCCAAAAAACATTTTAAAATAACTGAATCTCCTACTTATAATAAAAATCCAGTTTTCATTCCAAATTTCTCAAAAATAATCAAAATCAATAGGAAAAGTGATAATATAGGGATGTATACTCAATACTTTGTAATAACCTATAAGGGAAAAAGGATCTGAAAAAGAATATACATATATATTATTTATACATATATATGATGTATATTCAGTTTATATACATATAAACTGGATCACTGTGCTGTATACCTGAAACTAATACAACATTGTAAACCAACTATACTTCAATAAAAAAAAGAAAAATGATAATAAAAGCTCCTTTATGAGTGCTTGCAATACTCTTTTAAATCCTCAACAACGGCATGCAGTAGGTATTCTAATTATGTCTGTGTATTCAAGAGAATAAGTTTAGGGTCTGAGAGGTGAAGCCACTTTCCCTGAGTCTCATAGGTAGTAACGCAGTCAAGAAACAAACTCCAAGATATCTCTCTCAACACTATTGTCTTTAATTACCCTGCTATCCTGTCTTCTATAGTCAATATATTGCTTTCCCCTTTTTTACCACTCTGAGTTATTGGTCACTCCTTTTTTTTTTTTTTTTTTTTGTCTTTAGAAATAGCAGATTCAATAGTCCTTTGTTTTTCATTTATATTTTTTGAACTTGCTTATTTGGCTTGGGTTATTGTTTTAATAATAACGTGGGTTATTTGTTTTAATTAAAGACTTCAAATGTATTTGCATGCCTCTCTGGTCCAATCCTTCACCAATTTGTCCCACATATTTATCAAATTCATCCATTCCAAATATAATTTTTTAATCTCTTTTCAATGTTTTATTACAGTCTTCTAATTCTTTCTACTTCCTCCGATGGCATTAATCAAAATGTGTTCCTCAAGATGTTGGTAGATAGTCTACTTAAATAAAAGGGAAAAAAGACTACTTGGTAACACTTAGCATTTCAGTGCTTTTCTTGAAGGAGAAAGAAAAGAGAGAAGAATCTGAATTTTTAAAAAAATGTAATTCCATAAAAGAATTTGGGAAATGTTTTTTTTTGGAAAAAAATAACTTTCTTCTGAATAAACTAGGCATTTTTGGTTTTATGGCTGAGGCACAGAACATTTCTGGAAAGATCAAACTGAAATGCTACTAGATTTGTTATTTTAAAACCTCAATTAAGAAATCTAAAATATTATGAGCTACAACCTAAACATTTTCTTGAAATACAATAGTTTAGCATCAAAGAGATATGTTTCTTCCATTATTATCCAAATTAATGCTGTAGTCATTCAATGCAGTAAGAAAAGGATAAGAGGAAAAACATCCTACAAGAAAAAAAAACTTCAGTGTTAAAGATGGCTTCCTCATGAGGGCAATGGTNACAATAGTTTAGCATCAAAGAGATATGTTTCTTCCATTATTATCCAAATTAATGCTGTAGTCATTCAATGCAGTAAGAAAAGGATAAGAGGAAAAACATCCTACAAGAAAAAAAAACTTCAGTGTTAAAGATGGCTTCCTTATGAGGGCAATGCTGTTAATCACTAGAAAACTTTAAAATAGTAGTAATTTTGAGACCATGTGTTAAAGATGATGAAGCTACAATATGGAAAAGTCAGAGTCCACCTCCCCACACACACTCCTTAGGCTGAAGTGAATGAGAAAGAAACTTTCATTTTATTAAATCACTGAAATGTTGAGGTTGTCTGGCATTGCAGCTAACATTACTTACCCCTTGACAGAAACCAAGGTCCAGACATGTGGTAACATGTTTAAAGTTCCACAGTGAAATAAGGGCATAGCAATTCAGTACCCAGTTCATAGCAATTCTTTCTACCCAATGATACTGCTCTATTTACAGAAGACTTCATTTTTTAATCTCTCTTATTATTAAAAACTAACTTGTACAAGTTTCCTGTTTGTAAGTAATCATTTGTTTCCTTTCATACCTTATCTCAGGTAAATGTAAAAATTTCACTGTACCAACAGGGCATTAAACCAAGTCATTATATCATAAAATTGCAGTGGCAACTACTCCAAAACATTTAAACCAGCTCTGTAACACAGCACATTCAGATAAATGAAGAGACATTACTTAGATTTTCTACTTTTACCCAGTAATGGGAGAGGACAACTTGACATGACACAGTCAAAGGGTTCTAAAGTCTTATCAGTAAGAATTTTATGTAATTTAGATAATGCTCTCTCCTCCCTCACACCAATTTTTCTACTCTAAATTTAATTATTTGGATATTTCTTGCTTTAACAATCCCACAATGTAGGGCATAGTGTCTTTAAACACAGTCCTAAATAGAAACCCTAATAAATCACTGTTGGTTTTTTTTTTTTTTTTTTGATCAGAGCCTTGTGTATTGTATAAATTGGAATGGAAGATAAATGATTCTGCAGAGGGACATTCACCTAAATAGCTTTATCCTCAGTAACAATGACAGTCTCCTACCTGGGCTGTAGGAATATAATGGAATCTCTGGGGAAGCTGGAAGGGCAATATGTCAGTAAAGTGAAGTCAGGCCCTTCCTATTCAATAGCCATGCCTAGACTAATCTTGACCAAGAGTCAAGGATTTCAAGAAGACCAAGCCATGAAGACATTAAGAACCCTTTTCTTACTTCCTTTATTTAGGTAAAGCTAAGATTAGGATAGGGCTTCCCAGGTGGCTCAGTGGGTAAAGAATCCACTTGCAATGCAGGAGATATACATTTGATCCCTGGGTCAGGAAGATCCCTTGGAGGAGGGGATAACAACCCCACTCAAGTATTCTTGCCTGGAAAACCCTGTGGACAGAGGAGCCTGGCAGGTTACAGTCCATAGAGTTGCAAAGAGTTGGACACGACTAAAGAGATGGATCACAAGACTAGGATAAATACTTGGATATTCATATCTACACAGGGTAAAGTCAGTAAGCAAAAGGCAAGAGTAAGGACACAAGTGGTCAGATTTTAGGATGGACATGGAGACCAACATAGTCTTGAGACTATGTAAAGGAGTGAGAAAGATACTCATGCGGATAGAACTTAAGACTTTAACTTTGAAAATTTAGATTCAAAACAACTTTACTATATTTATAAAGCCTATTTCTTCACATATATTACTGGAATACAGAATTGTGTGTTATTGGAGTTTAGCTTATGCAAACTCAAATGTAAGTGCCCAGAGAGGGAAACAATCTCTCTCGTACAAGAGTTTTGCTATCATTACTGGCAATGACTGTGTGCCGGGGGGACCTAGACCATTGTTGCTGCATTCTGTGTGCCACTCCTGTTCATCACTGTATTCCCAGTGTCTAAAGTAATATGTGCCATGTAGGAGGCCATAAAATTTAGGGAAGGAATGGATGGAGTGAAATAAGGAAGGAAAGAAAAAGAAATGAAGAAATAGTGAGCATCTTGCTGTATTGTGTCTCTGATTTTTGATATGGCATGATCCAAAAGAGAAGTCATCCATTTTATGAATTGTGAGTAGAATAGAGTTGTGGGTCACAACAAACTGTGGAAAATTCTTCAAGAGGTGGGAATACCAGACAACCTGATCTGCCTCCCGAGAAACAGGTATGCAGATCAAGAAGCAACAGTTAGAACCAGACATGGAACAACAGACTGGTTCCAAACTGGGAATGGAGTACATCAAGGCTGTATGCTGTCACCCTGCTTACTAATTTATATGCAGAGTATATCATGCGAAATCCCTGGCTGGATGAAGAACAAGCTGAAATCAAGATTACCGGGGAAAATATCAATAACCTCAGATATGCAGATGATACCACCCTTATGGCAGAAAGTGAAGAAGAACTAAAGAGCCTCTTGATGAAACTGAAAGAGGAGAATAAAGAAGCTGGTTTAAAACTTAACATTCAAAAAACTAAGATCATGGCATCTGGTCCCATCACTTCATGGGAAATAGATGGGGAAACAATGAAAACAGTGACAGAATTAATTTTCTTAGGCTCCAAAATCACTGCAGATGGTGACTGCAGCCATGAAATTGAAAGACACTTGCTCCTTGGAAGAATAGCTATGACCAACCTAGACAATGTACTAAAAAGCAGCGACATTATTTTGCCAACAAAGGTCCAGCTAGTCAAAGCTGTGGTTTTTCCAGTAGTTATGTGTTGATGTGAGAGTTGGACTATAAAGAAAGCTGAATGAGAAAGAACTGATGCTTTTGAACTGTGATGTTGGAGAAGACATTCAAGAATCCTTTGGACTGCAAGGAGATCAAACCAGTTAATCTTAAAGGAAACCAGTCCTGAATATTCATTGGAAGGACTGATGCTGAAGCGGAAACTCTAATACTTTGGCCACTTGATGCAAAGAACTGACTCATTGGAAGGACCCTGATGCTGGGAAAGACTGAAGGCAGGAGAAGGGGATGACAGAGGATGAGATAGTTAGATGGCATCACTGACTCGACAGACATGAGTCTGAGCAAGCTCCGGGAGTTGGTGATGAACAGGGATGCCTGTCATGCTGCAGTCCATGGGGTAGCAAAGAGTCAGACATGACTAAGCAACTGAGCTGAACTGAACTGAATCAAATAAGATACAACTCCACTACAATAATAATCATAACAATGCATGCAAAACCTAAATCATCGGGCTCATATAAGGACACAATAAGATTAAAATATAGAATGGTATTATGCATAATAATGGTGCAGTGGGCAAGAATAAAGTCATAATAATTTGTATCATTATCTGATTTCACCTACTAGTATATGCTGCTGTATGGAACTCTTGTTATATAACACAACTGCTGTATATAGCTTCTGTAGTTACCTGGCAAAAGAAATTTCTACAGTTGAAATACTGGAGATGATGATATCCCAAAGGACAAGAAAATTAGCCAAGGAAGAAAATAACTGCTGTTCATTCCATCAACCAACTTAGCCTTGTAGCACTATTGATATTCCCATCTTGGCTCTGTGGGGCTTGTCAATGGAGATGTTCACAAACACTTCAAAGCTGTTGCTACCATTGTGAAGCTTGTAAGCATGTATTCATTACTATTTGTGAGATGTTTGATAATCTAATGACAACTCAGTTGGTCAGTCACTGCTAAAATCTTGTGGGCTTGGGGTGAAGGGAGCCACTTGTGTTTTCAGACACACCTAAGTTCAAGCTCAGGTTCTCCACTTATTTATCATATGACTTGAACAGATCATTTAGACCCCTCTTTGTTTTTTCTTTCAAATTGCACAATATCATGCTCCTATGTATCTCAAACTTGATAGGTACTAATAAGAGCTCTTCTGTTCTCATTCTAATGCTCATATTATAGTCTTATTCTTGAATACGGCATCCCTCTGCCCCCAAATGATTAAGACAAAACCTTAAGCATCATCACTGATGCCTTTCTGACCTTTTATCACTACTAACATCCAAACATAACCAAGGTATGCAGGTTTTTCATCAAAAATATTTTTGGAAGTATTTTCACCCACACGTCAGTAAACTTGTTTGAACTTCAGTAGCTCCCTAACTTGGTTTGTTTTCCTCTCTTACCCCTTGTCATGATGATTTTTTTAAACCTCAAATCAAAACATGCCACTACATTGCTCAAAGTCTTGCATTGACTTTGCCTTTCATCTCCATTAGTATAAAACTCAAATTCCCATACCATGTTCTACAGAAAGATTTTGCATATAACCATCATCTTCCTCTGTGAGTTCATCTCCTATTCTTTCCCCATCTTTCACTACTGTCCAGGTAGACTATTCTGTTCCTCACATACATAAAACATTTTCCCAGCTGAGGTTCTTTCTTTTGTCTGCAGTGGTCCCCTAGGCATTTGTCAAACCTCACCCTTCAGGGCTCAGTCACCTCCTCAGGAAAGTTTTCCCTAAAAACCTTCACTAAAAGTCTTCTTCTCCTTGTTGATGTCAGTAATCCCAATATTTCCAGAAAGTATCCCAGGTTATAATTACGATGTTAATTTAATAATTTTCTTATACAGTAGGAAGTAAATTTCATATGATCAGAGAACTTGTCATGTTTCCATGCTAGTATATGACACATAGAATGTGCTCAATAAATATTTTTGACCAGTAGAATGAACAGTGTAAGAGATAGAAAAGGGAAGCTGGCTAAGTCGTATGTGTTGAAGGCTGGGATTCTCAAAGGTAACTTTAACTATTATAATTATTAGATATAATTCTACTGCAATCTTTTCTGTGTAACCTAAGTTATTACACTTATAGGATCTCAATGAGATTAAAATGCATAGCGTAGTATCCCAATGTTCATTGCAGCACTGTTTATAATAGCCAGGACATGGAAGCAACCTAGATGCCCTTNAAACTTGATAGGTACTAATAAGAGCTCTTCTGTTCTCATTCTAATGCTCATATTATAGTCTTATTCTTGAATACGGCATCCCTCTGCCCCCAAATGATTAAGACAAAACCTTAAGCATCATCACTGATGCCTTTCTGACCTTTTATCACTACTAACATCCAAACATAACCAAGGTATGCAGGTTTTTCATCAAAAATATTTTTGGAAGTATTTTCACCCACACGTCAGTAAACTTGTTTGAACTTCAGTAGCTCCCTAACTTGGTTTGTTTTCCTCTCTTACCCCTTGTCATGATGATTTTTTTAAACCTCAAATCAAAACATGCCACTACATTGCTCAAAGTCTTGCATTGACTTTGCCTTTCATCTCCATTAGTATAAAACTCAAATTCCCATACCATGTTCTACAGAAAGATTTTGCATATAACCATCATCTTCCTCTGTGAGTTCATCTCCTATTCTTTCCCCATCTTTCACTACTGTCCAGGTAGACTATTCTGTTCCTCACATACATAAAACATTTTCCCAGCTGAGGTTCTTTCTTTTGTCTGCAGTGGTCCCCTAGGCATTTGTCAAACCTCACCCTTCAGGGCTCAGTCACCTCCTCAGGAAAGTTTTCCCTAAAAACCTTCACTAAAAGTCTTCTTCTCCTTGTTGATGTCAGTAATCCCAATATTTCCAGAAAGTATCCCAGGTTATAATTACGATGTTAATTTAATAATTTTCTTATACAGTAGGAAGTAAATTTCATATGATCAGAGAACTTGTCATGTTTCCATGCTAGTATATGACACATAGAATGTGCTCAATAAATATTTTTGACCAGTAGAATGAACAGTGTAAGAGATAGAAAAGGGAAGCTGGCTAAGTCGTATGTGTTGAAGGCTGGGATTCTCAAAGGTAACTTTAACTATTATAATTATTAGATATAATTCTACTGCAATCTTTTCTGTGTAACCTAAGTTATTACACTTATAGGATCTCAATGAGATTAAAATGCATAGCGTAGTATCCCAATGTTCATTGCAGCACTGTTTATAATAGCCAGGACATGGAAGCAACCTAGATGCCCTTCAGCAGATGAATGGATAAGAAAGCTGTGGTACATAAACACAATGGAGTATTATGCAGCCATTAAAAAGAATACATTTGAATCAGTTCTAATGAGGTGGATGAAACTGGAGCCTATTATACAGAGTGAAGTAAGCCAGAAAGAAAAACACCAATACAGCATACTAATGCATATATACGGAATTTAGAAATATGGTAACAATAACCCTGTATGTGAGACACCAAAAGAGACACAGATGTATAGAACAGCCTTTTGGACTCTGTGGGAGAGGGAGAGGGTGGGATGATTTGGGAGAATGGCACTGAAACATGTATAATATCATATGTGAAACGAATCACCAGTCCAGGTTCAATGCATGATACAGGATGTTCAGGGCTGGTGCACTGGGATGACCCAGAGGAATGGTATGAGGATGGAGGTAGGAGGGGGGATTCAGGATGGGAATACGTGTACACTTGTGGCAGATTCATGTTGATGTAAGGCAAAACCAATAAAATATTGTAAAGTAATTAGCCTCTAATTAAAATAAATAAATTTATATTAAAAATGCATAGTGGGCAAATTTTAAAATATTATGAACTCTGCAGATGTTATATGTATTTTATTATTGTTGTATTTTGATTCTCAGTGTATCCTTTAATGTTAATACTGGTATATTACATAACAGGGGCTTCCAAGGTGGCACTAGTGGTAGAGAATCCACCTCTCATTGCAGAAGATAGGAGACACAGGTTCAATCTTTGAGTTGGAAAGAACCTCTGGAGGAGGCATGGCAACCCACTCCAGTATTCTTGCCTGGAGAATCCCATGGAAAAGGAGCCTGGCAGGCTACAGTCCATAGGGTCGCAAAGAGTCGGACACAACTGAAGCAACTTAACACGCACTCATGCTTAACATACAGAGTATTTATGTAATAGAACAGTTTTAGAGACAAGGAACAGCAGGTCCATTTCAACTCTGCTTAAATGATAAAGAGAATTTATTGGCTCAACATATGAAAAATCCTACAAATAGGGCAGACTAACCAGGACCCAGAATCTGTTTCTTAGGGATTGTCTTGTTCTTTTGTTTTTCTCTGTTGACCTCATCTTTGAGCTAGCAGTGAAAAGGCTACCATAATCTGTCATGACATTGTTCACAGCCAAGGGAAGTCATCTTTTTCCATGACTTTTCTTTTCCAAATGCCCTCAGCAAACATCCCTTCCTGTCTCCTTTGCTTACATGGAGTTACATGCCATTTTCTGAACCAATTCTTCAGTCCAGAAATGGTTGGCTATCTTATGCCTGAGTCCCTACACCAATTACTATCAAAGACATAGGAAACAAATCAGATTCATTCTGGAGTTGAAAACAGGTTTGCTTCCTCTTCAGCACTGATGTTACAAGGAGTAAAAGTAAAGTGTTGTCATTGTTGTTTAGTCACTAAGTCGTATCTGATTTTTTCACAACCCCGTGGACTATAGTCTGCCAGACTCCTCTGTCCCTGGGATTTCCTAGGCAAGAATGAGTTGCCATTTCCTTTTCTAAGGAATCTTTTCGACCTGGGGATTGAATCCTTAACTCCTGCTTGGCAGGCAGATTCTATATGTAATGTAATTGCAGCAGCAGCAGCAGTAAGGGTAAATCAGGCAGGAAAGTACCTGATTACATCCACTCTGTATGAAACTAAATGACTGAAAGCAGGTAGAAGAGCACTTAGACAATACCTTGGATACGGGAAAATGCTCAATAATATTAACCACTCTTTGGCTGGGAGAAAAGCATATCTTTCTAAATAAAATTCTAAAAATTTCAACAACAAAGAAGTGATGTCAAACCAAGAGAAAGTATACATATAAAGAGAAAACACATATAAAGTATTTTGTAGATTTTTTTTTTTACTTGACCCGAGATTAGTTATTATTCTATATTTTCCATTTGGACTTTGGTCAATCAATATGCTTTAATATCTACACTGTGAAAGACCTGATTTAAAATGCTGCATATGACATGAAGCCTAAAATATAGTTTTCTCTAGGAGCTTGGAAACTAACACATGACATATGTTCTAAGTCAATGTACAATAATATTTTAGTTAAGTACTAAATAAGCTGAGTTATATCAACATGCAAAAATTGAATGAATGTAAAATTATACATGTCATATATTTATGTGATAACAAAAGTACTAAATTAGTGATTGACCACAGCAGTGTTTAAGAGCCTGGACACTAACTAGACCCATGCAAAATAATGTTTGGATCCTAACTCTTGTATTAGTATCTGGGATGAGTATTCCTTCCCTAGCTTTAGTCCGCTCACCTGTAAAATGTACCTATCTCATTGGGTTGTTGCAAGGGTTGAATTAAAAGAGTTGATCCAAATGAGTGATGTCACTGCATCTGACACATGATGAGTGCTTCATAAAAGATAGTTACTTTTAGAACCACCATCTTTGTTAAGATTAGGTTTTATAGAATTCTGGACAAAGAAATCAGTTGAAATAGATAGGATTTGCTCTTAGTCTTAAAGGAAGTGTAGGATTCAAACAGGAGATGAGATAGCTGGCCATGCAGTCACAAGTCACACTTGAGAATATGGTAAATAGCCCGAACTGTCTAGGAGGTGGAAACCCAAGTAACAACAGATTGTATTTGTACAACATCATCATCTCACAATCCTTCCATTTTTACATTTAAATAGCTATTATCTCCCATCGCTCTCTTTCACAACTCAATTCAATTCACATCTGCTTTCTTTTTAACAAACATGGAAACTGAGACCGGTAATTAAGTACCTCAAATCCTCAGAATAAGGTATGTCCCAAGAGGGAAGAGACCTGTTAGTATTAGCTATTGAAATTTAAGAACGGACCACAGTGCCTAACACCCCCGCTTCCCGGCCGCCGGGGCAGCGGGCCCAAGAAGAGGGTCACCCCCTACTTCCTCCACGCCGCCAAAGGAGCGTGCTGCGCCCCTAGTGGGTCGAGCGTGGACAGTCGCCGTCCTCGTCGCTGGCTGGGCGGGTCGGGCCACAGGTGATCGCTTTCCGCCTCCCTCACTTTTTGGGTTTCAGCCGCCGCGAGGCGCCCCTCGCCCCGCGCCCCGCACGGGGCACGCCCGGCTCCTTGTGATTGCTTCTGGGCTTCTCTGGTGGCTCAGCTGGTAAAGAATCCGCTTGCAACGCGGGAGACTTGGATTACATCCCTGGGTTGGGAAGATCCTCTGGAGAAGGGAATGACTACCCACTCCAACATTCTGGCTTGGAGAATTCCATGGACTGTAAAATCCAAGGGGTCGCAAAGAGTCGGACACCGCTGAGCGACTTTAACTTCACTTCACTTCTCATGAATAATTATTGAATGGCGATGACCGGGTAACAATAAATACGTTAATAAACTGACTTGCTTAGAGTTATCTAGCTAGTAAACAGCAGGGATGAAACTGGACAAGAACTAGTGCTTCCTAGTTTCAGATTTTTTTTTTTTAATGTTTCCTATGACACTTCAGTCTCTCCACATAAAGGAATTAGGAGAGGAGATTGGAAGGAGCATCTCTGGAGAGTGCAGTGATCAGAAGTTCAGGTGAACACATAGGAATTGGTCCATTATGTATGTTCTAAGGGTCAGCACAGTGTAGCCGGGCAGTGCACAGGTCAGGTTAAAAGCTCAGTTCCTCCTCTTATGTGAATTTGAATGTTGTTTAACCTTTCTGTATCTCATTTCCCTCAGCCATAAAAAGGGGATAAATGATAGCTTTTATCTCATAGACTGATAATGATTAAAGGAAACAATGCGTGTGCACTAAATGTACACTGAACTGCTTAGAACATAGAAAGCATTCAGTAAATGTTAGCAATCATTATGGAGAAAGATGCAAAAACCTATCTTTTAGAATATTTGCTCTTTTTTATTCATCCACCCATAACTCTGGCCCTTTGCATCTGAGTGCATGCATCTCATGGTTCTGTTGTTTCCTTGTCAAGGCCTTTGATGTTTGTTTTTCCAGCTGCAGGAAAAGTGCTCTCAAAGTATGGAAATCACTGAAATCACTCCAGGAAAGCAGTCACCTCCCTCACCTATCATGTGATTCAAACCAAGGAAAATAGCCAGTATTCCATTTCCATGAGTCTGACACTTGGGACTGACTATACAATGTGTGGAGCCCAGTGCAAAATGAAAATGTGGGGCTTCTTGTTCAAAATGTATTAAGAATTTAAAGACAGCAACACAGCATTAAAGCATGTATGGGGCCCTTCTGAGCCCATGTACGGTTGCACACCCATAAAGCCAGGTCTGCAGATGCTTTAGACTTTCTACTTCTGTTTTTCGTTTTCCTTTGCAGTCATCGTTTCATGACTCTTGCCCCAAACACCTGGCAGAAAGTGTTCCTCTTGCCCTTGATCTTGGCATTAAACGTGCTTTGCATTTTGGAATCCAAATGCCTGGATTCAGACTTGAATTCCACCCCTTACTGGCCTGTATGTGCACAAGTATGATATTTAACTCTCTTCATCTCTCTTTTCTCATGTGAAAATTGAGGATAACAATAATAATAGCAAGTTTGCCGACTTATTATGAGGATTGAAAGAGCTATTAATTTAAAAGCTTTTACATAGCATCTAATACGGTGGTTCTCAACCCCGGCTGCGTATTAGAATCATCCAAAAGCTGTTCAGAAGTAGCATTTCCTGGGTCCCAGCCATGACCAATTAAACCAGAGTCTTTGGGGGTAAGGCCAGGACAACTGTAGTTTTAAAAAGCCCCCAAAGATATTTGAATAGACAGGAGGATTGTGAACCATTGGCCTTGTGCATGATGAGTGTTCAATAATAAATAATAAGAATAAATAATAAATGTTATAATAAAAAATAAAATTTAAATATAAATAATATAATAATAAATAATAAATGTTGGCCAGTTATTATTACACAGCATAGCTACACAAGGAAGTAAAATGCCCTATATTTCAATTTTTCCCCTGGATCAACTCTGCACTTGACTTCTTTCTCCCACTCTCATGTGCTTTGATCCAGCATGTACCTGCAACCAATATAAATCAATACCAAAGATGTCTTACCGAGCTCCCACTGAGACAAATGTACCTCTGAATACAGGTCTCCCCATTAACCTGGAGATGAGAGGGGAAATGTCAACTCTTCCAACAGGGGTTCTTCCTTTGATATGAGGGCAGTGTATATTCCAAAAGCTCAGCACTCTGTGGGTTTCGGGGGGCAGGGAGGCCTTCAGTCAAGTCACCAGAGATCCCTAAATAATGCAAAGCAAAGAGAGACAAGGCAGTGGTGAGAATGTTAATTTCTTAAGCTTGTATTTCTCTCCCATCAGAGTGGATAATCTTTTTGAAAATGTCCTTTTATCATATTTATGATGGTGACATATCCATTATGAATACAGTAGATCATTTGCAATAAATCCTGACAAATATTGATGTGTTCTAGGCTACATTTAATTCCGAGGTAACTAAAATCATTTGTGTTTCTTAGTAACTGAGAAGGATTCTGATCACATGATCACACGAAGCTTAAAATATGAGGGTCCTTTATGAATCGTCCTTCACAGTGAATCTACTGATCAGGACCTAGACTGGAGTTGAAGTAGGAACTGGAGAAGAGGTCAGTTGACTCAATTTGACCTTGAAGTCTCGAGGATCTCAATCTCAAGCTGAGGTTCACAGACACATTGTTGGAGGGGAGGTAGCTGTTAGTCACAGATAGTTTCTTCACTGACACCCACTTTACCATCTCCTCCAGCTCAATAATAGGCTTACAGACTCAAGGCTCTTGGGACTCAGAATATGAAAGGTGACTGATGGAGACCCTCAGAGGCCCCAGTTCCAGCATCCAAGAGTGAAATACTTGTTATATTCCTGAGACCATGGGTCTAAGAGGAAAGAGCAGATCCTACCCAGAGCTATTTATGTTCTGGTTGGCTTCCTAAATTCTAAATATCTGAGAAGGCAACTCTTAAGCAATATAACAAGATTTTAGATCTTAACAATATCCTTAAGATGTGATGCAAGACCCAGATGAACTTTTTGGCCAACTGGATAGGGGTTTCCCAGGTGGCGCTAGTGGTAAAGAATCCACCTGCTGATGCAGGAGCGTCAAGAGACAGGGGTTCGATTCCTGAGTCAGGAAGATTCCCTGGAGTAGGAAATAGCAACCCACTCCAGTATTCTTGCCTCAAAAATCCCATGGACAGAGGAGCCTGGCAGGCTATAGCTCATGGGGCTGCAAAGAGTAGGACATGACTGAGCACACACACACATAACATAGATTCAGAGGATAAAAGAAGCATCATAGTCAGTACAGTGTTTTTAATAAATTTTGAAACCACCGTGAGTCCTGAAGTTAATTTAGTAGGTCAAGTCAAACATTTATCTTATAATAGAGTAGATTAGTTCAAAGTAGAATAGATCAAAGCGCTTTCGTTCCAGTTAAGTCTATTGTTAGTACTGAGCATTGTTTTCTAGAAAGTTTTGCTTCATTTATCTGTGTTTATGCATGTGTATATTAGGTTACAATGTAGAATGGAATTTTTGCTGTGGTTTAAGGTCCAAAAGAATGAAATTCACCATATTAATGGACAGTGTCTGTTCAGAGCAGTGTTTACAAATCAGGGATTCACAGGATACATATGGTCCATCAGGAATGAGTGAACTGGGGGCTTTATTGTTATTATTATTATTTAATTCTACAGTTCACAAAAAGAAGTTGTGAGAAAAATATGAGTTGATAGCCAGCATTTTAAATTCAGGAAGTTTTTTTAAAAGACAGATTTTTTAGTTTCTCTTCAAATACCAGAATATCTAGAAATAATGAATTGGCATTCCCTCAGCCCAGGAGAGTCCAGGCAAACTGTTTTCCCCAAAATGAAAAATCTGATATGTCGAATGGGTCCATTTGTATAGTATTTTCTATTTCTGGATCCTTTGACTTGACAATGATTTCTTATCTGCCATATGCTTCTGCCTCAACCTACATTTCTGGCCTTATCCCTTACTCATCTTCTGTTCTAGACAGACGAATTAGAAACCTAACTTATCCAAGAATATTCCCATCCTTTAATTATATGGCACTCTTTTCTCCCCAACCTTCTTTTGAAACTTTTGCCAAAGCCCAATTTAAATACATAGTTCCAGTTAGCCTTTCTATCTCTTTCTTTATCTCTGGTTGTCCCCATCTCTGACTTCTGCTTGCTCATTATACTTCTTTACTGGTCATACAACACTCACAATTCTCTAAAATATATCATCCTAATTTATCATCATCTGTCTCTCTGAATAGGTCATAAGCTCCCAGAATGCAGAAACTGTGTCACATTTGTCTCTGCTTTCCCAACCCATTCCTCAGACCAGTGAATTGCATAAAGCAGATACTCAATAGTTGTTTGATGAATTAGATTACAAAATACTTCAATATAAAGTTGTTCATTACAACATTGTTTGATATAGCAAAAAGTAGAAAACAATCCAGTTGTCTATCAGTTAAGGTTGAATAAAGCAGTTATACTACCTCAGAATATTCTGAGGCTATTAAAAATGATTTAGATCTGTATTTGGTGATGTAGAAAGATGTTCAAGACATACTACTAAGAAAGAAATCAATTGACAGAACCATAGAGAGCATTATCCAAATAAGTTTTAAGTAGACACTTGTATGTACCAAATAGATCTGAAAGGATATTCACTCATTCACCTTTCAGATGTTTACTGAAAGCCTCCTATGAGTCAAGGACTATTCTGAGATCTGCATATATGAGAATAAACACAGCAAAATTTCTATGCACATGGAGTTAGCATTCTAGTGGGGGAGGAGGCAGAGTGGAGAGACTGTATTTAAGATAGTAATAAGTGCAACAAAGAGAAATAAAACAAGAATATTGAATAAAGAGTGATAAGGCTGGTGCAGGGAATATTTCAACATTATATAAAGTAGTTAAGAAACACTTCTCTGATGAAAAGTTATTTCCCTAAAAGCCTGAAGTAAGACAATAAGTCATGTAGGTATCTAAGGGAGCAGGATTCCAGGAAGAGGGCACAGCAAGTGTAAGGTCCAAAGTACAAGTGTACTTGGTGTGTGGGATAGAGTAAGTAAGAGGAGAGGAAGTAGGAGGTTAGATAAGCACATCAGTGTGAAACCATGTTATGTAGTGCCCCTGTAAGTACTCTTTTCTGAATAGAGTGCAAAGACTGGCAGAAGAGATTGGTAATAGACAGGAGTTCCAAATGGGTGATAGAGAGTTGCTGCTGCTGCTGCTGCTAAGTCGCTTCAGTCGTGTCCGACTCTGTGCAACTCCATAGATGGCAGCCCACTAGGCTCCTCTGTTCCTGGGATTCTCCAGGCAAGAATACTGGAGTGGGTTGCCATTTCCTTCTCCAATGCATGAAAGTGAAAAGTGAAAGAGAAATCGCTCAGTTGTGTCAGACTTCAGCGATCACATGGACTGCAGCCCACCAGGCTCCTCCGTCCCTGGGACCCTCCAGGCGAGTGGGTTGCCACTGCCTTCTACATGATACAGAGTTCAAGAATGAATTCTAGGCTGCTTTTATAGATTTGAACTGGTATTTATTTTGTTGTTGTTGTTGTTTAATTTTTATTTTTACTTTATTTTGCTTTACAATACTGTATCGGTTTTGCCATACATTGACATGAATCCACCACGGGTGTACATGAGTTCCCAATCCTGAACCCCGCTCCCACCTCCTACCCCATATCATCTCTCTGGATCATCCCCATGTACCAGCCCCAAGCATCCTGTATCCTGTATCGAACATAGACTGGTGATTCTTTTCTTACATGAGAGTATACATGTTTCAATGCTATTCTCCCAAATCATCCCACCCTCTCCCTCTCCCACAGAGTCCAAAAGTCAGTTCTTTACATCTGTGTCTCTTTTGCTATCTTGCATACAGGGTTATCATTACCATCTTTCTAAATTCCATATATATGCGTTAGTATACTATATTGGTGTTTTTCTTTCTGGCTTACTTCACTCTGTATAATAGGCTCCAGTTTCATCCACTTCATTAGAATTGATTCAAATGCATTTTTTTAATGGCTGAGTAATACTCCATTGTGTATATGTACCACAGCTTTCTTATGCATTCATCTGCCGATGGACATCTAGGTTGCTTCCATGTCCCGGGTATTATAAACAGTGCTGCGATGAACACTGGGGTACACGTGTCTCTCTCAATTCTGGTTTCCCCAGTGTGTATGCCCAGCAGTGGGATTGCTGGGTCATAAGGGAGTTCTATTTGCAATTTTTAAAAGACTCCTCACACTGTTCTCCATAGTGGTTGTACTAGTTTATATTCCCATGAACAGTGCAAGAGGGTTCCCTTTTCTCCACACCCTCTCCAGCATTTATTGCTCATAGACTTTTGGATTGCAGCCATTCTGACTGGTGTGAGATGGTGTCTCATTGTGGTTTTGATTTGCATTTCTCTGATAATGAGTGATGTTGAGCATCTTTTCATGTGTTTGTTAGCCATTCGTATGTCTTCTTTGGAGAAATGTCTATTTAGTTCTATGGACACCTTATCTTCGACAAAGGAGGCAAGAATATACAATGGATTAAAGACAATCTCTTTAA
Organism: Neotragus pygmaeus; assembly: GCA_006410875.1. Classification (NCBI taxonomy): domain Eukaryota; kingdom Metazoa; phylum Chordata; class Mammalia; order Artiodactyla; family Bovidae; genus Neotragus; species Neotragus pygmaeus. Next base: position 525,954 of record SJYV01053910.1, read on the forward strand.
CAAGTGGTGCTGGGAAAACTGGTCAACCACTTGTAAAAGAATGAAACTAGAACACTTTCTAACACCATACACAAAAATAAACTCAAAATGGATTAAAGATCTA